>JAQHUG010000217.1:318368-345485 GCA_028555095.1 Dicrostonyx torquatus
AAAAACCTACAAGTGAAAAACAAGGTTACAATACAAGGTCAATATGCGAAAGCAACTGTGCCCCTATATGCCTGCAATCAAGAATTCAAAAGTAAAAGTAAGAAAACAACTACACTTATATTGCTAGAGAAAGCTCTTTGGAAGCTCAATAATTGATTCCAGGAAGTTGTGGCGCCAGGGACTGGAGTGTTGTTGTGATAGATCCGAACATGCTGCTTATTGGAAGAATGCAGACTTTGGGTTAGGAGAGTGGTTGAGCACTGTAAGCAGGCCTAATGGGCCATCCTAGTAGGTGCCTAGAGGACAGTAATGCTGAGAGCATTGTGGGCAATGATGCCCAGCTCAAGAAGTTTCAGAGGGGAATAATATTAGCAACTGGCCTCCAGAAACTTTCTGATGATATTCTGGCAAAGAATGGGGCTGTTTTTTGCCTTTGTCCTAAGAATCTGCTGGAGGTTAAATTGAAGTGTTTTGGACTAATGTCATTGGCAGAGGAGATTTCAAGACAGCCAAATATTGACTGTATCTGTGGTTATGATCATTCTTGTGCAGTCTACTGTTTAAAAAGCAAGGGATGCAAGAAAGAAATACAAAAGAGCACCGTGAGATCTAATGGTGGAGCACTGGTTTGTGCGGAAGAAGACAAGGAGAAATGGAATGACAGGATCGGTGCCTGTGGTGATGCCCACACTGCTACTCCTATGACGTGTGAAAAGAGCAGGCCTGGGAGTCATCTGCCCCTAAAGAGCAACAACAAAGGAAAGCCTAGGCAAACATAACTCAAGGACAGGGCCAGTTTCCATCCCAAGCAGGCAGAACTCGGCAGCTTTGGCCACATGGCTCTGGAGTTAGATTCCAGAAGGGTGGAAGAGTAAAGGGATTGTGGGGTTTTCTTCTGCACCTGAGGAAAGCCATGTGTGTGGCAGGGAAGTCCCTTCATGGAGTCCTGGAGAGGCCATGGTGTGAAGCTTTGAGAGTGAAGCCTGGATTGCCTTGAAGACTTGAAGATGTCAGAGATGCCGGAGCCATGGGATGTCTGTTGAGAAGAGCTACATAATGGGAAGGAACAGCCCAAGAGAGAAAAGCATTTTTCAGTCAGCAAAGCTGAAAGGACAGAGCCATATAAGCCCTTTGCCCTTTGACATCAAACAAAGAGATACAGGATTTGGAATTTGACATGTTAGGTTTTGTTCTTGCTTTGGTTCAGTATTTCTCCATTAAGCCTCCTTTTCTATCTTCTGAAATGATAATGTATATTCTGTGCCATTCTATGCTGGAAGTATATAATTTGCTTTATTATTTTTACAGGGGATTACAGTTAAGAGATTACATTGAATCTCCAAAGAGACTCTGGACTTTTAAGCAGTGCTGAGACTGTGAAGAACTATGGAGACTTTCAAAGTTGGACTTTCTTGCTTATAATAGAGCTACAAGTGTATGAGGGCCAGGAAGTGGAATGTGGTGTTCAATGAGAATGGCCCACATAGGCTCATAGACTCGAATGCTTGGTCAGTAGTTGGTGAAATTGTTTGGGAAGGATTAGGAGGTGTGGCTTTGTTGGAGAAGGTGTGTCACTAGGGTGGGCTTTGAGGTTTCAAAAGTCCATGCCAACACCTGTCTCTCTCATTCTTCCTCTGACTTGACAATAAGATGTACATTCTCAGCTCCTGCTCCATCACCATGCCTGCCCACTGCCATGCTCCACACCATGATGAAAATGGACTCACCCTCAAACTCTAAGCAAGTCTCCAGTTAAACTCTTTTATCAGTGGTCTTGGTTATAGTGTCTCTTCAGAGCATCAGAAAAGGAGCTACGACAGAAGTAAATTTATAGTTAATAGTTTGAGAGGAAAACACACACAACTTAATTATCTGCAAGAGGGACCATGTGAGAGAAAAATTAGTTTTCCCAGAGTCCACTGAGACCCAAAAGTTACACAGTGGCTTCATGTGGGAGAATGAGGCAGGATATAGGCGACACGGGAGTAGCTTGTGCAGGGGAAGGCTCATGGCTGCAGGAAGGACAGGCTGTGTTAGGGTTTGTGTAGATGTGGTTCAAACTACATCCACTACGCAGCTCATCCTTCCCGACTGATGAGATTCCTAGCAGACTGGTGGCAACCGTGTTCACCTTTGGAGGCTCTATCTTCAAGCATTTGAGGAAGCAATGGAGGGCGTGCCTCTCTGCACTTAAGAGGAACATGAGGAAAAGGTATGAAGGTTGGGGGTGTTGAGGGAACTCCTTCAAGATACCTTTTAGATATCCTTTAAGATACCGGCCCACGTTGGGCATGGTCTCATGTACTATAAGTGCAAACGAAAAAGCATGAGTGGCCCCTTTTTCTGTTGGATTCAGTTCCAGTTCCCAGCACACACAGAGGACTGCAGATTGCTACCCTTACTGTGAGTTTATCCCCAAATAAATAAACTTTTGTTATACTCCATTCCGGGCTATTGTGGAACTCTTTGGTACTACTACAGGGGGATGTCAGGATGAGCTTGCTTCTGACATGTAGTACTCAGTGCGACAAAGAGCCAGATATTGGGGCACTGTTTTCTTAGCTCCCCAATAGCAAGAAATAGAAATAGGTTTAACTAAAGAAATATAAGACTTAAGTACTAAAAATTACAAACCTTGTTGGAAGGAATTAAAGACAGAAAAAGTGTGCACAGCCCGCGATCATGGGTTGGAAGACCATACTTTTTCAGGGAGGAGAAAACCACTTTAGACGAGTTTCAGATGGCTATGTCCAGGCCAGCAGGGAAGGTGGCAGAGTCCTCTCCCAGGCTGGCAGATCCACAGCAGAGGGTCGTCAGAGCTAGGAGCTAGACTAATGCCCTTTGGAAAGCTGTCTTAGTGACCTATTTCTGTTAGCCTGGCCCCATCTCCTACGGGTTCCACAGCCTCCCGAAACCACCACCTGCTGGGGAATATGGGCTGACAACATGAGCCCCTGAGTAATGTTTCAGATTCAAGATAGCATTCCCAGACACCAGAGGCTCATGACTGTCTCCTAATGCAAAATTTAGTTCAACTTCAAGACTCTCCAGACTCTCAACACTGTTCAAAATCACCACACTCCTCTGAGACCAAAGGCAAATTCTTAACTGTGAGCCCTTGTAAACTACTAAAGCAAGTTTTTCCACACTTCCAACACACAGCGACACAACAGCAGGGCAGGAGTGGACCACAGCACAACCAAAACCAGGAAGAAGAGCATCTCACTACAGCCCCAGAGCTGGCATCTAGGGTGTGGCTCAACCAAAACCAGGAAGAAGAGCCTCACACTACAGCCCCAGAGCTGGCATCTAGGGTGTGGCTCAACCAAAACCAGGAAGAAGAGCATTGCACTACAGCCCCAGAGCTGGTATCCAGGGCATAGCACAACCAAAACCAGGAAGAAGAGCCTCACACTACAGATCCAGGGCTGGCATCATTTGAGCTCCAGGGGGCTTGATGAGGCCCCTTTGCATGTGGTGTCCTGGACTGGCTCTACTCCATGCCTGCAGTTTTCCTGACTCGCGCGTCAACATCCTGTGGTCTCCACTGCAATGAAGGCCTCACTTCAGCTTTGCAGACAGTCCTCTCAGCCGCAGGCAGTCTCCGAAGTTTTTCTTGGCTTGGCTGTCTCATGCTTCTTTCTAGGTTTTCTTCCTTCTTTCTTTTTTTCCCAAATATTTACTTATTTTATTTTATATGTAGAAGTGTTTCGCCTGCCTGCCTGTATGTACACCAAATGTGTACATTCAGAGGTCAGAAGAGAGTGTTACATTTTTCAGAACTGGAGTTATATAGATGGTTGTATGCAGCCATGGGGGTGCTTGGAATTGAACTCAGATTCTCTGTAAGAGTAGTCAGTGCTCCTAACCACGAAGCCATCTCTCCAGCGCCCTCTGGATAGGCCCCTTTCATCCTCCAACCCCAAGATGTCTATGGTTGTTTTTCATTTTCCAGAATCACAGAATGTTAACTTGATAATAGTTTAATATTAAAGACATTACCAGAACTTTAACACATGCAGTAGCCACACAACAGAAGTTGACAACAGAAAGGGACGACGCACATCCTGATGCCCACGGCAGTACAGAGGAACACCGAAGGAGCCATGCTTAGGGGAGAAAGCTTACAAACTCTACACTGGGATTCCATTCACATTGTGGTGGTTTGGAAGAAAATGGCCCCCAGAGGGAGCTGCACTATTAGGAAGTGTGGCTTCGTTGGAGTAGGTGTGACCTTGTTAGAGGAAGTGTGTCACTGTGGAGGTGGGCTTTGAGGTCTCATATATGGTCAAGATACTGCCCAGTGTCTTAGACCACTTCCTGTTGTTTATAAGATGTAGGACATCTGGCTGCTTCTCCAGCACCATGTCTGTCTGCACTCTACCATGCTCCCCGCCATGATGAAAATGGACTAAATCTCTGAAGCTGTAAGCCGCCACCCCAATTAAATGTTTTCCTTTATAAGAGTTGCTGTGGTCATGGTGTCTCTTCACAGCAATAGAAACCGTAACATGCGAAATGCCTAAAATAGTCCAGTTCGTAGATAAGAGTGTTTTGATCATGTAGGGTGGAAATTTGAAGGGAAATGGAGAACTAGCAATATTAAATACCAAGTATCTTTCTGGGAATAATAAAACATTCTAAAATTCATCAGAGAGACAATTGTATGACTCTTAGTCCATGGAAAGCTATGAAGTATGTTCACTGGCGGTCTGTGAAATGCACAGCCTGTGAGCTGTCCCACAATAACACTGTTAGACCAAACATGCTGATTGTAGTGGGGTTTGAGGATTTTTAAAATACACTTTTAGATCACAAATCCAATGCTTAAAATAATCAACGGACTATCTAAGTGAGTTTTTTTAAAAACTATTATTATAGGTGAGTTTTGATGGTATGCAGCTTTTGAGGATTTAGTCAAATTCATTTCCACGGGCATTTTATTACTGTTTCACATCTATGTTGTCTGTTGTTGTTCAATTCCTTTTTTTGTCCTGCATTTGGCAATTTATCCCTTTAAAGTGTTTATCAGTCTACCCAGAGTTACATCAATTTTACTAATCTGTTGTTCCACTAATTGTAAACACTTTTTTTTGTTTTTAATTTCATTGAAGTAACAGCTCTGCTCTATTTAAGAATTTCTAACTTTGTATATGTTTGTACGTGTGTGCACATGTATGTGCAAGGGTGGACAGAGGCCAGAGGTTGACCCCAGCCCTTCCCCAACTACTCTCTACCTTATATTTTGAGACAGGACTTTTTGTTGAACCTGAAAATGATCTGCCTGTCTCCACCTCCCTAAGTTGCTGGCTTCTACCAGCATGGTAAACTTCTACATAGGTTCTGGGGATCAAACCCAGGTCCTCATGCGGTGCCTCAGGCGTTTCCCCCTCCAAGCCATCCTCCCAGTAATCCCTCTTCTCTCTCTCTCTCTCTCTCTCTCTCTCTCTCTCTCTCTCTCTCTCTCTCTCTCGTTTTTGTTTTGTGTTGTTTGAGACAATTTCTCACTGTGTAGCTCTGGCTGAGCTGGAACTATGTAGACCAGGCTGACTTCAAACTCGTGTAGATCCCGAGATCCACTGCCTCAGCCTTCGAGGGCTGGTGTGCGCCACTTTCTTATCACTTACACTAGACATTTTCTGGAATGTGTTACCGCTTTTGCCTGTAACAGCTGTCCACAAAGAAGGGCCTGTCCTACCTTCGCAGACGCCTGCTATTTCGTGGCACTCCACATTTCCACATCTCTCCAAAGGGTCTGATAGAGACAATATGGAGCCACAGGAAAAAAAGAGTTGCTTCTAAAGACCTAACGGCTGCTGCGCACCTCAGAGGCTATTTCTTTGGGTATCTACGCCACCTGCTGGAAAAAGTTACCAAACACTTAAAATGCTCAATGTTAAGGCTTCTATTACCATTCCCCCCCCCCATTTCTGAGAAAATGTTATTATTGGCCTTTTAGATAAAACGTATTTGTCAGGGAGAACAATCCCTGCACACTCTTTGCTGATCCCGAGTATGGCCCCAGGGCAGCCTGTTCTGTGCTTCTTGTCTGTGACGCCGAAACCTCACCTACCCAGGATGTCACAGAAGTCCGGGCCATAGGTGCTAATTCTCAGGTCATAGTCTCATGGCCCGATCAATGTGTTCTTGATTTCCAAAACCAAAATTTCCCATATCCGAGAAGTTATTTTTCTTTTTTCTTTCTTTCTTTCTTTCTTTCTTTTTTTTTTGTTGTTGTTTTGTTTTGTTTTTTCGAGACAGAGTTTCTCTGCAGCTTTGGAGCCTGTCCTGGAACTAGCTCTTGTAGACCAGGCTGTCCTCGAACTCACAGAGATCCGCCTGCCTCTGCCTCCTGAGTGCTGGGATTAAAGGCGTGCGCCACCACCGCCCAGCTGAGAAGTTAGTTTTCTATAGCTCATACTCCTGCACCTTCAGGAGTTCTTCTGCTTGGCTCCACGGATTGTGTGGCAAACAGCAATCTCTTCATTTCTCCTGATGCCAAAGGACCTGACAATGTATCTAACTTTGGAAAACTCGGGTGTCTGGCTTGGCTGCCTGGGTCAATCTAGCTCTACCCTCTCCCACACAGATATGGAGTCAGAGCTATCTGCTCAGCGGGCAGAGCGTGCCCTAGAGAGCTGGACTCGCCCGATGAACCTCCTGTTATAGTTAGTATTCATTAACTTTTTTTTGAGAGTTTAATTTATTTTTATTTTCTATGTGTGGGTATTTTGCCTACATACATGTCTGTGTACCACATGCATGTATTGCCTGAGAAAGCCAGAAAAGAGCATTGGATCCCCTAGAACTGGAGTTACAGACAGTTGTGAGTTGCTGGAGGTGCTGGGAGCCAAACTTGGGTCTTCTGGGTGAGCAGTCAGTGATCTTGACCCCTGAGCCATCTCTCCAGCCGCAGTACTCACTAACTCTTGGCTGTCACCAGGCCTGGCCATCCGCTCACTGCTCAGAAGACTCAGGCTGGCAGTCCCCATGAGACTGACTGATGACGTGCTCACTGTTTCAAAGAAGGTATTCACCCTGCATTCCCATGCAAGTTTGTGGGTGCATTACGGTTAGCAATATTCCCAAGAAGACAGCAATTTGGTCCCCAGTTGGTGGCACTGTCCAGAGAAGTTGTGGAACTGTGCCATTGTTGTGATAAGACACCATGACCAAAGCAACTTAAGGGGTGTGGGACGGGGGGATGGAGGGTAGGGGGTGTGGGGGTGTGGTGATTTGGGCCTATGGTTCCAGTGACAGCCTTTCTCCTGCACCTCTCCAAACCTCACCTCTACCTGGGGACCAACTCTGGGGGACATTTCTCATTCAAATTACCACAGGGCCTTTAGGAAGAGGGGCCTAGACAGTGATTCCCATCTCCGGGTTCCTGCTTTTGAGTTCCTGCCCCTCAGATGAACCTTTTTCCTCCCACGTTGCCTTAGTCACAGTGGTTTACATCACAGTAACCAAAAAAAACCCTGTTAGTTACTAGGGGCGGGCCTTTGGTTCTGGCCAGAGCTGCCCTTCTCAGGCAGTAACCCTGGGAAGAGTTCTGTTGGAATGCCACCATGGCGCCAGCACATGCGCTGGAGCTCCCCGGCACAGTCAGCCCAGATAAACCTTCGTTTCCGTCTGACAGGGAGAAGGAGATAATGGCGGGTGGGGAGAATGGGTAAACAGCAGAAGTCCCCAAACAAATCTCACCCAGCCTACAGCTGGTATGTGGTGGCGCCCTTGTATATTGGGGATCAGCAAGTTCTACCCTGGGACCCTTTGAGGCGACAGTGAGCCAGGCTGCCCAGCAGCACCCTTTTGGCAATCCAGAAACATCATCGGGTTGTGGGAGGAAGCAGACTGGACTCCCCACGGAGCCAGGCCAGGACAGGATGGAATATCGCTGTTTCCAGTGCTCTTAGCAGAAGCCTGGACTTAGCCAGTGACTGGCTCTGGGCTACCGACTTAGGGGAAGAGCAGGATTGTAGCGGGCCTGTCTGCTTTAAAGTCCTGACTGAGGGGATGGTATGGAGGGGGACGCCCACCTCAGATAGCTCCTGTATCAACCTCATTTTGGCACGCCTGAATCTGCTGACATGTGGCCTTGGAGGACATGGCCTATGGGCTGCTAACCTGCCATGCCTGGGCAGCTTGCTGTGGCCTGCACTGTGGAGGGAGTCAATGGGACCCTGGCTCCCCCTAGTGGCTCCTCTTGAGAAAGATTCCTGGGTCTCCAGTGAGGGCTCCACGGGAGAGATCCACAGGCTGGGCAGGCAGACAGGACTGTGTGTGTGTGTCTCCCAAGGACCACAGCTCTTAAAGCTCAGCGCAGCCCAAACAAGTCTCTTCAGAATCTCCCTGGGAAAACGGTCCTCGCTCTGGACCTGGGCTACTTAAACGTTTCCACTGTGACTCCTTTCCACTCAGGAAAAATTTTGTAGGAGCACTTATTTTTAATTTTATTATCTTGTTTTGTTTGGTTTTGTTTCTTTGTAGCCCTGATGTCCTGGAGCTTTCTATGTAGACCAGCCTGGCCTTGAACTCACAGAGATCCTCCTGCCCTACCCCCTGAGTGCTGGGATTAAAGGCATGAACCACCATAGTGGGGCAAAGCAATTTTTTTTAAATTTTACTTAATTTTTTTTTCATTTTACATGACAACCCCAGTTCCCCTCCTTCCCCTTCTCTTGTCCCCCCCCTCACCTCCCCACATCCTACTGCCCATCCACTCCTCAAAGGGGTAACGCCTCCATGGGGAGTCAACAAAGTCTGGTATACCAAGTTGAGGCAGGACCAAGCTCCTCTCCCCTGTACCAAGGTTGACCAAGATATCCACCATAGGGAATGGGCTCCAAAGAGCCAGTTCATGCACTCAGGATAAGTCCTGGTTCCATTGCCAGGGCGTCCCCCCCCCACCAACATATTAAGCCACATAACCACTGCCCACATCCAGAGGGCCTAATTCAGTCCCATGCAGGTTCCCCCACTGTCAGTCCAGAGTCTGTGAGCTCCCACTAGTTCGGAACAGCTATCTCTGTGGTTTTTTTTCCATGATCTTGAACGTTCCCCCCCCCCCTGCTCATATGATCCCTCCTCTCCCTATTTATCTGTACTCCAGGAGCTCCAGTGCTTGGCTGTGGGTCACTGTATCTGCTTCCATCAGTTACTGGATGTAGGTTCTGTAATGGTTTCTCCTGTCCCTTTAAGAGACAAGCCCTGCCCACAGGTGGAACTTCCTTCGGCTTCCAGTCTGAGTCCCTTTCCTTTCCTTCTCTCTCCCAAAGCAGCTGCCATGGCTCCTCTTCTCCCTCTCTCTCCATCTCTCTGCTCTTCCCCATTACCCCCACTCCCCTTCCCTTCCATAACCCACTAAATAAATATCCAACCTCACTCTGCATGGCGTACCTATCCATGTCTCTCACCCACCATGTGGCTCTCTGCCTGGGACTTGCTCCCTGCCTGGGACTGGCTGCCTTCATGGCCCGCCATGGTCGTAGGATCTGCTGACCACCACTCTGGACCTGCAGCGTTTCTGCCACTGTGCCCCTTGGGGACCTGCAGCATTTTATTTAAACCATTACAGGTTCTCTGATGACAATTAGGGTAGTCGCTAATCTGACTACAGGAGGCCAGTTCAGGCACCCTCTCTACTATTGCTAGGAGTCTCAGCTGGGGTCATCCTTGCAGAGCACATATTCTTAATTTAACTTGCTTTATGTGTATGTCTGTGTATCATGTGCATGCCTTGTGCCCCAGTCCCCTGAGACTGGAGCTACAAATGATTCTGAGCCACCGTGTGCATGCTGGGAACTGGACCTGGGTCCTCTGCATGAGCAGCAACTGCTCTTAACCACTGAGTCACCCCATCCCTAATGATTTTTTAAAATATTCATTTTATTTAGGAGAGTGTGTGTGTGTGTGTGTGTGTGTGTGTGTGCAGGAGCCTATAGATGTCAAGAGAGAGTGTCAGATCCCCTGGAGTTTCATGGGTTCTGGGAACCAAACTCTGGCCCTCTGCATGAGCAATGTGGACTCTTAGCCACCGAGCCATTTCTCTGTCCCATTAATAATGACTTTTAAAAATAAAATGTAAGTCAGCAACTCAAACAGAATATAAACAGCACTTTTTAAAACCAAATATTCTGCAGCCGGGCACAGTGGCTCACACTTTTAATCCCACACTCAAGAGGCAGAGTCAGGTAGATCTCTGAGTTCAAGGCCAGTCTGGTCTACAGAGTGAGGTCCAGGGCAGTCAATGCTACATAGTGAGACTCTGCTTAAATAAACAAATAAATAAATAAATAAACAAGTAAGCAAATAAAACCAAACATTCTAAAACAATAAATCCAAAGATTTGCTAATTTGCTACTTGCACACTGAGGTAGAATGGGAGAACAACGTTGAAAGATTCTGTTTTCTATAGTTAAGCATTTCAATGTTTTTATTCCAGAGAGGGTTTCTCTGTGTAGTCCTGGCTGTCCTGGCATTCGCTCTGTAGACCAGGCTGGCCTCAAACTCACAGAGATCTGACTGCCTCTACCTCCTGAGTTCTGGGACTAAAGGTATGCACTACCACTGTCTGACTGCATTTCAATTTTTAACATACAATAAATAGTATATAATGTGAGCTAGGGTTTCAGAAATCAAGTTTGTGTGCTCCATGGCTACAAGGCAAAGCACATGGCTGTGTTCTCAGGACCAAGGCAACAGTGAAGCTGCACAACCAAAGACTGGCAAACGCTGCCAGGTGCTCAGATTCAATACGCATTTGATTTAGAATTAGCGTGTGTGTCTGTGTGTGTGTGTGTGTGTGTGTTGTCTGTCTGTGAACCATGTGTGTGTGCCTGATGTCTGCAGAGGTCAGAAAGGGGTGTTGGATTCCCTGGGACTGGAGTTACAGATGCTTGTGAGCCATCATGTGGGTGCTGGAAACAGAACCCAGTTCCTTTGCAAGAGCACAAAGTGCAATTAACCACTGAGAAATCTCTCCAGCCCCTTGAACTGACTTTATGTCGTTGCCTATTCAGAAACCATTTAGTGTTGTCACATTTCCTGACATTCCCACATCCCCCACACACATTCAGTTACAGGACATGGAATCGCAACCCATTATAAGGAGGCTGTGTTCTAAAGGCAGCTGGGGTGCATCCATAGGTAATTCCTCCAGAGGGCACTCTGCTCACAGAAGTCTGGCTCCCTCAGCTTGCATTGGAGGCTTTCATCTTGAGCCTAGACCTCTTCCATTGTTGGGGAAGGGTAAAGGAAACCCTCTAGTAACCAACTCGTGTTGGGTCTTTTCTTTTTGTGTGTTCAGTCTTTTAAATTTTACTCTTTCACAATGCCATACATGTATACAGAATACAGTATCCTGGCCAAATCACCTGTCACCCTGCTCCCAATTTCCCAACTTTAGGTTCTCCTTTTATAACTATTTATTATCTCTTTTTAACTCACTAAGTCCAGTTAGTGCAGCTGATGTAAACATGGTCTTAGGGTCATTCACTGTGGCATTTTGAACCAAATTTCCACCCTGGCCCAGGTTGGCCTGAAACTCTCTGTAGCCCAGGCTGATCCTTCTTCCTCAGACTCCCGAGTGCCTAGAATATAGGCATGATGCAGAGGAAGCGTGTGCTTAAACAGAAACTGTAACTCAATGGAGCCCTTGCTTGGGCAAACACTGGCTCATCCCCAGAGTGCAAAGTTGATATGAACGAGCAAGATGTGAGCAAGGGAAGAAAGAAAGCTGGGTTCTCCGGCAGCACCTGAGGACCCTGGAGATAATTTCTTGTGGGAATTCATTCAGCCAATTTGCTTTTGGAATACTAGCCCTTTGGGCATGGTCTGAGGGGCTACGTGTGCACGATAAGATGCAAGAAGAAAGGTACTTGCTCTCTTGCTTAGTGTGAGGGGAGACCCAGGAGAGACAGCGTGGGCTCCGCGGGTTCGGCGGAGGCTTCAGCCTTTTCTCTGTACTTGTGAGTTGGTCCCTTTCCATTGCAACCCCTAATAAATCGGTTTTATTTACCTTTGTGTGATTACTCAATAATAAGCCTCCAAACAACTCTGAGAACAGGAAAAGCCTGGTTATCTCCTCCCTTTTAAAAGTCACACAGGCAAGACTCAGCATCACATGTGAAAGTGGGCACACTTCTGAGCATGCTCAGTTTAACAATGTCTGTTACAACAGGGTGGGAAATTTAGTGCCGTCATTTAGATGAGAGCTGTTACCCTCGACAGCCTGGTTCCCTTAATCTTTTAGGGACTGCAACTCAGGTCAAATGATGTATTCGTAGCCTAGCCTTTTGGAAACAGAGTTGGAAATTTTATTAACAATGGTTTAATATAGACTTTGAGCATGAGGGTTAAGAGAAAGAAAGTAAAACCCACCCAAGCTTCAGCCATTGATAGTATTACACATCCTCAGAGAAAAATCCACCCAACGGCTAGGTTTCCCTCTACAACTTCAAGGTGCGACTTTCCCAGCATCGTCTGGGCATGGCCTCTCCAGGGAAAAGGCGCAGCTTCGGTATTAGTCATATAAGACATTTTGGTGATTCTCTTTACATTGTCAAAGGTTGCTAAGAAACTTGGTTCTTTTTGTTTGTTTGTCTCCTTTTCTCTAGATAAATGACGTTATTATAGTGTGGCTCTGGAGATGCCATAGATGGAATTCTAACCTGACAATATAAGCCAGGAGTCTCTAGGGGTGAGCCCTTGAGTACTTTCTCCTTCTGTAAATAGGGCTCTTGGTGGGATTCTGAGACCTGTGGGGTGTGGCCAGGAGGGAAGGGCCTTGAGTAGTCCTTAGTTCTGCTGGGATTTTTTGCTTCGCAGCTGGAGAGTCTTCACAACCAGAATCCAGGGTGAGAGGCTCTTTCTCCTTGTCTTCCCTCAGCCTTCGTGGTCTGTCTTCCCAGTCCTGGAGTGAAACCCTGAGCTATTCATCCTGTAGAGTTTCAGGATAGCAACAGAAAAAGCTCTTAGCTTTGAACACAACCTTTGCCGGAGAGGCGGCTTTGCTCCATGGAAAAGATAGTTGGGGAGCCATTTGGAAATCCATTTCAATCAATATCGCTGATGTGACAAGGCATGCCATATATATGGGGGCCAGATGTGAGTCTGTTCCACCTTGGCTAAAAGCCAGAGAGTTTGAGCTTATTTTTGCTCTTTCAAAGTTGGTGACAGTAGTGTGGCTACAAACAAGAGATCCTGGCTTAGGGTGCGGTTAATTAGTATTTTGAGTAGAGAGGTGGATCCACTCCACCTGGACCAGAGGTCTGAGAATCAACTCCATTCCTTATACCCTGCTAATGAAGTCTGTTGGCTCCCTGCTCCCCTTTTGCAGTGAAGTATATAAGTGTGTGGAAAATAAACGCAGCAGCTCAGCAGTCACTGAATGTCCCTCCCGGTGCTGTTCTGTGTTTCTCTCTCTTATTTCTCTCACTTCTCTGTTCCTTTCGCCGAATAATTCCAATCCTCACGCTCCTACCCTGGGCCGTGCAAATTTCGGCGAGGCTGGGCCCTGACACATCCGATTCCCGTTTCCGCTGACCTGAGGCATCCTTTGGGCCCATCTTCGACGAAATGCATGTGAAATGCTGAGCTTGGTCCCCTTCCGTCCCTCACAGGTCACAGCGCTGCTCTAACGGTAGAACTTCTGACACCCCATCTTTGGGGCGGGGCCCTGAGAGTGAGATGGCTAGTAAGCCTGTGGCTCACACTCTGAGAGTCCCCGAGTGCTCAGGGCTCTGTCGTGAGGGAAAACCCTGCTGAATTAATGGAAGGTCACATCCCCAGGACCCACAGGGCACCTCCCAGACACCATCTCCCAGATTCCCACAGAGATTCTAATCTTAGTAACTCCAAGTGGCCCAGCTGGGGAAGCAGACTAGCAGGGCTGTTGAGGCTGGGCACACACACACAGCCTCAAAATACAACCCCAGGAGGCCAGAATGTGCCACCTCAAAATATAGTGCTGTGGTGTATTTTGAGTGGGTTATTCTGAGAACTGCAGAAACACAGTAGCTCTGAAAAGCTGTTCTTTCCTCAAAAGGCTTTTCTGTGTGTGAAGGAAGCGAGTTCAGGAAAGCAGTGTGTCAGAAGAGGGCCAAGACCTGTCTACACAACAGGTAGACTCAACCCCCTCCACTTTCTCCCTTTTCTCATAATTCAACTGGTGCCCTCTGCAGGATCCCATATCCAGTCCTGTTCTCAGGGAACCTCCATCACCTGGACCCTCTTTTGACTCTGCTTTTTTGGGATTTCCTCTGCTTAAGGGTGTAATAACACACCAGGAATTTTTGTTCGTGTGTTTTATGTTTTATACACAAAATTTAATTTGTAGCAGACAAAGAAGCTGAAGGTAGAGTTGAAGTCACTTCCCCACCACCAAGACAACACTCCCTCCTCAGCACCCACGGCGTGCAAGCTGACCTGGGCTGTATGCTTCCAACTCAAACAACTACTGCTTGTACCCTTAAAACTGGCACTATCCCTTAGTGATTGAACGTTTACCAATGTAAAAACCTCAGGTGGGCTGGGGAACTCTGATCAGGAGAGTCGCCTTCACTGACAACACCTGTGGGCTCTTAGGATCCAGGAGCTTCTGCTAAGATGAGCATGAACGAGCCTCCCTAGGTGTACACTTTGAGACTTCCATCAGAGACTGCAGATGGGATCTTCCGTACCAAAAGTTCCCTTTCCAGTCTTCTCAAGCTGCCCCTCGCAACCTGCAGCCGTCTCCACTCCCTGCAATTGCTGATTAAAGACTAGCTTTGCTTCTGAAAGGGGCCAGTCTGTCTTTATAACATGTTGCCTGGATCAATCCTGATTTCCCAGTGGTACCCAACACCTGTCTAGTTGAACTAAAGACAAATGTGGTGGCGCATGCCTTTAATCTCAGCACTTGGGAGGCAGAATCAGGCAGATCTCTATGAGGTTGAAGTCAGCCTGGTTTATAGAGTTCCAAGACAGCCAGAGTTACACAGTGAGACCCTGCTTCAAAAACAAAACAAACACACAACAACAACAACAACAAAACACCCCTCATGCCTGGCACTGGAAACCTAGCTCACTACCCAGGGCTAGTAAAGTCATAGATTTTGAAGGAGAACCTACAGTCACCACTAAACCAGCATAATATCCCTAGCTACACTTGAAATATTTGTCCTCATACCCACAGAGAAACGTAGTCTTCACCCCGAGTCCCCGGAAACTTCTCTTTGCAACAAAGACTATTACAGAAAACTACATGATCAAAATGCAGACTTTTAGAGCCCAGTTCCCATTAATACATCTATAACAACGACCACACCTAAGGCTCAGGGCTCATTGTGGAAGAGGGAAGCAGAAGGATTGTAAGAGCCAGAGGAGCAGAGACTTTGCTGTGAGATATGTCAGAAGCTACATCCATGAAGTTCCACCAACATGGTTGCCTAAGCATGACCTGAACAAGGATGATACCAACAGACATGCTAACATGGAAAGTTCATGAGGACTCAACCCTGCACAAAGAGCTACAGGCAACTAAGGAACAGAGAGTGGAAGAAATAGTTTTCCCCAGGAAAGAACACACCATTGGCCAGCCCTAAAAACACACATACAAGTAACATACAGACCAAGCAGATTATATTTAGAACATGAACACACACACACACACACACACACACACACACACACACACACACACACTGTGGTGGTTTGAAAGAAAATGGCCTCCATAGTGGCACTAATAGGAGGTATGGCCTTGTTGGAGGAAGTATGTCACTGGGGGATGGGCTTTGAGGTCTCCTATGCTCAAGATAACACCCAGTGACACAGTTCACTTCCTGTTGCCTGTGGATCAAGAGGTAGAACTCTCAGCTCCTTCTCTAGCATGTCTGTCTGCATGCGGCAGCCATGCCTCACTATGATGCTAATGGACTAAACCTTTGAAACTAGAAGCTACCCCAATTAAATGCTTTCCTTTATATGTGTTGCCATGGTCATGGTGACTCTGCACAGCAATAAAACTCTGAGACACAAGGGACAGAGCGAGTCCATGGAACAGCTTGGAAGCAGGAAAGAGGAGCAAAAATGATGTCATTTTACTATAATCCCAACAATTTTAAATTTTTCTAAAAGCACTGAGGCTTCTAAGGCAGACATGCTTCAGGAGAATAAATTGAGGAAGTGCCACCTCCCCTGGATGCCCTCCTGGGAAGGGACACATCAAGCCACAGACTGGTCATCAAAACTCTCCAGGACCTGGGCCTCAGGGGAGGCAGGATGTACCACGGCAGAACCCACCTCCTCACGTTAACCTGCTTGACCCTCACCTTCCTGCCCCAGCCTGAGACTCAGAGGACAGGAAGTGCTAAAGCCATCACCTTTGCAGGGACTACCTTAGGCTATCAGAGGGAACTCCACAAACTGTCAAATGGCTGAGGTCTTGTTGAGTTTACCTGCTAGGGAGCCATCTCGGACGCCTCTCTACGGTCCTTTTTGCCTGGCGAATTGTGTTTGGGCTCAAGGGTCCCCATCCTCTGGAGTTGAGACAGTGTGCTTCATCCATCCTGTTTGTCTTTATTTCTTCTGAGATCCAAGTGAGACAGAAAAGGGGACTGACCTCGTCCTGGGGTGTAGGGTGGCATGCTGCACTCCCAAAAGCACTCAGATGCGTTAAAATAACATTAGTGTTAATGGTAGGCTATTTTAAGGACATCTTTCAATGTATACTTTCTTGTAAATTAGCAAAAAAGGCAATTTGACTTTCTAAATGACAGCTGTTGGACTCTGCTGCTCTGCTGCCTTGAGCAGAAGAGGTGCTGCTAAGAGCCACTGGGAGCCTTCAGTCAGCTCAGGGACCATTCTGAACACTCTACAGACACCGTGGGGAATCTCCACAATGACAAGAGTGTATGTTCTGGCTCTAGCTGTGATGATTTTAAGCGTCTGTGATGGACTTCCCTGTGGACATTTCCACCCAGACCAGAAAAAGGAGCACTTCAGCTGGTGGCCCAGCAAAAAGGACTGTTGCGACTTGTAGGCACAAAAGAGACAGTGTCACGCTTGGTGAAAGCACGGTCCTTCATGTGCATGAAGGTCTACTGGGATTGCCGCTAAGACCTCACTGTCTAAGCAGGCTGCTAACAGCTCTCGGAGACTCAGCTGGGAGACACTGCGGTGGTGGGGGTGGTGCTGCTGCTGCTGCTGCTGTGTGTGTGTGTCTGTGTGTGTGCGTGAGTGGAGGCCAGAAGCCTATATCATGTCTCCCTCCATCACTCTTCATCTTATTCTTTGAGACTTGGTCTGTCACTGGACCTGGGCTTCACCATTTTGCTTGCGTTGGCTGGCCATTGAGATCCAGGAGTCTGCACTTCTCCTGTGCTGAGGTTATACACTTGCGCTACAGCACCTGGCTTTTATGTTAATGCTAGAAGTCTGAACTCAGCTAGCAATCTCCCTAGACATGAAAACAGTGGTTCTCGACCTGGGGGCTGAATGAGATCATCAAAACCACAGGTGTTTACATTGCAATTCATAACAGTAGCAAAATTATAGTTATAAAGTAGCAATGAAAATAATTTTATGGTTGGGGGTCAGCACAACATGAGGAACTGTGTTAAAAGGTCACAGCACTAAGGAAGATTGAGAACTATGGCCTTAAAGGCATCTTTTTTTCTTTTCATTAAATAATTTTTCATTTATTTTACATACCAACCACATTCTCCCCTTCCTCTTCTCTTCCTGTTCTCTCCCCACACCTCCTATTCTCTCCTCTTCTGTTCAGACAGGGGCAGGCCTCCTATGGGAGCCAACAAAGCATGTCATAGCACGTTGAGGCAGGACCAAGTTCCTCCCTCTGCATCAAGGTTGGGTGAGGCATCCCTGCATGAGGAATAGGTTCCAAAAAGCCAGCTCATGCACCATGGACAAGCCCTGATCCCACTGCTGGGGGTCCCACAGAAAGGCATCTTGAGTGCTGTTTTCTTGCCTGGTTTTGGCATTAGTACAGCAGGCTGAGCTGGTGACAGCAGAGCCATTGCTGGCCCAGCCACGGAAGAGGTGGATCCAGGATGTACAGCTGCACAACCTGTTAGGCTCTGCAGCTGGGCACATCCTCCTTCTCGAGGGCTGGTGTGTGATCTGAAAGCTAAGGAGCCACACACAAGATGAAAATGTGAGATGTGAGATCTCCGTCACCTCTTTATCCAAAGAGCCCATTCTAACCACCAGATGGGACCTCAAGGTGAACAAAGGAGATCAGGGAGGAGGAAAACAGATCAGAAAATGAAATGTGAGCCCGTGACCTACTGGCCACTGCTAGCTCTGAAGCCAGAGGAACAGATACGGGTACAGGCAACCTCTAGATGCAGGAAAAGCCAAGGGATGATGCCCCGCCCTCCAGAACACCGAATGGCTAACACTGTACTTTCAGTCCTTGTCAGACTTCTATCCCACAGAGCTGTGTATAGTATGTTTGTGCTGGGTTAACCTGATTCATTGGCCACAGAAAAAGAAGAGACAACAAGGCAAAAGCCCTAAGCACAAAGATATGATGTGCCAGGGTTCATGAAGGAAGCTCTACAGAACATCTAACAGCCATTCTTGGATGGGTTCCAACCTCGGAAACATTACCATATTTACAAACATTCAGTGGCAGGGAGATAGGGCTTCAGGCAAGATGGAACAGGTGCACTTCTCCCCTACCTGTCCTGCTAACCCTCAGACCTTCTAATAAAACAAACGGGAAGGCATCAAAGGTGGTGAGGGGCTGGGAAGGTAAGAAACAATGCAGTGGTAAATCCTCTGGGCCTTTCTATCCTGCTGCTTCTGCTTTCTGCATGTGCACTGTGTGCTTAAGTCTGCAAGCCTGAGACACCAGTGAGTATAACAACATCTCCAAGACACGTTTAGTGACGGGACCGAGGGACAGGCAGGCTAGCAAGCTAGGCAACAGGGAACGTTAAAATAAACAAACACAAGGCAGCTGAACACCACAGCATGGGGTAGGGTCCATGACTCCAGTTTACCCGTCTGTAGAGGTCAGAAGGAGGGCCTAGACTTTTCTCCCTCACCTGAGTCTAATGGGCCACACTCCCATCCTCATCCAGGGAGGTGAGAGATAGCCACAGAGCTACCTCAGTTTTGATTTGGACCCAGTAGAAATACAATTCTCCTTGGGGTATCAGTGGAAGCTGAACAGGAGACTTCTATGTCCACTGGCAAGAGTGAGGGACTCAAGCTAGCCAGCAAGCTTACCGCGATGCTGTTTCTGTGTACAACTGTATTAGTCAGCTCTCCTGCTGCTGTGATAAAGACGCCCTGGTAAGGCAACTTAAGGTCATTTTGGTTCACAGTTCAAGGATGCAATCCATCATGGAGAGGAAGGCATGGCACCAAGAGCTTGGGGAGGCTGGTCAGATCGCATTCACAGGGAGTGACAAAGGCCAAGAGCTCACTGGGTGGGCTTAGCAGCACAGTGGAGACAGAGGAAAATGGCTAGTGAGGTAGGACATGGAACAGAAAGTACCCAAACAAGATAGAGACAGCAAAGCTGATTGAACAGACTCGGAGCTTTACCTGTGACGGGAGCAACACTGCCAGTGGACTTGTGAACTGAAAACTGTTCAAAGAAAATAGCTGAAATACTTCAAATTTGGCAAAAGAGAAAATCCTACAGAGTTTAGGAGCTGAGTAAACCTCACTCTAGATAATCTCAACAAACAAAACAAACAAAAAACAAAAATGAAAACAACAACAACAACAAACAGAAACCAAAAAAAACTCCGTCAAGTCACCAAAATAAAACATTTGAAAAACACACAAAGAAAACTTTTCTTATTGGCAAAAGAAAAATGGCATCTTGTCTACAAAGGAAAATAATTCAAAGGATAACAAATTTCCCATCTGAAGCAGAGGCCAGAGGAAATGCCCGACATTTTTCAAGTGCTAAAAGAAAGAACTGTCAGTTCAGAATTCTGTGTCCAGTGAAGATATATGTGCCTTAGGAATGCAGGGTGGGTAAAGTTCGCTCAGGCCCAAGGCAAACTGAGGGAAGTTGTTGCTCATCTAACTACCTAAAGGAGTTACTGGCACACAAAGAAGACAAAGAAAGAAGGAACCCTGACACTCCCTCTACTCCCACACACCTGACTTCACACAGGGCACCTGCTGTGATCCCAACTGTAGCCAGGGATGAGTGAAGGCTGCTTGAGCCCAGGAGTTTAAAGCCAACCAAGGTGACATAGTAAAACCCCATTATAAAAGGCAAACTATTAATGGCCAAAGATCTGAGCTTACAAATCAAATCCACAAAACCCTCCCAAGAAAGCGCAGGATTAAATCATTGTGACTTTGGTTTTGACAATCGTTTCTGAACTATGACCAAACAACCAAAACAACCCCTACTTTGTTAAAAGTTAAGACTCATGGTTATCATGACATCATGAAGAGTGAAAACGAGGTGGAGAGATGGCTCAGCAGTTGAGGAGACCAGCCGCTCTTCCAGAGAGCCCAGGCTTGAGTCCCAGTGTGCACACGGTGGCTCACAAATGTATGTAACTCCAGTTCCATGGGTGCAAGGAACTCTTCTGACCTTTGTGGGGCATTCAAATGATGCAGAAATACACCCGTACACATAAAATTGTGTGTGTGTGTTTTAAGAAGCCCATCATAGGAAGTGGCACCCTGCAACACCACACTGAAATGAAATATCCAGAGCAGGCAACCACACTGAGGGAGAAATAAGATGAATGGTTTCCTAGAACAGAAGAGGAAAGTGCAGATTAGAATGAGCTAAAGGAATGGAGTTTCTTTTTTGCAGTAATGTCATAAAATTGAAAGAACAATTCATCGTATATAATTCTGTGAATATATGAAGAATGAAGTTGAAAACATTATAAGAAAATGAAAACTCCAGGGCTAGAGAGACTATTCTGGGTAAGAACGTGTGCTGCTCTTGCAGAGGACCTAAATCCAGGTAGCAGCACCCACACTGGGTGGCTCAGAACCATCTGTAACTCCCACTTCAAGGATCTGACGTCCTCTTCTTGTCTTTGTGTACATTTAACCCTCACATGCACATATGTGTACGTGTGTACATGCATGCATAGGAGCATGTGCATGCACACACACACACGCGCGCGCGCGCGCGCGCACACACACACACACACACACACACACACATAAATCTTTTTAAAAAGAAAGACGAACATCCAATGTTACCACAAATGGAAGTCAAGAACTAGAAGATAAGAGAGAGACAACATTAACAGAAAAGGAAACCGCAAAACGAACTACAATGTCAGGTTTAAACCTAACACCGATAATCAAATTCATTTTAAGTGACCTAAACACAACAATGAAAAGACCAAGACTGGCTTGTTGCATTTCAAATTATCCTAACTATATGACAGAAGAAATTAGATTCTTTATATGCTGAAGGTTTAGAGTAAAAGGATGAGAAATGATAAAACATGCAGACATTAATTGAACCAAAGGCAGGACTGTATTAACAAATAATCAGACTTCAGAAACAGCTGTGTGTGGCTAGGGAGCTAAGTATGTTGACACATGACTGTAAACCCAGTATTCGGTCTGACGCAGGAGGATTTTCCCAAGTTCAAGGCCAGTTGGTACTGCACAGTGAATTCCCAACCAAAGACTGCAGAGCAAAGAGAATTCCCAGAGACATAGTGGACCATGAAGAAAGAGAAGATCACTGGAGCCGATGTGGTACACACAGCACATGTTCACAGAACAGACAGCTGCATATATTAATGCACCAAACAACAGAACTGCAGAATCTATGAAGCAAAATGGGCAGACCTGGACACAGAAACAGAGACTCACATGTACACCCAGAGACTTGACATCCTTCCTGTGACAAGTCAAAGAACAACATGACTGAAAATGAACAAGGATTGAAGAACTCAGCATCATCCAACAGATTCTACTGGCATCTCTATAGTACAGCACAATCCATTCATACTCTTTCCAAATGCCCATGGAACATTAGCCAATACAGATCACACAAGCCTCAACAAATTTAAAGGAATTAAAACCATACAGATTAGCTCTGTAACCTTATGGGTTCAAAAATAGAAATCAATACGGGGAAAAAGTGGGAAAATATCCAAGTACTTGAAACTACGTGCCACATTTCCAGAGGAAACATCAAGCGCACTGAAGAGCCACAGTAAGGCAATGAACGGAATGGCAATGAAAACAACACAATAAGAGAGAAAAGCAAGGCCCAGAAGGGAACCCACAGCAACAAGAGCTTTGCAAGAATGAAGCTCCCACCTTGGAGAACCACAGCATAGTAAGCCCAACAGAAACCAAACAAATGAAATAATAACAACAATAAAAATAGAATCCAACAGAACTGAAAAATAGAAGAAAGTTTGTGAAACCAAGACAGATTCAATGAAGAGATCAATAATACTGACACACTTCTAGCAAGCTAACAGACCCAGCAGTATCAGGAGTGAAGCAGAAACCATTACGTGCTCTGCAGAAATGAAAATGATTGCAAGGGTTACTAGACAACCCAAGAGACAAAACTTCAGCAACTTAGGCGAAGTGGACCGATTCTTCAGAACATACAACTACCAAACACACTGAGCGTGAAATAGAAAATTTTAATTTCCCTGTAATTATGTAGGGCAACTGAATCTGCTGTTTAAAAATACTGCGGACAAAGTTCCAGAGGGAAACCCTGTGGAGGCAGGGAGAGGCAGAGAGATAGAGAGCTCCAGGTTCAGAAATCTATTAAATGTCTGGAGAGTTCTAAACTATTTCTGTTCAATCTGAAAATAGAAAAGGAGGAAACAGTTCTTATTTTATGAAGTCGACATTAACCACAAAATCATAAAACAATAAACCACAGACCAAGATCCCTTGTGAGCCCTAGAAAAAAAACATCAAGGGAAATCTAAAATAAAAGCACTGATTTGAGTGACAATAAAATCAAACCATGATTTTATTATCAGAGAAAACCAAGGCAGTCTGAGATACTTAACAAAATACTGGTAATCCCATTCCACATCCATAGAATTCTCTACCAGGTTTTAACAGGGTTATTCCAGGGACACAGGCTGATTCAGTATCTGGAAGCCAGGCAGTGCAGACGCTAACTGCATTAGCTTCACACCACTGCTGTAACAAATTGCCATAAAACAGCAGGTTGAAGAAGAGAGAGAGCGCTCAGCAGTTAAGAACCCTTTCTGCTCTTTCGGAGGGCTTGGTTCCAGCACTCATAACAGGTGGTTCCAGGGGACCCAATGGTTTCTTCTGCCTGTCCATATGCACCTGAGTGCATGCTGCACACATGCACACAAGCACACATAAATAAGTAAATACGAAAATAACTTTTTAAAAGACAAGTTGATTCTCTTCCAGTCTTGGAGATCATTAATCTACAAAGACCTTCACTGAGATGAATCAAGGGCTCCACAGGCTGTGTACCCTCCTGGAGGTTTTAGAGCGCCATCGGTCTTCTCACCTTCTGGCTCTTAGGGCTGCTTGTGCTCTTTGGCTGCTTGCCTCCTTTCATCTTCAAGGCCACAAGAGCCACTTGAATCCCGTCTCTCTGACAGATAATACTGCTTCCTTCTTCCACAGTGAAGGGCATGATTATACTGGAGCTGCCCAATCTGAGATAACTTCTCCATTCTAAATTAGTTTACTGGAACCCAACTCCACTCCACTGGTCCCAGGGACTAGAGCACAGCCATAGGGATGTCATTATTCCACCTGCCATGTCACACCCTTGGACTCTCTCATGCAAGGTCCCCAGTCCAAGATCCCCCTTAAGTCTCAGATCATCTGGCTCCAAGCCACAGATCCAATCCACATCAGCTCGAAATCCTCAAACGTCATTGCTCAAATCAGATATAGGTGGTGCTTCATGTCTACAGTGTTCTGGGGCAAGGTTGTCTACCTATGCACTGATTATTATTTTGGGTTTCCCTTGAGCTTGAGGCTGAAACACATGTTTTAAGTACAGCCCTCCTGGACCCATCAGCATGGGACTCTAGTTAACTAAAGTCATTGGTACCCATCCTCTAGGTCAGAAGCTATAGCACTGTCCTGGGCTCATCTGTTTCTCACATCTGCATTCAGTGGGAACTAAGTGAGGTGCATGTATGCTCTACCATGAAGCAACATTCTTAAGTCTCGCAAATGCGGGTTTATCTTCAAAATCTACAACTCCACGTTCCTGCCTTGTCCCAAGCCCTCCTATTCACAGGTATGGAAATTCCCTCCCCTTTACTCACTGCTCCTCCTAAGAGGAGGTTCTCCACACAACGGCCAGAAAAGCAGCACTGCGGCATCAGCTCACCTACTTCCTACCCCACAAGCAAACTTCCTAGTACGCTCAGATGAAAGTCAGAGTTCTCACCACTGCTGCTAAATGTACAGTCTAGCTCCTGACTGATTCTCAGGCCTCAGATCTCCCTGACTCCTTACCATGCTCACCCAAACAATCTTGCTCGGATGCAAGTCTGTATACCACATGCATGCTGTGCCCACAGAGGCCAGAAGAGGGCACTGGATCCTAAGAACTGGAGTTACAGACAGTTGTGAGCTCTTCGTAGGTGCAGGGAACTCTTCTGGAAGAGCATCAAGTGCTCTTAACCACTGAGCCCTATCTCCAGCTCTGTTTCTTACATGGTCTCTGTCTCAAACCCCAGCAGCTCTATGGAGACAAGGAGTTCAGCATTCTAGGAGACAGTATGCATTCAGTTAATAAATGACAGCCACCTGCAAACACCAGGAACAAATAGTTGGTTTGATATTTTTGCCTCTCCTTTCTGTTTCGTGTCCTGCAGGGTGCATTTCCTGAACAGTCATGCCATAATGGAGATCACAGGCATCCTTGTTTTGTTCTTCATTCAAATAGCGAGGTCTCTAGTGGCTGAGGTTAAATATAATGCTGGCTGTGATCTCAAGGAAAACGGAGCTGGAATAGTTCTGAAAAGGCATGCTAAGCACATGCTTTACTCATGACTTGTTGGGGATGTGTTATCAAATATTCACTGCACCCATAGCTACTTGACTTCAAGTCCCGTGCTGTCTCTGCAAGTCACACTGACTTCTCTCACATGACAGTTCCAGTATCAGTTATGAACGGACTGTCCCTTTCTGTCCCTGCACCCCCCCCCCGAAAACACAGTACAATGCTGAGACTCAAGGCTGAGGACACTCTCTTCTCCCCCCTCCCACACCCATGTGGAGGCCATAGGGCCTTTAGAGACCATCACCTTGATTTTTGATATGGTCTCTCTAGTTGGCCCGGCGCTCACTAGCTATCGGCCATGAGCTGAAGGGATATGCCTTCAGCTCCTGAGCACTGGGGTTACAAATGCATGTCACCACATTGATATTTTTTATCTTCTAAGACATGGTTTCTGGGGACCAAATGCAGGCCCTTATGTTTGCATGGCAAGCACTTTCTCCATCAAGCTGTTTTCTCAGCATCAGAACAGGGTGTTGGTGAGGAAGGGCCCTACTGTTGGCAGCCAGCCTTTCCCTTTACCCCCCTTGACATCAAGGATAGTGGAACTTGTCACCTGCTGGACAGGAAGGCTACTGTGCAACCTAGTTGTGGCCTTACTGGGGTTTTAATACATCCTTGTTAATAAAGGTTTGAAAGTTTAATTTTTTTAAAGTTAAGCCAATTTCAGAGGACCTCTTCTGCCACATCACTTTAACTGTGTATAAACTATTTATGACTGTGGATATAAATGGAAGCAGCTAGCTAATAAACACGATTCATAGTTCAACCACGTTAAAATGTGAGCATTGGAGAAATGGCTCAGCGGTTAACGAACACTTGCTGTTTCCTCCAGAGACCTAAGTTTGGATCCCAGTACCCACATCGGCAGCTCACAGCCATCTGTAACCCCAGCTCCACGTGCTGATGCCTTAGTCCTCTGCACTCTTGTGCACATACCCACTTGCAGACACACACTTCCACACATAGTTAAAAATAAATCTTGAAAATGCTGACTCTTTAAAGACAGGGTCTCACTGGGTAGCCCTGGAAATTACTGTGTAGACCAACTGGTTTCGAACTCACAGGAACCTGAGTCTGCCTCTAGACTGGTGTAGCGCATGTGCCAACAGGTCACCTCCCACTCTTTCCATGCAGCTTTACAACTGAAGAAATCTCTTGTATCTAGCTTGCTATCCACATTGTTGCTGAACTGTCTTATAAATCATCACCAATTCCCATCGTGTTCCCTATGCATTCCTAAGGCCGTTTACAATTTTAGATCTTATATTATAGAACTTTTATGTATGTTCTAGGATAAAGGTTCTTGAAGACACCGTCCTTTCCCCCACTAGGTGTATGATGAATCTTAAAATGAGGTAGAGTTCCCATACTTTGTCAATGTCTTGGTTGCATGTATGTTTATGCATCATATACATGCCTGGTGCCTACAGTGGCCAGAAAAGGGTGTCAAGATTCCCTGGAACTGGAGTCTCAGACATTTCTAAGATACCAGCTGAGTATTGGGAATTGAACCCGGGTCCTCTTGAAGAGCAGCAAGTGATCATAACAGCTGAGCCAACTCTCTAGCTTCCACTCTATTTTATTAAAAACAACAAACAAAAGTCTTAGCTATTCTTTCTTTTCCTTTCCACATAAACTGTAGACTATTTGTGTAAGAAATAGTTTAAAAAGATCTTTTACTTCTGTGTGTGGAGATGTACAGGGGCCAAGAAAGGTCAGATCCCTTGGAACTGGAGTTACTGTAGTTGTGAGCTGCCTGCCACCGGTGAACTAAAGTTGGCTCCTCCGGATGAACAGCAAGTCCTTTGCTAAGCCACTCCCTGCATCTATAGGAACTTTTTGAGGCCTTAACTTTTGTAGATTTTACTGTTGTATCTTCCAGTTTGTGCACACTTCTCATTTATTAACATCTTTCCCACTAGCAGCGTGGATTAGGTAGTTGGGCTAGCATGCAATACTCGCAGAGGCCACAGAAGAGGGCATTGGAACCAGAGTAACAGATGTTGCTGCCCCAGAGTCTTCTCAGAGAAGCAAGTGACCCATCTCTCCAGCTACTTTTTAAACCTATGATACTGTATTTTTAACACTGGCTACTAAGGATGTAAAGTATCTTTAAA
>JAQHUG010000217.1:346775-369716 GCA_028555095.1 Dicrostonyx torquatus
TTTTTTTTTTTTTTTTAATGGTATAAGATTACTTCTTGCTTAGTTGTCTGTAAACCAGAAATCACAGAAACAGGATTCCATTAAATTATCTTGGTACTCTTGAAAATCAACTGATTACACTATAGGTTTTCAGGATTATCTATTCTGTTCAGTTAATCTTTTAGTACTCTGATCTGATAATTTTACCTAACAATTTTAGGATTCACTTGTTGATTTCTAAAACATAAAAAAAAAAAATGCCACTTGGGATACTTTAATAGGGTCTGCACTGAATCTGTAGGTCAATTTGGAATTTCTGTGGTTAAGGTTTCTGATTTGGTCTTATAACAGTGGCCAAAAGTCCAGTCACCAAGTCACTGCTGAGAATCCTGAACGGTGGAAAGTCAGATTCAGGTGTGTGTCAAGCAAGACACAATGAGAAAATGAAGATTCCTCAGCAAAGAAACTAACTACAGATCCCAGGGAATCTAGAGGCAACAAGAGAGTCAGCTAGAAGGATTTGGGGACTGAAGAGGTCAGAGCCTGTGAGATTACGGCCCTCATTAAGGACAGAGAACTATTATTCTCTCAGGGATAGCAGTTTAAAAATAAAACAACATAAATCCTCACTCCGGGAATAGTAGTACACACCTTTTACTGAAACCCCTAAGAACCCTGTATGAGGTCCTGTTCCAAAACAAACAAGCCCGGCACACACCTTTAATCCCAGAACTCAGGAGGCAGAAGATCTCTGTGAGTTCGAGGTCAGCTTGGTCTACAGAGCTAGTTCCAGGACAGCCAGGTCTACATAAAGAAATCTTGTCTCAAAAAACAAGAAACAAACAAATTAAACACACACACACACACACACGAAATCAATGAAAAGAAAACAAAACACTACCACTTCAGTTCCAAAAGGAAAATCTTACTTTCTGAATTAACTGAATTTTTTGCTAAAAAATCCACCCATCCATGTGAGGTCTGCTGCTATCATCTGTTTATCCTATTCTACTACCACACTTATTGACAAAAACTTTAGAGCAAATCAGGATGAGAAATGGAAAGCCTCCAATTCTATTTTTCCTTTTGAACATTGTCTTTGTTATTCTGTACTTACTGCATTTACACACACAAACCGATTCCTACAAAAAGCCTTACGAACTTTTACCCTATGACTCTACAGACCAATTTGTGGGAAACTGATGTCTTAGCATACGAAACCTTCAAACGAGTACATTCTATTCACTGTGCTGCTGCTCTCCGGTTCTCTCCGCATGTTGCTGTAGTTTTCAGGGTAGAGGTATATAACCTTCTTAGACATGACTTCATGTATAATTTTATTTTTATTTTATGTGCATCGGTGCTTTGCCTGCATGCATATCTGTGAAGGTGTCAGATCTTGGAGTTACAGACAGTTGTGAGCTGCCACGTGTGTTAGTTCTGGGGAATTGAACCTGGGTCCTCCAGGAGAGCAGTCAGTGCTCTTAACTGCTGGGTCATCTCTCCAGCCCCTGACCTCTTTAATGGTAATGGAAGTATATATCTGAAACTCAGAACTACCTTAATGTATATACGTACATAAAGCCTTGCATATCAGCTCATACGCTGAATGAACAATTCTTAGAAATTTACTGCCAGGCAGTGGTGGTGCACGCCTTTAATCCCAGCACTTGGGAGGCAGAGGCAGGTGGATCTTTGTGAGTTCGAGACCAGCCTGGTCTACAAGAGCTAGTTCCAGCACAGGCTCCAAAGCCACAGAGAAACCCTGTCTCGAAAAACAAACAAACAAACAAAAAAAAATTACTAAGCAAAATGCTCTTTAATACTCAAACAAAGAAACAAAAAATCAGAGGATGGAAGACTTGCAAACGGATTTAATGTCCAAAAGGAGTAAAGCACTTTTCTTTTATATATTTGCTCTAGCCAGCACTCCAGAAACTCTGGCTTCTAGATGCCTTTCTTGTTTAAAGAATATGTTAATCCTGGAATTCAACTCCCTTTGGTGTGCTTCTTAGAAGATGAGGGAAGCACCAAGTCCTCACAGAGAACAAGGACAGAGAAGACATGGCCTACATGACTGGCAGTCAACAGCCTTGACTGGCAGGACAGTAAGTGAAACATTCAAACAGACTGTGACTAATGTGGGGTCGGAAGATTTGTGGGATTCAAATTATCCTGGCCAGGTCTGGTGGTTCATACCTTTAATCCCAGTACTTGCATAGAGGCTGAGGCAGGAGGACTGCTTGTGAGTTTAAGGCTAGTCTGGGCTACAGGGTGTGGCTTGTCTTAAACAAAACAGATCTTTATTTGTCATACTTCTAAATATGTCACTGGCCAAAATAAGCCCATCCTCATCCTTTAATTTCTTTTTCAATCCTTTTCTTCTCAGTTTGATTCCACAGAGATGAGCATCTGCCTAATCCACAAAAAAGCTGTGATGAAAGGGTCCATTTTACCTTCAAGCACAATCAATGGAAGGTACAACTACTCAGGAATACTTCATATTTTCAAAGTATTTAGGAATATTTTAATTAGAAAAATAAAGGCAATGAGATTATCTATCAGGTTCTAAAAGTACCCATGAATTAAGTCACTCACACCCCCACTTAAAAAGTGAGACAAAATTTAAAATCACAATGCTGTTAAACTTTTACAATAAGGAGTAAGGCCATGCTATGCTAGGGTACAAAAATCTATAATTCTGAGCATGAAAATAATTTATTAAACATCTGACTTTTCAAACATTGGGCCCACTGGAAATAGAATTAACATAGCTCACAGAGAAGAAAAACTATTCCAGCCAACACCTGCTTCATTTCAGATTTCCTGGGGAGTCTCTGCATCCTGGAGGACAGCTTTACCCCAAGCATCCATGTTTGATGCTGATCAAATGAATGATGAGAAACTGGGCAAATGTCTCTGGTTATGTGACTTCCAGGACCATTCTTAAGCATAACAAACAGTATTTCCTGCAGTGAGTCTTTGCTAATCAAAGCACAAAACCCCATTAACTGTGCCCTGACAAATAGGAATCAGAGTGTAAGCACATTCTGGCCAGTGGGATGCCACAGAAAAATGTTACAATGATTTCTGTGAGACCAAATGTAAACTTTAATTAACATCAACTTTTAATAGGTGATTCTGTCACTAAAAACCAGAGAAAAGAAAATCAGTTAATGAAATGGAGTTAGGGAGAAATGCAGGACTGTAATATGGACTCAGCTGCACTTCCTTGGCTAACTCATTAAAAAATGCCAATTAAATATTTTCAGTCAATTTTTATTTTTATTTTTTAAAAAAGCAGCAAATCAACATCACAACTCAAGCCTAATCTAAGTGTGCACCTGACAGGGAAGCACAACTTTGTGTGGAGTGAAAAAGGTTTTCAAAAAAGCCCATCAGATACACGATCTCCACATACCCAAATAAACAACCACTCTTTGTAAGTTGTGTGAAGTGCCTCACAGGAACTGAGGAGCTGCTGCTGTGGAGACAAATCTGGAGTCAGTAGCAGGAATCTTGGGGTCAAGTTAAAAAGTTGAAAATGTAGTAAGAAACTGTGTGGAGGTTGGGGGGACAGGGTAAGAGAGAGTCTGTAAGCCAGTTGACCCAAGAGCAACTAATATCTCTAACTTTTCAATTGAGACCAGGCATTTTAAATCTCCATTTTTTTTTTAAAGAAGGCAATTAAAACTTACAATTCCAATAGCCCACAAACCAAATAAAAATATTGTAAAAAGGAATCAAAACTATATTCAGAGCTCCACCCACCTCATTTTCAGCACCCCAAGGAAAATAAAAGCATCCATATGACTATCACAGATGAAAACAAAATAAATGTCATTGGAATCAATTTTTCCCCACTGAGGTATAAAATCTATATAGAAATCTGATACTATAACAAATTGTACTTCTCATAATTCTGTTTTAATTTCTTTTAAACCCTGTTTGGTATAATTTTTATTGTTGTAAAAATGTTTTCATGATTCTGAACCTGGTTCCAGTTCTTTTCCACTTACTTTTCTATCAATATTTAATATTTCAGCTACTGGTTCTAATCAGGAGATCTCTTCTTCAGGAGGCACATTCAGCAGACACGGCTGACGTGCGCGACAGCTGTGGAAGGGGCGTCTATCCAGAGAGCACACCCTGCGCCTGTCTGGGATCGGAAGGCCACTCGCCACTGTTCTTGGTGAAGACTCTTCCAGTCTTGTAAACATCAGTGTGTGCAGTCTCACTACTTTGCAGTCTCATGTCCTGGGACAGGAAGGCTGGTTCACAGCAAGTGAAAAGCTAGAGGAGTCTGAGTTTTAATGGCTGATAAACCTTACATCCCACAGAAGAGGAAAACACTTCTCCTTTTTTGCTACTTAAGAATGTGGCAGAAGCGTATGCTGAGGTAGCCCAGTCAATCCTTATTTTCTTTCTTTCTTTTTTCTTTTTGTTGTTGTTGCTGTAAATTTGGTCTCAGAATATTTCTGGAAGGGTGACATTTCGAAGTAGCCACTGCTGGGACCGGCTTCCAGTGCAGTCTCTAATGCTGGGCACCTGGCTGTCCTCTTCCGTGGCTTTATCCAGGCACTGGTTACTGTTCACATGCTGCAGGGTTAATTTCTGAAAGCAGCAGGGGAAACACACAGCTTAACTAGAAAGTGGAGGAAAAAAATAACACCCCAGTCCCCTTTGGAGAACTGCACCACATCTACCAGGCTGGCCTAGAACTCCCAGAGATCCACTTGCCTCTGCCTCCCAAGTGCTGGAATTAAAGTTGTGTACCACTGCTTCTGACACACACACACACACACACACACACACTTACACTTACTTTAGCTTCCTTAAAGCAAAAAGAAAAATCCAGGCCGAGTTAGTGGCTACTAACATTCCCTCGAACATACTTCCAAACAACTACTTCAATTTTTCTTTTATTTCTCTGTGATAAAGCTGCTTAATTCTGTGATTCTAAACTCTAAGATTTTAGAAACTTGGGTTCTTCTAAAGATTCAAAATATAAGAATGGTGGTGTGGCTGAGACACATAATCATAGCCTAGAAATCAACTCCAGAAATCATCCTTGTGGTGGAGAAAGGGGTTGTGGCATAGAGCATAGAAACCTCGAGAAGACTGGTTCATAGCCTAGACAACCAGGGTTTTCTCACTTGAAATACCACAATACAATACACATTTGAGAAGATTCTGGAAGGCAGTAACAACAGGTAACTATGTGGAGCCTCACATGCAAAGGACAGCCAGAGAGGGACATGGCTATCCACCTCAGTGTTTATGTTTTAGGTCTGATACTTTCATGCTGATTTTTAGGGTCATTTCTAAAAGGCAAGACAAATAACAGTAAATTCATAGTCATAATGGTCCACAATGAATGTGTTCCAGAACAATGAATTACTGGTGTGGGGTGCATGGTGAGTGATACCCTAGTGGGTCAGACAGCTACAATGCTAATGAACACACATTTACCAGATTCTTTACTCCTGTCTTGACTTTAATGTGAATCTTTTCTCTGTAAGACCTCACTTAAAATTTTTATATTTTGTCAGGTGGTGGTGGTGCACACCTTTAACCCCAGCACTTGGGAGGCAAAGGCTGTCTGATCTCTGCGAGTTTGAGGCCAGTTTGGTCTACAGTGTTAGTTCCAGGACAGCCTGGGCTACACAGAGAAACCTGTCTCAAAAAACAAAACAAATTTTTAATTTTACTTTATGTGTATAAGTGTTTTTTTGCCTGTGTGCATGTCTGTATACCATGTGTGTGCCTGATGCCTTCGGAGGTCAGAAGAGGGAGTCAGATCCCCTAGAAATTGAGTTATAGACAGTTGTGAACCAGTATGTGGGTGTTGGGAATTGAACCTGGGTCTTCTGTTAGAGCAGCCACTCTGACAACACGCCAACACGCCAGCATCTGAAACATCTCATTTTCATGATGCCTCTTTTAACACTTCTGTTAATTTAAAATGTAACAGATACTAATGACTGCATCCATCTACTTTTACTTCTAGTTCTCATCACTCTGTGCTGTGTCCAAGTGAGAACTGGCAAACAGCTGTATACTGTAGATGTTGCCATCACACTGACCCGAGGTTCAGTATTATCTATGTAATTCTCACAGATGCACGGGAATTGAACCTCGAGGAAAGTGCATGCAGCTGTGGGCTGTGATGGTGCTAGCTTTTCTCATGCAGGTGTTGTGTGGCTCTCTGGCTGAGGATAAGCTTTGCAGTGTGGCACAGTCTAGCAGCCGGAGCTCAGGCTCTACATGCATGCCACTTCATTTCAGCCTTCAGTTCCAGCTGAGACAAAACGAGTGTAGAATTAAGGATATGTTCAACATTCCACAACTCCCTACGAAGGTGGACCTGTCCTCAGGCTCACAGTCAAGATTACTAAAAGCAGAAAAAAAAATCAAATACAACAAAAACTGTGACTGGGCAATTAGTTTTTCCAAGACAAGGTTTCTCTGTGTAGCCAGGGCTGTTCTGGAACTCACTCTGTAGACCAGGCCGACTGTCTCTACCTCCTTCCTGAGTGCTGGGATTAAAGGCATGATCCACCACCACCCAGTTCCTTCCCAATTTCTAAACACCTCTCTTCACCCCCTTTTCTGAGACAAAGCCTTGCTATGCAGCCCAGGCTGGCCTCAAATAACTCACAGTCTATCTCCTCCATGTCCTCTGAGTGTTGTGATCCTAGGCATGTGCCACCAAATCCAGTTTTCTAGAATCTGTAAATGCTCCATGCTAGGTACTCAAGTGCTCAACATCCAGACTGAACTGGTATTATCAGGAGGCAAGCCCCACAGGAGCCCTAAACACTGGGAAGAACCTTGCTCTCGACAAGGCTCAGGCTGATAGAGATGCAGAGCTCCAAGGCTCCAATACTGCACTTTGTCATCACAGGACTCAGCAGACACCTAGGTAACACTGGCAAGTCTCCAGAGAGAACATGATTCAGGCACTGGGCAGGCAAGTGACACATTTTTAACTGCAACCCTTGAAGCAGAGGATAAAAGCATTCATTACTTATTGCAAAGGCTACCTACATAATAGAAAAAAATATTCATCTACTTCCTGCGCCCAATCTCTAAATGTAAATGGGTCTCGATCTCCACTGTATTTCAGAGACAGCACAAGCAGTAAACAGGAAGGAGCTTATTGTCATACTATACATTTTATAAAGTACATAATATAAACAAGATTTAAACATTCATGAACGTGCAAATTTAATCAAATAGTGTAGGGTACTGAACAAAGTATCTTGGATCAAGAATTAAGAATCCCAGGTCTGAGATCTAACTTAGACCATCTACCCACTGTGATACCAGGAACAATTAATTTTTACCCATGGAACAGTGTCCTGGATTTTAGTTCTAGGGTTCGTTATGGGCTGCTCTCCCCCTCCAGAGCTCCCTCTGGAGTTCACTCAGGCTACTGGGCTAGCCAGGCAGTTTGCCTTTCCCTTTCCTTTTCACAGTTACTAATTCAGAAATACTCCCTAGTGAACACCTCAAGAGTTAGTTTTATCTTGGAATCTGAGAGAAACCAGCCTAAGACATAATTAATTTTATCTCTGAGAATCAGACTTTGCACAGTGATGTGACATTTAAACTTCACATGCGCAGTCGTTTCTCTGTAAATACTAGAAGCTCTCTCTATTCTCCTGCACCTCTAATCAACACTCGCTTTGCAAATGTTCACTGAGGTAGGACTAGCCAACAACCATTCCCAATTTTTGGGTCTTGGTCATCTCTGCAAACTGCAAACACAAGAAAACCAAGCACTTACTTTCCCTGCCTTCCTTATGGTTCACTATGGGACACAAATCTACAACTCCCAAGAAATAAGTACAGCTTGTCAAGAGCGTTCCAGGAAAAACTTATTTTCCTGAAAAAAAGAGTAACATATCTGAGAGTAAAGCAGCCCATGGTCTTTTCTTTCAGAGCTGAGATTATAGTTAGCTTAAACATCAGAGTACACCTAATCTACACCAGAAACTATATTCCTAGAGACTTGTGTAAAAAAAAATCATCTACTCAATGGAGCTACTTAAGTAGTTCAGTACTGCATAATTAATATACTGTCATATTCCAACAAACTGAAAATAAGAAACTTTTTCATTTTAAAAGCTGTTAGTTGTCACACTGCCTATGTCCCTGGCACCTGCTATAAGGAAACAGATATTGTACATCCTTTAAGGCAAAAGACAGTCACACTCACGATGGCAGTAGCACACATCCAGAAACAAATAGAGAATGTTTGGAATATCTAATGGCTGTAATAACTGTTACTATGAACCACATTAGCCATAAATATGCCCATACACTGTAGCTTTTATATCTATAGGCAACTGGGGAACTCACCACTGGGTCATACTCCCAGAGCTGGTTGCCTTTTAGATGGTGGCATTTGAGCATGGTAACTGGGCCATTAAGTTTGGAAACGTCCAAACACAGGTCATCGGTTCTAATTTCTTTGTTGGCAGTATAAGAGAAAACCTGAAAAGTAAACATAAACTTACATAAGTAAGCTTTAACAGTAAAAAGAAATCAGTCCGCATTTCAGATGCCCACATTTCTACATCTGTAGCCACGAGACAATGAAGACATCAGGAATCAGTTTCAACAGAGGGATAATGAGCATATAGATAAAAAACGTAACTCCAAGTTTAAACTTTGCCTGGACTACTCTCAAAAGAATCTGCAACTACTTCAAGACACAGGATTCTTGTGCATTGTCACAGTAATGGAGAATCAAAGACTAAGAAAAGCTACACCAATTTTACACAGAGGAAAGTGAAAATCCACACTGTTCTCTGGAGGCTGAGTGTATTATTAAGGGCAGTCAAAATCAAAAGCTGTTTTAGAAGTTTAATAAGGACTCACCTGATTACCTCCCATACCATGACAATTGAAAATCCCAACCTTTTCATTCTCTTTTCTAGCCATGTTATCTAGACACTGATTTGTTTCCACATTTCGTATCTGTGGGACATGAAGACATCAGGAGTTAGGATGTAGGAGCTTACTAAAGGAGAGGTACATACAGATAACACAAAAGCCAACCAACCCTTTACTATTTCTCTTTGTTGTTGTTGGTTTTTTGAGACAGGGTTTCTCTGTGTAATTGTCCTAGCTGTCCTGGAATTCACTCTGCAGACCAGGTGACTCCAACTCAGAGATCTGCCTGCCTCTGCTTTCAGAGTGCTGGGATTAAAGGTGTGCACGCCTTTAAATGGTGGACTTTGTCTTTAAACACAGCACTTGAGAGATAGAAGCAAGCAGGTCTCTGTGAGTTGGAGGCGCCTGGTTTGCAAAGTGAATTCCAAGACAGCCAGCTAGGGCTGTTACAGGAGAAACCCTGTCTTGGGGAAAGAAACAAAACCAAAAAACTGTGCACTACCACACCCAGCATCTTTTATTTCTTTAGTGGTACCTATGGGTGCAATCAACAGCTGTCTAAGTGGACTGGCCCACACAATAGGAGGGGATTCTATTTGGTACAGTAAAAACCTAGTCACTCAACACATAACTAATGAAGTCATGGATCTTAAGAGAAGAACCTATGACTGCGATTTTTCTAAACCAGTACAATTCTAATTGCATTCTAAATATTTATCCAGGTAGCTCTCAGCCCTCATTAAAGAAGCTTCTTTTTGAAGCAGACAGAGACTATCACAGAAAGCCACAACTGGTCAAAATACTGAGAACAGACTGGAATGCTCAGCCTCAATTGATAGAACACAACCCCTAAAACAAAGGCTTAGAGAACATCATAAAAGGAACAGGAAAACTGTAATAGCCAAGGACCAGGGTTTCTGCTTCAAGATAGTGTCTTCTATATATGACAGGGAAGTTGCACCAATGAAATCTCAACAATATGATCACCTAAATATGACTTGCATAGCAACACCACCAGTTGGCATGCCAATAAGGTGTTTACACAGAGGATAGGCATGCCAATAAGGTGTTTACACAGAGGATAGGGGAAATCTCACAAGGTCCCACCTGTAGATGAGAAACTATAGGTAATTAATGACTGTTACAAGAGGGAGAATCAGTTTTTTTCCAGGGACAAGCCCCTGAGAGGTTATCCAATCCCAAACAGTCCTAGACAAATATATATGAGGGCAACACTAGACTCAAGTACAATGTATGTGTATATGTGTGCACGTATATATGTATGTATACAACAATAGTTAAAGAGGAAGAGGTTTCTAATTTGAAAGGGAATGGGGGGACACACAGAAGGAGCTGGGGAGAGAGGGGTGGAAATGATCCAAATAAAGTACTTATACATCAAGGGTTCTTTAATTTTAGATTAAAACTTTTATTTGTTCTCACTTCTTTCATTCTTTCACGGTTCCTTTACGAATTATATTCAGTTCAAAATAATTCTATTTTCCGTAATAACTTAAAAGCAATTTTACAACTCCTCAAGGACACAGGTGTCCCTTTTGACAATCCAATCCCCTGATGACTCCTCAGGAAACTGAAGATAGACATTTTCTGGCCAAAGAGCTTTGGAAGCTGGCTTGTGTGGAAGTAGCCATGCGGTGGTGCAAATTTCACTTTCCGTTAAACATTAATCCAGTCCACAAAAGCAGTTTAACCGTGTCATCAGAAGAGGGATATCTGAATGTCTGTAAGGCACTTAGACTGCTGCTTTCCATGAAGTGGATGCCAAGGCACCGTGAGAACCGTTACAATTGTCTGAATCAGTGTCTGCTCTGCCTTAACACCAGCTATCCCAGGAAGGTCAGCGTTTGGATCTGTGGTTGCTTACAATAGTCAATGGATTAACAACTATTAGCTATTATGAGAAAACATAACATAATATTATTTTGGTTTCAAATCCTATAGTACAAATTCTGGAAGGCAGACTTAGTTAAGACAGATATCTTAATAATCATGCCCCAGAAATGAGACTCTTCACCTGGAGGTGCCTGGTCTGCAAAGCCGTGGAGGTGCCACGGCTTGGACATGTATCGCCCTTTAATTTGTTGGAACTCAAGCCCAGCTAACAATGCTTAGGCATTGTTGTCTAAAATTGGGTCAGTTCAAAAAGAGAAGAGATAAGAAAAGAGAAAGAAAGGAAGAAAGAAAAAAAAAGAAAAAAGAAACCACCTTTCATTCCCTAAAGGAGTGGCTGCTCTACGTCCTTCAGAGCGTGTTACTCAACTTAGATTTTACTCACTCAAGGGGAGAATGTGCAGGAAGGGAGGGGGTGATGGGTTTATTCACTCATCAGCATCAGCTCCCTTCTGGGACCTCTGTACTCAAACACAGTCTAGGCTTCTGTTTGCCCTCTTTCCCAAGCCTCTATCACTAGCAGCCCCTGCCTTACTCTCAATCAATAATCTGTATTCACCTGAAGTCATTATTTAAGAGGACTTCTCAAGCATCCACACAAACTACCACTCTCATCTGACTTGTACTTGACTCCACCTCTCCTTTCTATTCTGTCCCAAGGGATGAACTGCCTGTGTCCCATCCTTTACTCCCCTCTGTGCTGGATCCCATCTCCTAACCATTTAAATGCATGATGCCTAACCTGGGTCTTTCTCTTTTTTATATAACATAAAATTTACCACCGTAGCCAGTTTCAAATAGTCAGTTCAGAACTGCTAAGTCCATTCACACTGCTATGAAAAAGATCTCTAGAACCTTCCCAGTTTACAAACCTGAACCACTTCAGCCACTAAACAAACCATTTTTCCTACCTCTATCAGTCTGTGGTAACTACTGCTTTCTGTTTCCATACACACAACCACTATAGGTTCTTTCCAGAAGTGAAACTACATTATTTTTGTCATTCTATTTCACTTAAGCAAAATGTCTTCAAAGTTCATTTATGAGGTAATGCATATATGTCAGGATGTCTATCCTTTTGAAGGACTGTATGTACATGTAACTTCCTGCTTATCATTCCATTCATCTGTCTGGGACATCCGAGTTGCCTCTGCCACTTAGGTTGGGTCAGTAGTGCTGCCATGAGCATGAATCTCAAAGGAGGGAACCTTTGGGATTGGAGTTATAGATGGTTGTAAGCCACCATGTGGGTGCTAGGGATCAAACCTAGTCCCCCTGAAAGGGCTTAAAACCACTGAACCAAACTCTATTCAAAACTTTACATCTTTTAGCATCACTCCTGATTTTATAAATGATTAAGGTCCTCAACCCCATTCTTATACAAATTTCCTTATAAGTGGGTATAGCATGATTCCAAGGGAACCCAAACATTCTTAATAAAGCCTTGAAGAATCCTGGCATGACCAAGGCCCCAGGCTGCACCACACCCCGAAAACTGACCATGAAATACTCAGCACACACTTTATTTTCATAAAAGAAAAATAATCTCCTCTTCCCCATATTATCCTCTAGCCATCATCTACTTCTCTGCATTACTTTACAGCAAAATGCCTTGCCTTGCAAGACTGGTGTACATTCAGGCTCTACACTTCTACTCTCTTGAAACCACCAGAGTCCCTAATGCTCTCCATGGGCACTCTCGAATACCCAGAGTACTAACAGAGTCTCCCTAATCCTCCATTCTCAGGTTATTATTTTCTCCATAGTAGTCAACATAGCTAAGCATCTACTTTTTGAGACAAACCTTTCACTTAGGTCTCTGAAACATCATTCTCCTGGTTCTCCTTCTCCTTTACTTTTTAATTTTCAGACAGGGCCTCATAATGCAGCTCTGGAACTCACTACGTAGACTAACTGGCCTCAAACATGCAATCCTGCCTCTGTGTTCCCAAGTATTAGGATTAATGTCCATGATTTCCAAACTGTACCAGCTGCCTATGGCTGGGTTCTCTTCTCATTTGATCCTCTAAATGGTTTGTGTGCGTGTACAACGAAAGATATAAGCACATGTGTGCAACAAGACTGAAAGTTCACACCTACCATGATGACAACCTCAGCTGTTCATCTTCACTCTGAAATGGAGTCTTCCTTTCTTCTTTGCTATTTGTCGCTGCATAAGCCAGGCTAACTGACCCAGGAATTTTCAGGGATTCTCCTGTCTCTGCCTCTCATCTCACCACACTCATGGTCAGCTTTACATGGGTTCTGAGGATCTGAACTCAGTTCATGCCTGTGAGGCAAGTGCTTTACCCACTGAGCCATCTTCCCAGCTTACCCTCATGGTTTTGTCCTGATCTTGTATTACCTACCTACTTGTTTTTACTAGACAAGTGACCTCCCTACTATTTCTGGAACAAGTCTTAGCAACCTTTGTACTCATTCTCCCGTTGCTCTGAAAAGTTAACCTAAGCAATGTTATGGCTTAGTTATTCTTTCGTCAGGATTTTGCTCACAAATTACCTTAATGGTGCCTTCCTTAACTACCTATATAAAATAGAACGATTTTCATGCTCACCAGGCATCCTTGATCTCATCTGTTCTTGCCACTGCTATCTTACACACTGTATATTTTTATTTTTTTTCAAACAGACTGTAAGATCAACAAAAAGAAAATTTTATGCCATGTTGTATTGTGGGCACTCAAATAGTTGTTGAATGAATAAAAAACAGTGAAGAAACCCTAACCTCCTACAGAGCTGGGTTACGTACCCTGAGTGTCAGGGAGGATAGGGCTGTGGTCTTCCTGACAAATATAATCATGTCAGCTAATGTTTACAAAAGGAAATCTGTCACAATTCATCTTCTATTACAAAACAGTTAGGTTTCTCCCTCTATTTGGCTTTATAATTTTTTCCCTATAAGCTAGATTTAAAATAAAGGCCTAGATGTTCCACTACTACAGTGGAGGGATGGTGGTATAAAGGCAAGAACAGACAGCATAGACATATTTCAACCCAATGGAAACTGAACTTTTTGGGAGGATGTGATGGTTTTGTGATGGTTTGAAAAAAAGATGGCCCCCAAGGGAGTAGCACTATTAGGAGGTGTGGCCTTGTGGAGAAGTGTGTCACTATGAGAATAAGCTTTGAGGTCTCATATATGTTCAAGATCCCACCCAGTGTCTCAAACCACTTCCTGTTGCCCATGAGTCAAAATGTAAGAACTTTTAGCTCCTTCTCTAGCACCATGTCTGCCTGCATGTTGCCTTACTTCCCGCCATGATGATAATGGACTGAACCTCTGAACTGTAAGTAAGCCACCACAATTAATGTTTTCCTTTCTAAGTGTTGCTGTGGTTATGGTGTCTCTTTACAGCAACAGAAACCCTAACTAAGACAGAGGAGAAGAGGGGGAAAGTGTAGTATTTACACTAATAAGTAAAAAGGAAGAAGGAAATTGTTGGAGGAAGCTTGTTAAGTCCTAATTCAGTGATGCACACACGAATCTCTAGGGTGGCCATGGAAACAAAGACATGACAACCACTTAAGAAGAAATCAAAAGCCGGGTGGTGGTGGTGCACACCTTTAATCCAAGCACTCAGGAGGCAGAGGCAGGTGGATCTCTGTGAGTTCAGGGCCAGCCTGGTCTACAAGAGCTAGTTCCAGGACAGGCACCAAAATATACAGAGAAACCCTGTCTTGAAAATCAAAAAAAAAAAAAGAAATCAAAAGACGAGAGTAAATTTGAATAAAAAGAAATGGCCCATTTGAGGAAACAGAGTTACTAAAACTACATGGAGATGGCTGGTTTTCTTCCAAGAGAAGGAATAACTCAGGATCCAGAAGAACTTTCACTTAGAGGCTAAACTTTTAAACAACAAGGATGTAAAAAGGCCAGATATCCAGTCTAAGAAAGACCAACCTGATGTTTTGTGGAGTGGGGATAGGGTGAGAAGAGGACAGGGGTGGGTAGACAGGGTCTCTCTGTTATATAGCTCAAACTAGAGAGACTGACCTGCCTCTGCCTCCCAGTGCTCAGATTAAAGGCATGTGTCACCACGTCCAGCTCTTTTCTGAATTCTTAAACACAGAACAGAAGTTTGGCTAGAAGTCAAAACTGATAGCTAACTGGCATTCAATAAACAGGACACATGAATGCTTTACTGTCGTCAGTCATTATAACAGAAGCCAAGATCTTTTTTTTTTTTTTTTTTTTTTGGTTTTTTTGAGACAGGGTTTCTCTGTGGCTTTGGAGCCTGTCCTGGAACTAGCTCTTGTAGACCAGGCTGGTCTTGAACTCACAAAGATCCGCCTGCCTCTGCCTCCCGAGTGCTGGGATTAAAGGCGTGCGCTACCACCGCCCGGCTGCCAAGATCTTTTTTATACTAGAGTCCTTAGTATGGATATGCACTAAGATAAAAAGTACAGCTAATTTGCAAATTTATCTTATCTATAAGTATTAATAAGCCAATTATTTCAAGAAAAATAATGCTGAATTCTAAGAAAAACAACTTAAGAGAATCATCAGAAACAAATATGCTTTTCAGCATCTTCCCCCACTTCCCTGTCTAAACTATGAACTTAAAATTCCCAAAGGAAAATAAACATGTGTCGTCTGCCCCCCACCCCACTTACATACAGAAGTGTTTCAACCTTGTCAAGTTAGCTTCACTCTGAAATTTCTCAGGCTTTGATTTGGACTAACCCATGGTTATTAGCTTTAATAATACAGGTTTCAAGGAAATGGCTTAGCTTGTTGTTAATATAAGTCCACTGAAGATACTGCTACATTGTAACAGGAGTTTTCTTGGTAATGGTTCAGATAGTTCTTAGTTTTCCTGTGGGTACTGGGACCCAAACCCCAGTTTTCTGCAAGAAGAACAAATGAGCCGAGCAATCTCTCCATCCCTAAGCATCTTTATTTTAATAAAACATAATGTGATAAAGATGTAGTAAGATTTTGCTGGGGAAGTGGCTCAGTGATCAAGCACTTGCTTATCATGTGAAAGTTCTCAGGGTTACTTCCTAGTATTAGGGGTGGGAGAGCCAAAAATTTAACAAGATTTCATATTATGAGGCAGGCTCAATTAATTAACAAGAACTTACCAATACTTGAGCGAAATACTTTATGAACCTTAGATGTTAGAAGTTTTAACTTTTAAATAACTATAAAGAATAAGTATTTTACACACACACACACACACACACACACACACACACACACATTTGTTTTTACCTCTCCCAATGAGAAATAGTGACGTGGAATTTGAGAATCAGGGTAAATGTTTTCTAGGTACCAAGAGAAAGGTTTGCATTGTAGTTTATGTCTCAGACCAAGTCTTGATGATATATCTCCATAATCTACCTTTGTAACACCTGTTGAAAGAAATAATTGACTGATTTATTAGAATTCTATTTGGTAACACACATATGCTCATTCTCACAAAGCAGCAGAATGGGAAGCAGGATGACTAGGTGATGTATGACACTACAGGTGATAGGATATGGACCCACCTCCCAAAGGAAAAAACATGACAAGGCATTAACGTGTGTTTTGATTTTATTCAGAGGAAACAAATTCATGTGAAAATGTAACAAATAAAAATATTAAATAACAGTAAGTCACACAGAGATCAGGAAACTTCAATGTATACTAAGGTAAAATTTAAAAAAATTGCCAGACAGTGGTGTGCATGCCTTTAATCCCAGCACTCGGGAGGCAGAGGCTTCTCTGTGAGTTCAAGGTCAGCCTGTTCTACAAGAGCTAGTTCCAGGACAGGCTCCAAAGAGAGAAACCCTGTCTCAAAAAGAAAAAAAAAAAAAAAACTATTCGGTACAAGTATTATATAGTACAACTACACCCAATCAGTTTTCTCTCACATAATTTTGCTGAACTGTGCTCATACCCAATTGAGTCTTGAAGTATTGTAACTGAACAACCAAGGCAGAATAGTAATAATTTCAGAGAGACATATTTCTGGGAAGAAACAGACATACAAAAGCCCAATTAACAGAGCAAAATTCTTGGAGAATCTCTTGCGGAATGCTATGGCCTCTGCATTCGCTATGTGACGAGAGATGGTTTCATTAAAGTCTTATACATCAGCACCAAAGGTCTGTTACGGAGAATGCTCATAGCCTGCTTCGAAGGTGGTATTTGTTATGGACAGGGGATGTGGCTCAGCTACATTTAGCACACTTGAAAGTCTGGGTTTAGTCTCCCAGCATCACATAAAACATGTATGGTAATGCAGGCAGGCACACTTGGGAGATGGAGGCAGAAAGATCAGAAGTTCAAGGATATCCTCAGCTACACAGTGAGTTTGAGGCTAGCTCAGGATACATTAGCCCCCGTCTCTACATACATATATAAATCCATAATAAAGTACTAACATTTTTATGTTGGATAAAAATGCCAAATGTCCAGAGAGTGCTTTGTCAGCTAGAAAAATGGCTGAAATGTAATAAGATGACATCTCAGAAGTGTCAAATGCTATAGTTAGGTAAAAAGAAAATTCTTTCTCTGTCTCTATCTCTGTCTCTCTCTCATATACACACACACGGGAGGGGGGAGGTACACTTTGTATATATCATGCAAAGTATACTAACCTGGAGAAATTATATAGAAGAAATTCTTGAATTCATCCATCCATACTTCTGCAAGCCGTCTATTATTTTTATTGATAATCTGCCCTGTCCCTCCTGGAAATGTGTAAGGTGTAGCTTTCCGAAACACATGACCAACATGGGAACAAGTCACAATTTCCAAAGTTCCTCCACATTGCCAAATCTGAAAACAGCAGGATGAAGCTTAGTACCTACTTACTAAAGGTTGCTGTAGCATTCATGTGGTATTTTTCTTTTCAATTGAACTGGGGAGTTGACTTTTATTTATAGCCTTGAATGGAAAATCTGTAGTTACTGATAAATTCTTTCCAATATGTCTATAAACTACCAAATCTGAACAAAAGAGTAAAGTAGATTGTGTTGGACATACAGTTTAAAAACACAAGCCTGGCTGTGGTGACCTACACCTTTATCCCAGAATTCAGGAGGTAGAAGCAATGAACCTCCATGAGTTAAGGCCAGCCCGATTTAATAGTGAGTTCCAGGCTACAGTGCTATATAGTGAGAGTTCAGTCTCAAAAATAAACAACAAAGTTCAGGACTCAGAGATCCTGCTCTGGTGTACAGCCAATACTTCCCCGGAACCAAATATTTTTCAAAATTTTGGTCAAAATCAGATAAAATACAAAGTAGACAGGCTATGATGAATTATGCAAGAAGAGTGAGAGACACAAGAGCAACTCTCCAAATGCAGATGACTCACAGCATCATAAACTCACACTGCTCAGCCTCAATCAACCCTGTCAACAAGGACACACCACTTCAGGAAATGGTCAGTAGCACTCTGTCTGTTCTGTGTATTTAACATGTTTGATGTGGCTCATGATTTAACACTCACCACACACACATGATCAGGGAGAGTATTCAGCCAAATTTATTTCTATTTCTGTCTCTCCAAACTTGAGCCACTACTGACACATCACACAGAACAGACACCAGCCATGATTTTTCAACAAGACAGAGACAGCATGTTCTGATCTATTTGTTCAATCAATGAAACACATGGACCAAAAGAAAAATTAAGTATAGGTTTATATTCTTTTTTTTTTTTTTGGTTTTTCGAGACAGGGTTTCTCTGTGGCTTTGGAGCCTGCACTGGAACTAGCTCTTGTAGACCAGGCTGGTCTCGACCTCACAAAGATCCGCCTGCCTCTGCCTCCCGAGTGCTGGGATTAAAGGCGTGCGCCACCACCGCCCGGCTTAGGTTTATATTCTTAATTCAATGCAACTGTTTCAAAATACAGTTTTGTACCATAAGGGAAAATCTCGTATTTGCAATTGAAACGCACGTTTTGAAACACTTCTGGTTTTGTTAAATAGTATGTCTACCTTCAGGTTTTCCCAAGTTTATTCACTGTTAGAGCTCAGTGAGATTTCCTAGAAGCTCAGGTCTTTTACACCTAGGCAAAGAGAGTCTCTAGAAGCAGAGGTGCTTCCTGCTTCCACTTGGAGCACACTCAGTGTCTCTACTGATTGCTATGTGTTAGAAGCTGTTCGGCAGCCTGTGTCATTTTCTAACATGCTGATTTAGTGGACACACAATGAAAGGTCAACTAGGCTGGTGAAGAGTCATTTCAGAACTGCTTTGTCTTTTTCTTCCTTTTTGTGATGTGTATGTGTGGTTCTGTGTGGTGGCCAGAGGGTAACATCAGGTATCTATCTAAATCACTTTCCTTATTTTGAGACAGGGCCTCTCACTGAAACCCGAGCACACTGATGTAGCTATGGATTCTAGTCTCTCTGTCCCCAGTACTAGGATATGCAGTATGCACGCTCTGCCTTCAAAAATAGAAACATTGGCACACGCCTTTAATTCCAGCACTTGGGAGGCAGAGGCAGGTGGATCTCTGTGAGTTCGAGGCCATCCTAGTCTACAAGAGCTAGTTCCAGGACAGGTTCCAAAGCTACAGAGAAACCCTGTCTCGGGGAAAAAAAAAAAACAAAACCCATAAAAATTAAGCATTTAATTTATGTGGTACATATGTCAGAGGAAAACTTGTAGGAGTCAGTTCTCTCCTTCTACCATGTTGTTCCTGGAGATTGACTCAGACTGAAGGAAGCATCTTTACTCAGTGAGTCGTCTCAGCAGATCCATCCCTAGGTTTTTTTCCCTGGGAAGTAGCTAGGAATCAAACTCAGACCTCCATGCATATATGGCAAACACCTTACTGACTAAGCCATCTCCCTAACTGCTGAAAAACATAAAACTGATAAGGTAACCAGATTTAATAAGAGAACAATTTCAATTAGGTAAGAAGTAAATAACATAATGTGAAATTATGTATTATAGTTAGGTACCAAAGCAGCCCATTTAAATTACAAATTTTTTCTATTTAGTTGTTGAAGTTTGAATTACTTCCTTAAAAGAACAGAAATTGAGAATTGAAGAATTATACATAGGTTTAACAGACTAGTAAAGCTAACCGGGTTATATGTTGAAATAGTTTTTAATAAATCATCCATAGTGCCATCAAACTCTTTATAGGCTGAAGGTTCAGATTAGACTCACTAAACTTTATTTCTTATATAGACAACAATAATAATGAACACATATTTGTGGTTAAGTAAAAGATTTTATATTTTGTCAAAGGGAACTTACCCTAAAGGAAATTTCTAGGTTTTCTCCTCCCCAAATATCCATTCCAGCATCATATGTTCCAATTTCCTGAAAGTAATCTCTGTCTATTGAAAAAAGGCCTCCGGCCATTGTAGGTGTTCTGAAATTCAATCATAATACTATGCCATTAATTTTAATAATTTAAAATTGATAATCAGTGTTTGTTTTTATAACTACAGAATAATGCTTACCCTCTTCAGAATGTTTATACCCTCGAGGATTGCTGTGGCAGACATGATCTGCACCTTGCTCGTGCTCTGTTTAATCCTAAATATGTTTCCTGTCCTTAGCACTCTTCCTGATCCTTGGTATCGACTGACTTTCTATCTCAGACTCCTTAAACTGAATGTGGTTCTTATAACCTTCTCCATCTGACCAGGTATTTGATTCCAAAGTCCTAGCAACTATAAAGGCAGCTGATAATTTTATTCAATTAGACTCAGGTTAGGGCTAAAATGCCAAGTTTTAAAGGGTGGCAAATACTGCAAAAATGGCAGGTTGAAAGATTAAAGTTAAAACAGGATGAAAATAAAGGGAGCCTTCCTTAGGTCTAGACAGAGTGTAAAGGAGGTGATGCAGTTCAGAGTAACATCAACACACTCCTTCTAAAGGGACCCTAACCACCTGTGCTAGGTTTTCTGCAGAAGCCAAGTCCAGTCATGCACAGGGCAGTGTGGAAGAAGCAGCATGTAAAAGAGCAGAGAAATGATCCTGAGGAAAAACTGAAAGGGATGCGTAGCAGGGATTCCAGTTAATCACTGATTTCCATGAAGGGTCAGTATGAAGGGGTAAAAAAACTTAAGGATTCCATAAGGTTCCTAAGTTCAGAAGTCACTGTGTGAAATAAGCTTTTCTACTCTTACTGTCAGTAACTACCACCCAGATGTACACATTAGTAACAATGGTACAGTGCAAGCCACAGTTCTGAGATGGGACTTTAACATAATGACATGGTAACTGAGGAATAGCTTGACTTAAGCAGCCTGAACTTAGAAATTTGTAATGTTTTCGTACAGGAAAGAAGGAACATAGATATGACATCATTTCTCTTGTAGACTAGAGTTCACAAAATGAAAGAAAATCTAACTTTATTAACTGGAGGAGAAAATCCTCTTTAAAAACAGATATATGTAAAACACAGTTCTTGACTACAAACAAGGCATATGATTGCTAGGTATTTCTCAAAGTACACTTTAACCCAACTGATGAAATGTCACAACTCTCTGCAACACACTACAAAGGAAACGTCTGACAAATCACCTGACAGGAAGAGTCCGGTCACCTTTCCTTCTGTCCATTTCTCTTTGGGGGACAGGATACCAACGAAAATTGAGCTTCCAGTTGAATCCACCATAGGTCATGTCAGAGCCTGCCATGTACTCGAAAGTATCATCGCTGATCACATCAATGATGGGACACACCACTGTTCTCCTGATGTCATAAAAGGAGATTTAAAATCTTTCAAATGTTCCTAACTATAACGACTATAAAACAAAACAATTGCAAAAAAATTTTTCCTGCTATAACCTATACCAAAACAGCATCATAATCATTTGCTGGCTGAGTACGTTGTCCTTTTGCATTTCTTCTTTTTTTAAAAAAAAATATTTATTTATTTATTATGTATACAATATTCTGTCTGTGTATATGCCTGTAAGCCAGAAGAGGGCACCAGACCTCATTACAGATGGTTGTGAGCCACCATGTGGTTGCTGGGAATTGAACTCAGGACCTTTGGAAGAGCAGGCAATGCTTTTAACCACTGAGCCATCTCTCCAGCCCTGCATTTCTTCTTTTACACAATTTTTTTTCTATTTGCCACATGGAAAATATTATATTAATGGCTATACATTTAATCATTTTTAGACAAAATTTTCCTTTATAAACAACTCCGTCATTTCTGTTCTTCAGGTTTTGCTGGTGAGAAATTGAGTATATTCATGTATGTAATCTACAGCATCCAGGGAAAATGTCCATCATGGATGTTACTTAAGTCAGCATTCAATACTGTTTTCTAGTGCTGTTATATACATATTCCTCTTTGTCATGCTATCAACTTTGAAGCTTATTTCTTACACTTTTATTAATTAAATCATACTAAATAAATAAATACATAAAGCAAGCAAGCTCAGGACTTTTGAATTTACATATACATATAAATACATACATACATATATATATATGTGTGTGTGTGTGTGTATTGCTTGCTTGTTTGGGTTTTGGTTTTTGAATCAAGGACTCTCTCTGCAGTCCTGGCTGTCCAGGAACTCACTATGTAGACCAGGCTGGCCTCAAATTCAGAGATCCTTCTGCCTCTGCTCCCAAGTGCTAGGACTAAAAATGTTTATCACCACAACCAGATGAAATTTCAATTTTTTAGTTACTAGAAGGGAATTCTTTTCTTTTGGGTATTTTTTCATATAGACGGATCACATATTCAGGTATTTTCCAGTTGGCTGAAAGGAAAAACACACATATGCACGCACAAAAAAAAAACAAACACTAAAAACACCCAAATGACAATAGCTCTTTTGAAGGAAAGTGTCCCAAATATGGCCGTTCACAGATACAGCTTATAAGATGTGATAGCATATCCATTCTATTGGTATTTAAAGAAGTCTTTCCCAACCAGGCATGGTGGTGCATGCCTTTAATCCCAGCACTCGGGAGGCAGAGGCAGGCGGATCTCTGTGAGTTTGAGACCAGCCTGGTCTAGAGTGCCAGGACAGACTCCAAAGCTACAGAGAAATCCTGTCTTGAAAAACCAAAAAAGAAGAAGATGAAAAGAAAGGAAGAAGTCTTTCCCATGGATTGGTGAGATGAGATGGTTTAGAGGGTAAAGGAACTTGAACTTAATCACCTGAGTTCAGTTCCTATGATCCACACTATAGAAGGAGAACCAAC
>JAQHUG010000217.1:370456-398907 GCA_028555095.1 Dicrostonyx torquatus
AAAAAAATTTAATAAAATTAATTAATTTTAAAAATCTGCTTTTGTATTTATCCAGCACTTTAACATTATCAATTAGGCATTATTCAAGATATAAAATCCACCATACAACCCAAACTAAGGTATTTTGGTTGTTGTTTTAGTCAATTCTCTCTCCTATATGTCTGTCTGTCTGTCTGTCTCTCTCTCTCTCTCTCTCTCTCTCTCACACACACACACACACACACACACACACACACACAATCTTCTCTGTATGGGTTCAGGATAGTGTTTCTAAAGTTTATGGGTTTTTCTTTACGCAAGCAAGCACCTCAAACCAGTCACCTTTCACTTATAGAAAAATATTTAGAGCGATATTCTATTGTTTTGATGCTTCAGGGCAATGATCTCTTTAAACTGTTGGGTGTCCTTTGGTTCAATGCTGGTTTGTTTTGTCTTTGAGAACAGATAGATGCAGTGACACCATTTTCTAACAAAGAGAATAAAGTAACCTTAACCCTTCCATTCTCCACTGGACTAGTGAAAGTCTACAATCTAAGCCTTAAAATTGATGTGGAGAGCTTTAAGATCAAATTGCCAGAGCAAGCAGAAATTCAATTAAAAAGGTCAAGCAGACTGAAGTTACTTCTTTCCTGACACTTTAGAACCAAGAGAAAGTCAGATAATTCTTTGTAAAGTGTATGACGTGAAAGACAAAACCATAGACGCACCACAGCAATGCCTGTTCTGCATCAATAGGATAACAGGATGATTCCAGGATACAAGGTGCCTCTCTTCAGCCTTATGCTACAAAATGAGAGCTATAGTCCCTATGAAGGCATCAACAAAGATGAGATAATCTGCCTGTCCCGTGGCAGTCTCTGAAAGCAGGGACAAGTAAACTTTCCATGAGTTCATTACTGTCTGCCTATTCTGGTCCTATTTGGTCAACCGATTCTAGAATATGCTGTCTAATTCATCTCCATTAGGACAGTTTGCAAGCTGGTTAACTGCCAGACTTTAAGACTGTGGTCCTGTTTGTATTTTATTTGGACTCTTGAAGTCATTTTAAAGGCAACTTGAGGAAATGGTACTTTTGTATTTATTTAAAAACAGAATTCTGCAATGTTCCACACAATTTAAGATAAAAATAACTAAGAACAAATTCACAAATTCCAAAAACTTACCTGTCATGTTTGATCCTGGCTAAGAGAGGCTCCAGCCACCCTGTCGTACACTCACAGTGTGCATCTAAGAAGGTGATCACTTGGCCTTTGGACACAGCAGCTCCTTTTAATCTAGCTCTGATCAATCCAGAACGTTGTTCCATTCGAATTACATGAACTGGCACCTTGAGTTTTTTCACATAACTCTCTAGAGGTCTTTTCAAAAAGTCTGAAAATATAACAAAACAAAAGAATGAAATGAAAAAGGCATGAATTGGCATTACCCAAATTTAAAGCAATTTTGATTTTGTAGCATTCCTTCAACATATACATACTGACAGAGTCCTCCTAGTGAGGTTCCTTGCCCCATCAATGCCATTCCCTGAAGTAAGTCTTCTAATTTCATGGCGGTATGACTAGCTGCCTGTATCTTGCCATAAGAATACAAAGACAATATCTATGGCTCAAGTATTGCCTAGGGCAGGCATGTCACCACGCATCTTTATCAGGCTTCACAATTCTCTTCCTAATCATGCTGAAGAATCTGTAACAGAAGCAAAGCAGCCTGGCCAGGTGTGACAGCTCACTTGTAATCCTAACCCTGGAAGGATTTTGAGTCTGAGCTCAGTGTTGGCTACACAGGGAGTTTTGAGATCCTGTCTCAAAAAACAAAACACCAACACACCCAACATACACACAACAGAAAAAGCATTTTAAGAATACTAAATTTAGGCCAGGGACTTGTTGCACACGCCTTTAATTCTGGCACTAGTGAGACAGAGGTGGGCAGATCTGAGTTCAAGGCAATCCTGGTCTACAGATAGTTCAAGGACTACGAAGGTGACACAGAGAAACCCTGTCTCTAAAAACAAAACAAACAAAAGAATATTAAATCTAGATCATAACAGAGAGAAGAAACAGTTTGTAACTGCTATTATAGTTTTATAAACTGTGAGATTTCTTCCAAGGCAGAAACAAAGTATCTTATTGATCACACAGTCTGACTACATAGTCTGCAGGAATAAGAAAGTGAAAAACTCCTAAGAGATAGGAACTGAGAGATCCATGTCAGACAAGTGTGAATCTCAAACTATTGACGGTGATGGGACCGTGTCTTTCTAACAAGTAGAAGTGAAAGATGTGTATAATCTATCTAGGGAAGGGAATATTGATTTACAGAATATTAGAATTTCTTCTAAGACTTCAGCAATTGATGGTGAAAGATTAAGGGGCTACTTAAATACTGAAAGCAAGACTCCAAGAGCTTCCTGTAAGATGGGGTGAGAGGACAAATGGGAAGAAAGTGATTCTATTTGGTAGAATCAGAATGAGGCATTACTAATGTCATCAGAAACCCCAAACCCTTCAAAAAGACAGGGCTGTATCAGATTACTGATCTCTTTTTCTGTTAACTCATTTCCTAATATTTGTGCTAAAAATAGTATTTCAAAATAGTACTATGATTTTATGAACTAAATCAAAAGGTGAGAAGAATATAACCAGATTCTGAGGAAAAAAGTTTGGACAATGCAATTCGAGAAAAACATTTTTATACTAGCAGTGAGTGGGTTTGTGAAAACTCCGCATCTTGAATGTGTTTATCTTCACAGTGGCCTGCAAGGTTGTGCTGTCACGCAGACTTTAGCAATGAATATCTACACTCTCAGAATATTACATGAATTTGATGAATGTGACAGTTTGTTATGGCCCAGGCTTGCCTAACATAAAACCCAACATTTTACGCTGGACAGAGAATACTGGCCAAGCACAGTGGGAATACCTGTAATCCCAGTACTAGGGGGATGGAACAGAGGAATAAGGGTCTCAAGTGTGAAGCCAGACTGGCCTAGGCTTTGTAGCAAGACCCTGTCTCAAAAACATCAACCCAACAAGCAAACAGAATCCAACAGAAAGGCCGCTAGAGATAACACAGGACTTAATCTGTAAAAATATAGATCAGCATTAGTCTGTGTGTCTAGAGTTGAACAGAATCACCTGTGGTGGGGTGGGTACAAGATATACTCTAATAGCTTAAATTAATCAAAGTTCATTGTAACAGCCCTGGCTGTCCTGGAACTTGCTTTGTAGACTAGGGAGGCCTTGAACACTGAGGTCTGCATGCCCCTGCCTCCTGAGTGTTGGGATTAATTAATACACCCTTTTATTGGTAACAAAAAAAATTTTAATACATGATTATGTAGCACTGTAACAAATTTCCTTGGACTTCTGACATCTTTGTACCTTTCATACAATGGACACTAAGAAATTTGTGTCTTCAGTTCATACAGTTTTAAGCATCAAGTCCTACGGAGGTAGTGGTGACCAGAAGCCTTGCTCCTTAAATACCCTGCTGACTGCCGTCCTATAAATATCCCCAACCATCACTCCACCACACAGCATGAAGTTGTCAGAGATTTGCCACTTGCTGGTACTGCTGAAATTTGTCTTGTGCATTTGTACATTCGCTTTAATTGTTAATAATTTCTGACTTCAAAGGTTTTTGAGAAAAGAAAGATTTAGTTTATATTTTGTGTCCCGATTAGCAATATTCTAAGCACTCACAAAATTTATTATGGTGCTGTAGCTCTTACTGTTTAGTGAGTGCTCTAAGATTCAACAGAAATACATACATTTCTATTCTGTACAATGAGGCAAAAACTAACTTACAATAAGGCTGGTGAGGGGGCTCAGTTGGGTAAAGTGTACTTGTCTGACAACCTGAGTTTGAGTCTTGGGACCCATGCTGTGGGATTATGTTCTTGTACACTGTAAAGATTCGTCACTCATACTGGCTTAATAAAATGCTGACTGGTCATCAGTCAGGCAAGAAGTATAGATGGGGTGACCCGACCATACTAGGAGAATTCTGAGAAGAGGAAAAGCAGAGATGCAGTCGCAAGGTGGATGCAGAGGAAGCAAGATGAGAATGCCTTACTAAGAAAAGGTGCCACGAAGCTAAACATAGATAAGAATTATAGGTGAACTTAAGTTGTAACAGCTAGTTAGTAATAAGTCTGAGCAATGTGCCAAACAGTTTATAATTAATATAAGCTTCTGTGTGTTTCTTTGGGACTGACGGTTGCAAGACAGATAGGACAGAGACTTCCGTCTACAGACCCATGTGATGGAAGGAAAGATCAGACTCCAAAAAGTTGTTCTCTGACATCTACCTGTATACCTTGGTGTGTAGGCAATGTCTCTCTGTCTCTCTTTCACACACAGCAATAATTATTTATAAATAAATAAAAAATAGCCACTACTGAGTCATTGTTCACTTTACTGGATATAAATTCCTTGCCCCTTACTAATGTGATTGCACACAGGCTACTTAGAGATGGGGGGAGAAATAAAATTATTTTGCCTGAGGGAAAAAAACTCCTTATAAATAATAAACGAAGTACAAGTTGCTGGAAAGAATAATGTCTGTACAGTCACGTGCTGCTGCAGAATGGTGTTTCAGTCCATGACAGAGAGCATATATGGTAGCAGACCATAAATGACATCACAGTCATTTTAATTTGTGTTAAATATACTGTGATTTCTACAGTGACAAAAATTATCTGATGATACATTTCACAGAGCTATCATTATCATTAAGCAAGGCTTACTGTATATAATAGTTCTAAAATTAACTTACTTTTCTAAAAGAATAGGCTTCTAACTGAAAATTACCAACATATGATTTATATCTATAGTCAGCCCTTATTTTTTTTTTCAAAATATTTTTGAAACCCTTCATTTTATCATTTTCTTTAGTATTGCTGTGTGTATATGTGATGTGGGTGTGAGTGCAGGTGCACAGATGCCATAGTAGCCATGTGAGGTCAAGGTACAACTTCTGAGAGTCAGTTCTCTTCTTCTATTGTTGGTTCCTGGAACTGAACTCAAGCACCTGTACCTCCTGAGCCATCTTACCTGGCCTGTCAACAGTTATTCTTTAAGTGTGGTCCACTTAGTTAATAATAGCTCTTCTTCACTTTAATGTTTAATTATGTTATATACTACACATATAAATGTCTTCTGGCATAGAAATTATTTATATGATAGATTAAGGAGATAAAATAGGGACACCTGAAAACTATCTTATTTTCCACTTACACTTGTATAAGCTGGCAAAATAAACTAAACTATTAACAAAAAACTATTAACACAAACTATTCCCAATAATTAATATATGTTATAACTAAATATAACTACTTTTAAATAGACACAATATGGATACAACTAGGAGACAGAGTAACATTTGACTGTAATCATCTCAGTAGATGCAATGAAAGAACAGGCAAAAAAGGTGGTTGCATTCAAAGAGGTGAAAATGATGGCCTATGAGACTTAAGTTCATTAAGAAAGGTATGGAGACTCAAGAGATGGTTCAGGGCTTGAGAGCACCTACTGCTCCTCCACAGGATCCAAGTTTAGTTTCTAAAGCCCACATTGGGAGACTCAGAAGCACTGTAACTCCAGCTCCAGAAGATCTGATGCTCTCTTCAGACTAGCATGGACACCTATATACATGTGCACAAGTCCACATACAGATACATAACTAAAAATATTGGAACAAAAATACCAGAAAGGAATGAAGAAAAGTAAAAACCTATTTCCTGAAGTTCTCTCCAAATCTCTCCCCTGTACACTGAGATCTGGCAGCACATGATACTAGTTAGTGCTGTGGCACAGACGGACTGTGCTGAAAAACAAAGCAACTGAGAAACACTGGATTTCTGATTTAACTTAGTGCCGTCTTTTCTATAGCATTCTGCAGTATGAAATCTCCAAGAAAGGTTTAGAATAAACAGTGTACCTTTTCATGAGATAGATGAGGATATTCTCTATCTGTGGAAAAACCCTGACATTCTCAGAGGGGTATCTGAGCAGGAGATGTGACAGAGATTTGTGAGAAAAAAAGTGAGATTACACATCACACTTTAATTGTGCTTAATCACGTTCTGTACCTATCTACAGATCATTCCTAAAACTCAGAAAGGAAGGAAACAGGAAGAATTCAGAGAACTCCAGTCTGGACCTCATTTTCTGCAAAAATTCTTCTTGCCACTCAAAACTAAATTTCTCCATTCACGATCTGCAGTTTTCCACAGAGGAAAATTCTAATAACATGTGGGTTTCTTCCTATTCTATATCAACTTCATATTTTAAAGCATTATTTCTTTTTTCTAATAAGATTAAGATGCAGCACAATTAAACACTAAGGTAATACTTTTTAAATTTTACAATGGAATACCTTTTACTATATGAATGCCAAGAATTTTTTATATAAATTGGAAGTTTACATATAACTATTAGGTTAAAATGAAAGCAAAGGTTTGCAGACTGTTAGTGATCAAAGGTCCAATATCATTGGATTAAAATGTAAAATTTACCTCTTTCACTGGCATCATCTACAAGAACAATCTCTTCTATCATGTGTCTTGGTGAGCGATTAATGACACTATGGACTGTTCGAAGAAGTGTGCTCCATGCCTCATTGTGGAAAACAATCACCACGCTTGTTGTAGGAAGGTTATCTGGATACACCTTTGTTTTACACCTAGAGACAAAGCAAATGCCTTTATAAAAATGACTTTAAGACACTATAGTAAATGAATCTATGCTAGAAAAGTTGACAGAACAATAAAAAATTTGTGCTAATGGTGAGACTCTTAGTTGGTTTCCCATTTAAGTTTTGACTAATGTTGCATGTGTAATAATACTGATATAAAGTAATAGAGTTAAAAAAATTATTTTAAAGATATTGCCTATGTTCTTAAAATAAGCTCTCCCAATTAGGTTTGGGAATTGATCTACTTTATTATTATTATTTATTGTTGTTGTTGTTATTATGAGACTGGGACTCACGATGTAGCTATGACCTGCCTGGAATTCACAGAGATCCACCTGTGTCTGCCTCCCAAGTACTGGGATTTAAAAGCATGCACCACAGCTGGCTGGGTTAATTAATTTTAAAGGAGAATGAACTAAGGCTATATTTTAATCTCAAACTGTACTTCAAGAACTAACTGTCTTTAGTTTAATTAAATGTGTATAGGTGTTTTGCCTGTGTGCATATATGTGTGCCATGTGTACATCTAGTACCCATAGAGGCCATTGGACCACCTGAAACCGATGTTGCCAATGGTTTGTGAGGAGTCGTGTGGGTGCTAGGAATAAAAGCCAGTTCCTCTGGAAGAGCAGCCAGAGCTCTCAACTGCTGAGCCAGCTTTCAAGTTTATTGTAATGCGGCACACTACCTATGCTATGAACACATATTTCTAGTCAATAGCAATCGACATCAGTACTTGTGAATCTGCACTACTAGGTGAGGAAAGCAGTGGTGACTCCACCCGTGTTCTGGGGACCAGAGGGCCTCTGGTCAAAGAAAGGTTTTCTCTTGTCTACTCACTGTGGCACTACTGTGTTGCTTACACAAAACTGCTTGAAAACTGTGGTAGTAAGAGAACAACCGTTCCCCTCCAGTCCTGTGTTGTCTCTTAGACAAGCAAGAGATCAAATTTCTTCAGGGTTCTTTTCTGTTCAATGCTAAAACAATGTTAAAGTGGAATGTCAGCCTAACTCTCAGGGCACTGGTCTGCAAAGGTCCTGCTAATGAACTTTGAATTAGGGTCCTGAAATTAGAGGAGTTTTACAGATGAGGAAACTACGGTTAGAGAGATGAAGAAGCTTGGTCAAACTAGCAGCTAGGAAATGGTATAACCACACATACCAAATCAGACATTTATGACAAAAATCTCATCCCTCATTATCCACATATGCCGAACAGTGTAGTAGTATATGAAAGAAGCCAGAAAAGAGGATTTCTGAGATCAAGGTAAAAATATATATCACATATACTCCAACACTCTTCTCCATGTCTCTCTAAATAAAATGTACTTATGTACTTTTGATGGACTATTTATGACCTACTAAATTTGGTCAATTACCAGCTTTTACCACTAACAAATAACACCCCATAAGAAGCCTGGCTATGTAGCAAGCAGTGCTTGGTACTGTTACAAGACTCTTCTGTATGTATCAGAGTAGGATCAACTGAGATTAACCTTACAAGCAGCAGCAGCACAGCCATGGAGACCAGGAATCCACCATTGTTTGGGTCACTTCCTAAGTACACCTGAGACAGGTCATTTAGTCAAGGTCTGATTCTGACAACTATTTAAGTATGACGTTTTACACAAACTGCTACACAATTAGCACTCAACAAAGGGTACCATTATTCTTAAGCATTAACAGTGAACTACATAGGATGGATTTGGCCTCCGACTAACCTGGGATTTGTTTCAGGGCTCCTTTCCTAATATCACACATTATAAAAATTATTCACTGACGGGCGGTGGTGGCACATGCCTTTAATCCCAGCACTCGGAAGGCAGGCAGAGGCAGGCGGATCTTTGTGAGTTCGAGACCAGCCTGGTCTACAAGAGCTAGTTCCATCGCAGGCTCCAAAGTCACAGAGAAACCCTGTCTCGAAAAACCAAATTAAAAAAAAAAAAATTCACTGATTCTACATCTACTTAACTATTTTTAACACTGGGCCAATGTCATCCTTTCTTCCAGTGTCTTTCTGGAAAAATGATCCTGGCAGCTCATAAGACAGTGAAATTTGCAAGCAGACACAGGATGATCCAAACCAGTTAAGTTATACTCTAGAAACAAGGGGGTTGGATTTAAAGTGTGGTGAGCAAGTCACATGCTAAGGACACTATCTTTCCATTTAGGGAGCTGCTCTGCACAGCAGATCCTGCTCAACTCTAGTGTGAGGACAAATCAATGACAGTCTGCATTTGTGAGTTGGCATTTCACCGTAAAACCTCTTTGGAAGTCAAGAATCCCCAGTGGACATAGATCTCACTGATGTAACAGTTTAAGATTTGTCTCCCACAATCAGAGAAGGCTAGAGATAGTCAGTAAACACAGATTCAGGTGAAAAACTACCTCTAAACAGGTTACAGTGTGCTTAAAATATGTGTGTAGGCTTAAAAATAAAGTCTTTAAAGGCAGAATAAAATAATATAAAAAGGATAAGTCACATGAAGATGAAAAACATGCAGATATCCTGCATGGTACTGTGTTAATTTTGAATTTTTTGGAGGCTAATGAACAGAGAACAACAGCTGCTAAGAGACATTGGATTATGGAAGGGACTGCTGAATAAAACCAGTCGTTTATTTCATTTAGGACAGTCTTAACTTTAACATGGAAATCAGAAAATATATTGCTTTGGTTATGCTTTTGTTTCCACAGAAAATGAAGTGCTGTGGATTCCTTCAAAGTTGATAGAGATCGGATTTGATTGGGGAGAACCCCCTCAGAATCCAGGCTACAGACATAAAGGAATAAACCTAAAAAAAAAAAAAAACAAAACAAAACACTACAGACAAATGATGTATGTTTTACCTGCTCAAACATAAACAAAAAAAATCATCTTTAGCTGACTTGTGCACACATGCCATACTTGTGTTAATACAGATATGTATGTTACTTTCAACAGTTTATGTGTTTTCAGATTAAGGAGATCAGACTCCAATGAAAATGTGTAGTCCATGTGATCCAGTCTCTATGAGTGCCTCTGTTGCAGTTTCTTGAGAGTTCTACATTCAGAACAGTTTAAGGCTGGGGACTGAGATGGTCCAGCTTTTATAGACTATTCTAGTCAGTACTACAGAAAAGTCTTATATTTTCCCACTGCACAGAAACTGGCCAACAAATGTTATGGATAGTTTTCCTAGGACTTTATCATTATCTCAATTTTTTTTCAAGGTCCCCTAAAGATGCTGTTGCCCCCAGACAACAGGAATCAGTCTAGAGAATATAAGGCTCCCATTCCCAAGAGGTGGAGTAGGTAGGTTTTTGTTTGGTGGGTTAGGAATGTTTTTCATCATTTGGCAGGTTGGCTGCAAGTTGTTATTGGTCAGGAAAAAACTAAACGAAGAAGATTAGAGTCAGGGATCTCATTCTGAAAAGAAAAAGGGGGGATATAAAAATGATCAGATAAAAGGGAAGCTATTGAATCTCTCACTTTTCTTTTTCATTCTCTTTTATTTTCTCTTACACAGATTCTCTGTGTAGCCTTGGTTGTCCTGGAACTCACAGAGATCCACTTGCCTCTGCCTCCTGAGTTTAATGTGCACCTCCTGGGATTAAATGTGCACCACCACTGCCTACCTCAAATCTCTCATTTTTCTACTGGTTTATTTTTCTTATACAGAAACTACATTCCTGGATTTGAGTACTTTACTAGTTATGAATGTCACAAATAATCTTTTTAGCAATAGCTTATTTTTCTTCCACTCTCTTATTCAATGAATATAAAGTCTTTAAGAAGGTTGATAGTAGAGCACTTAACCTAGCATGAACAAGACCTTGGGTTTGATCCCTATCTAATATATCAACACCCCCTTTCCTTTTTTGGTATGCATCTTATGATCTGTTTAAGAAATCTTTCCCAAGTTTAAAGATATGTTCTATCTAATAAATTATGGCTCTGCCTTCGTATTTATATTTGTAATTCACAGAATACAAATTGCTCTCTATGCTGGAAATAAAGGTTTCTCTTTTGTCCTTAATTACACAAGATTCATGCAATGGCATTTGCTGCTTAAAGGATCATCTTTTCAGGGCTACTCAGTGACCTTTTAGTCATCAGTTAAGTGTTCATGTAAGGATGAGATGTGAGATAAATTCCCTGTTTTGTTCTACTGATCTGTCTTTTTTTATAAAAATATAACAATATCTTGATTAGTATAGTTTTTAAAGAAATTCTGATAAGTCAACAACAATGTCTAGTTCTTCCAGCTCTTTGTATTTCCAGTGACACAATCAACCAATCAAATTATAAACACACACACACACACATACACACAAGATTATGGTTATGACTAGAACTACACTAAATTATCAAATGAGAGAATCAAAATCTTCATACTACTGATTATAAACAGTATTTTCTTCATTTACTTAGGCATTTAATTTCTCTCAATAGTACACTTGATATGTTCTAGTAATTCTAAAAAGATACTCTAAAAATATCTTCTAGCTTGAAAAGAACTAACATATGCTAAAAACCTTTTCCTTAGAAATATTGTGCCAGGCATGGTAACACATTGTGTTTAGTCCCAGCACTTAAAAGGCAGAGGCAGGTGGATCTATGTGAATCTAAGGCCAGCCTGGTCTACAAAGTGAGTTCCAAGACAGCCAGGGCTATACAAAGAAACCCTGTCTCAAAAAACAAAACAAAACAAATACTGACCTACAAACCATCAACCTTACTAAACACTTATGGATTATAATGTTCTATCTATAATCCACTGGTGGTAGGAGGTTGAAAATAAGGTTGTGATAGGGCTTATATATCCCGAGGCTTTCCTCAAACTCACAATCCTCCTGCCTCAGCCTCCAAGTTTTCACCACACCTAGCTTAAATAAAATCTTTTAGAATCTTTCAAATTCTTATTGTCTTGCCTGGCCAAGACATCCATAACACTGAGCAGAAGTAGTAAGAATGAGCACTTATGCATGCTTCTGACCTTTCAGAATCTCTAGTCAACATGGGTACTTTCGTGCGCGCTGCTTAGATACCCTACAGATCAGATTAAGGAAGTTCCTTTTGAAGTTCCTAAGGCATATCTTGACAGCAACAAATTTTACCAAATGTTTTCTCTGTATTTCATGAAATAACCCTATCAACATATCCTTTTTCTGTTACTATAGCAAATTTCAGCAACTTTAACTTCCTGCATGGAATATACCAACTTGGTATAAAACTGAACATATACAATCTACGTATTGCTAGATTCAATTCACTTTTCATTTGTAAGTCCGTATCTACGCTATCAGTGGGATTATGCTAACACTCCTTGTCTATTACACCTTTATCTACTTTCCATCACTGATTTCATGATGCACACTGGTACGGTCCTTCTTTTTCTAATAAGGACTGGCTCTGCTTTTCCTCAGATGTATATAAAGTGACAAGGCTGTGTGTGAATGGAAGTTTGCTATTATTTATGTATGTCTGTGCATAAAGGCCTTAAATAATTTAATGATTTAATAATTATACTTTACAGTTTCTGCTTTTCTCTGGTATCAACTATATCTTTGTAGGAACTAACAATGTGATTTAAATTTTTTTGTGTTTTATTTTGTTTTGAGATCTTTGTACATATCCCCAGAATTCACTATGTAAATAAGACTGAGTATGCCTGCCTCTACACCCAAGTGCTGGGATTAAAGGCATTGAAGGTCTTGATCTAAATTTTGAAATATGCTTATAATATCTACTTATAAGATGTACACTACATCTATATTTTTAAATATTTTTATTTTGAGACTTATTTTTGTAATTTTAAAGTGTGAGAGAGAGAGAGATGTGCAATGTGAGTGCAGGTGCTTTCAGAGGCCAGAAGAAGGAATGAGATCCCTGAAGTTGGAATTATAAGTGGTTGTAGGTGTTAAGTATTGGATCCCTGGTTGCTGGATTCCTCCACCGCTGTGCAATAAGCCAAATCAGACCAAATTAATAATCGAGATTTAATAAACAAGGCAATGCAAAGCAAAACACTCCCGGGTGGCCCTCAGGAAGGCAAAGAAAAGAACAGGAAGGAGAACACACACAGCAATTCTATGGGCCAGATCTTAAAGAGCCAGTAGGCATGGTCTTGAGCAGCCCCGGGGAGGGGCTAACTCTTGGTGGGCTTTTTGAGGGGAGGAGCAGCTATTTGGCTGGCTTTCTTGGGGCAGGGAATCTGGGGAGAGAGAGGCAGGGCTTCCACTTAATCATCCCAAACTCTTTGGGTATATGGGTGCCAGGATCTCAGGTGACACTTCCACCAAAACAGTGAGCTGCTCACTGTAGGTGCATGGAGTCAAATTTGGGTCCTCTAAAGAGCAGCGCGTTCTCTTAACTCCTGAGCCACATCTCTCCAGCTACTTTTTAAAGAATTTTTATGCATGCAATTAGGCAGTGCTGTCTACAGGCACCGTGTTGTGCAGCAGAGGTCTAGAATTTCTTCTCTTCCATAATGGAGAAGATATATCGTCTATGGTTACAAGGGGTAAAACAATAGTTGTCTCTGGAGGTGGACTATAAAGAGAGTTTTCAGGGGTTATATCTTGTTTTGGATGATGTTAGTAAGCTACATGTGCAGGCTTATGAACGTGACTGCTTTAAGTTTCATGTCCTAAATCTTTTTGTAAGAGGCTGAACATATGATTATTTTTATAAATGCTTAGACTCCCCTACTAATCTGTTGAGAAAAGTACTCATTTTCCTAGTTCCTGAGTCAGTAGAGCAGAAACATACTGAAACGTTACTTTATTAGCATTGAACTTAGAGTTCAAGTATAATTAAACAGTAACTGACAGAAAAATAAGCACTAAGCAAAGCATATCTTGGGAATGTAGACAAACCTTGCATTGAAATACAATCAGGACCACATTATGTACTCACCCCTCTAACCTCACATCTGGTAGAGATCTGTTGAGTGCAATCATCTCACTTGCCATTAAATTGAACTGATTGATTTTAAACATCTCTTTCATCTTTTCTTGATCCTCTTTAGGAATGACGACTGGTTTCCCCATTTCTCCAGGACCTTCATGAGGCTTCTGCACTGGCTCTAGAACTAATAAGAAAGATGCTTAACTGATACCAATTTCATAACAATTACATCATGCTTTTGTATAACAACATCCAAGTTAAAACTGTTCCCTCAACAAGCAGGGCCTCTTCTGGAATCTCCCAGTCTCCAAGGCGCTGTACAGTTTTCCCATTTTGAGGAAATGGGACCACTCAGCTTTAGAATGCTAAATAGTTTTTGCAGAGGGTCAACTTAAAATTTTCTTTCTTTGAAACCATCATGAACACCTCCAACTAGTCCTTACTATCCCTGTCTCTCTTCTAGTCCGTTCCATTCTAGACACAACTATCTATTCATTCAAAAGTCCCAATCTTGTTAGATGACTTAACACTTGTCTGAAATCCTTTGAGGGCACGGCACTGCCGCAGATGAGCCAAAATCCTCATCATGACTCTTTCAGCCTAACAAATGCCAAGACTTCAGGCACTAGGCTCAGCCTGTGGGTCACAACTCTTTGGGTGGGGGTCGTCAAATGACCTTTTCAGAGTGGTCATTTAATATCATTGGAAAACAAAGACATGATTCACAACAGTAGCAAAATTACAGTTATGAAGCATTAACAAAAGTAGTTTTATAGTTGGGCATCACCGCAACATGAGGAACTGTATTAAAGCGTCACAGCATTAGGAAGGTTGAGAACCACTGCCCTAGATAGGCAAGCAGGAGACTTGATACATGCTAACAAGGCATTAATGTTCCACTTTGCATCATAGCATTAGATCTTCAGTACAATTCTGATTATGAGATTCCCTATATTGTTTGGTAACATAATTTATAGAAAATTAACATTTAATATTAAATGAAAAAACTAACCTGAATAACTCAATGACACTTTAACACTCAACTGTTAAAGAACCAACCATAACATTGTTAGAAATATAATTAAAACATAGAAACTTAGGGATTACAATTCACCTTAAGATTTAAATCTATATATACTTATTTTTATATAAAATAAAATTTTATATTTTATAAAAAAATTAAATTTGCACAGATCTAAATATATAGATATAAATTTTAAATATAAACATAAGATATAGAACTTCATTATTATTCATCAGTAAAAATGAGGGCTATAGCGTAAGCGAACAGCTGTAAAAGGATCACTCACCATCCCCAGCAGGAAGTCCTCTCTCCTTTTTCTGATCACACTTGTTGCACTCACTGAAGTACAGCAGCAGGAACATATCCAAAAGTACCCAAACCAAGGAGGTGGCTAGAACCACCTTACAATATGCAAATTTTCTCATGGCACTTTAAGTCAAATGTAAAATTTTAAAATATATATATAAATATACAAATATCATGAAAATTATTCCAATCTGGTTTCATCAGAAATCATGGTTATACCCTATGAAGAAAAAAAGGCTGTCTTAAATTCAAGGAAATAAATCATGATTAATTTAACATTTAAATATTAAGAGATATGAATTAATTTCATTAACAAGAAATTCTATTATTATATAAGTAACTCTTACAGAGCAGTATCCTATTGAAAAATGAGCAAAGGATATAAATATGCCTTTACAAAAGAGAACTCTAAATTATTTCCCTGTAACTAGATATGTAAATTAAAACAACAGTAAGCTACTATTTTACTCTTCTCAAAACATGGGTCTTAACTCCCTTTCTGTTCAACTGTTCTACTGAATTCTAAGGCAAAAGCCAAACTATTAATTAACACCAGATCCTCAATAACCAGTGACCCTAGTCTTCAGTTCTCCTACAGTCTGTATTGTACAGTTTTTCAGTCTAATTCCTGTCCTCCTTCTTCTACCAAATCCTATGTAGAAACTTTAATCATACTCACCAGAAAACACTGTCAAAACACACTGCAGGGAAGAGAAGAAACTCTAAGACCTAAGACCTAGTCTTAACTCTGATGATGCCAATTTTTTAGTTCCTATCTCCCACATCACTGAGAACTCATTCACAACTCGGAATAATCATTTGGGATACTCTAACTAAAACTGTTTCCAAGTGGTACTTATCTTGGAGAGCTCAGGAGCAGTCTGAGAAGAGTGCCACTGAGTAGCTAACACAAAGGCTCAAAAGCAAAGGCCCGTGTCTTGTCACTGCTTACAGGAGAGAAACACACCAAATGTACACGTGCTCCACGCTGAAAGGGTATAAGCAGACGCCCTAAGAAGCAGGCAGATGGGCGATGTAGCAGTTTCACACAAGGGTGGTCAGCAGAGATGGGTTATCTCAACAATTCAGAACAGCGGAGTTCATCTATGAACTACGTAGATAGTTCTTTACAAGGTGATTAGACAAAGCCAGAAAATTACCTGAAAAAGTACTAAATGATACTTGTAAGAATAAAGAACTATTATTTATTTCTGCTCTTGTTAACAAGGACTTTGATCTCCTACATATGTTTTCATCAGAACAACATTCTCTGACTGCAAGGTGGGGGAGTAACAAGGGTACTACTGACTTTTTCTGCCTCAAAATCATGCTTCGTCAATGCGACATTTGATTGTGTTACATGCAGTGAGGAGTTACTAATAACTACAGGAAAACATGAAAGAATTACAGAACACAACAATGCAGCACAATGGCTCTCACAAAAGCTAGGCATGCTCATTTATATTTGAGCAATTTCACAGGGAAGACTGTGCAAAGACCTGGCAAAGAACCTGACTGCTAATACAGGAAATTTAAACTACAAACAAACAGGATCTCACGTACATCAAAAGAACCTAAAACTCCTAGGTAGCCAAGGATGGCCTTAAATTTCTGTTCTTCCTACTGCTAACAGTGCTGGGATTATAGGTATGCACCACAGTTAATAGGCTTATATGGAGCTAGGAATCAAACACAGGATCTCATATATCCTAGGCAAGCCTTTTATCAAGTGAGCTACGTCCCCAGACCCATTCTTTAAACTCTAATGAGTATTTCTCCAATATATCTAATATATATTACATATTATATATTATATATTAATTATATATATACTATTGTCAGTTCATTCATATTTAAAAAGGATGTCTTTTCACATTTAGACATCTAAGGAAAAAGAAAAACATGTCTACAAAACAACCTGTGTGCCAATTTCTTCTTAGTATCTTGAAGCATCCTTTATATAAAATACTTGGAGTAAGAACTGCTCCAGATTTAAGTTTTTCAGATTTTGCAATATTTGCATAGACTTAATTTGATTAGCTCCATAATCCAAATCTGTAATATTCCAAAATCTAAAATCTTTTAAGTGTTCATATGCATTCAATGTTCCAGATTTGAGAACATTTTAGATTTCTAAGGATGTGTATACAAGTTATACATATATACAGTGAAACACTACTCAGAATTTAAAAATCACTATTGTGATAACTGAAGTACTATTGTGATCACTCTGAGTTACTGTCTCAAGTTTAGAGGTCAGGAGAACAAGCACAACTTAGAATACTGGCTGAAATTCTTAACAGAGCTTACTGGCTCATGTGTCTATCTGGGGCATGAAATGTTGAGTATTTTTATTTCTAGCTCATAGCTTACCTTTAGTAAAAGAATATCTTTTATCGTTCAAATTTCCCAAGTCTTAAGAAATACTTCTACTTGGAAATCATTACAAATAATGAAAGTTTTTATGTCAAAGATTTTGCCTTTCCTGTTTAAGTAAAGGGCTAATGTCATTGTCTCCCAAAAGGATAAATTGCCTCCTCTTACTTAAACAACAGGTCATCCTTTCCTAAAAGTATGCAATACTCACCGTATTGTAAATCAAGTTTGTGGGTCTCTATGTTCGACTCCATTGACCAGTCTGTCTCTTCATATCTAAAAATGCTATCTAAATCATAATAACTAGCTTATTCTTGGCATATAGTAAAACAAGTCTTCTCAACTATAACTATTAAAAACATATTACATTTTTTACTGTGTGTATGTATATGGGAGGATGTATGGAGATCAAAGGACAATCTCCTGGAGTCAGTTCTCTCTATTATGTGGAAGGGTTCTAAGTTGAGAAAATAAAGTTATCTTTGAGGACCTAGGCAAGAGTAGAAATTAAACTCAGGTTGTCAGGTTTAGAAGCAAATGCCTTAACCCACTAAGTCACCTTGACTGGTCACCTTTTTCACTATTCCTTTGGTTTTGGTTTGGTTTTTCAAGATAGGGTTTCTCTGTGCTACAACTCTAGTTGTCCTGGAACTCGCTTTGTAGACTAGGCTAGCCTCAAACTCAGAGATTCGCCTGACTCTGCCTCCTGAGTGCTTGTCTTCCTGTTGTCACAGCGCTATCTTTTGATGATAAATCTTAGCCAAGAGGTCATGCAAGTTTCCTAACAAGCCAGCATTAGACAAGCACCAGCACTCGGAGGCAGAGGCAGGTATATTTCTGAGTTTGAGGCCAGATTGGACTACAGAGTGTGCTCCAGGACAAGTCAGGGCTACACAGAAAAACCGTATCTAAAAAATAAAATAAAAAAATTAAAAAATGAAAACAAAAAACAAATCAGTAACAACTGGGACCTTCAAAACATGACATTAAAAATTTGGTATGCCTACTTCTTCAAATGAATAAATCAATGTATAGGGATGAAGTTAATATAGCAGGCCTAAAATTGTTATCCTTAGAAAAGTGTAGCAAGGTTGGCCCTTACCTCAAACCAGGGAATTTGAATTATAAAAAGTTCTCTACAGTGATATAAAACTTCCTCTAAATGAGAAGCGTGCCCTACTGTGCCTTAACTGTACAATCTGGTTTATGTTAAACACCCCCACTTTCCTTCTGGAATTTTGGTATGTGCTAGATATAAGGTACCTTTACATGACCAACCCACTAAAAAAAACACAGGGCATGAGTCTCTTACTCTTCCTGGTGGGCAATATTGTAATGATCTATTCTGTCTCTTTAAGAGACAAGCCATGCTTACCCACCCCAGTCCCAGGCAGGCTTGCAGCCTGAGTCTCTTCCTTTTCCATCTCTGTCTTGAAGAGGCAGCTTCCGTCTCTCCCTTCTCTCTACTCTCTCTCTCTCTCTCTCTCCCCCTCTCTCTGTTCATCTCCTTCTCCCCCTTCCCTTCCATAACCCACTTAATAAATATCCAACCTCACTCTGCATGGAGTGCCTATCTGTCCATCTCAGGCTGCTCAGGACCTGCAGCGACCTGCAGCATTTCTGCCATTGCAGCCACTCGGGGATCCGCCACATATTTATTTAATCTATTACAAATATTCCATGTTTTGTCACGACCGTTGGAGAAACTAAGCACACCCTGCTGTTCCTCAGGGAAAGAATGCTTACAAGCTTACTCCTGGTTTCCTCCAGATTTTAAACGTGTTCTTTTGCTGCAATGTATCTCTGCTGCTAGTATTCCTATACTAAAGCCATTTGAGTCCTCCAGGCCAATTAGAAGATCTGGGAGTAGTCTTAGGAGCCCAGTACAACTGACATATTAAAACAAAAGGAAATGCTTACTAAGCCAAATGTTTAAACTCAAATTTCAGTTCTAACACTTATTTGTTATGTGGTCTTAGCAAGGTCAGTTTACTTTATTTACGACAAACAAAACCTGCATGGCCTCTTTGCTTAAAAAAAAAAAATACACCCATCTTACAGTTCCACTGCAATAATACACACTCAGTAAATAAATGGTATTTCTAAAGGTGCTTTCTTAGAGGAAACCATCAGAATTCTTTTACATATACATGGATGCAATGAAAATGACCATCTGAAATGCTGCAAGGAGAAGTTCACAGACAAACTTTACTCCAGTATCTTCACACTGGTACTGTAAATTAGTTCTCAGTCACAAGAGAAGATTATGGGTAAGTTTAGTTCTAGTGAAAGACTTCTTTTCTGAACCTGGTCCTCATTTAGTCTTCAAACTGACTAGCTAATGAGAAATAACTATAAATGTACTAATAAAGCAGTGCTGCGACTACATATTGCTATTTCTCAATTTTTATTAAAGTAAGAACTTAGTACAAAACCGTTCTAACGGCTGAGCATGGTGGCACATGTCTTTAACACCAGCTAGAAGGTGAGGGAGGAACAGATGCAAGTTGAGCTCTGTGAGTCTGAGGCTAGCCAGGGCTACGGAGGGAAATTCTGTCTAAAACAAAAACAAACAAACAAGCCAGGCAGTGGTGGCACACGCCTTTAATCCCAGCAGGGGCAGGCGGATCTCTGTGAGTTTGAGGCCAGCCTGGTCTACAGAGTGAGTTCTAGGGCAGCCATGACTGTTTCAAAGAAACTGTGTCTTGAAAAACCAAAACAATCAAACAAACAAAAAAACAGCAACAACGACAAAAATCTTCTAATGTACATACATAAGACATAAAATCCAATGCATGTTTTAAAATTCATAAAGAAATGCAACTTTGAAGTCACTGATTTCCAATTTTATCAACTTACCCCAAAGAGGCTTTTCAAATGAATTCGTATCACAAATCCACATGTTTCACATCATCTGTTAAAAAATAAATTCCTAAAATCAGTATATTTCAAACAAACTCTTTCCTGTTTCCTTTCCTCCACTATCCTATACACCGTCTGTAAGCCAGCCACCCACTTGAATGCAAGGGTCATTAATTATTTAGCTACTTCTCCAAGTAAAGTACCTGGGGCATAGGCAGTCCAGTTAATGTCTATTATGTGTATGTATAGCGTATGTGTGTATGTATGTATGTATATATATGTATATATACATATATATATATAGTATGTTACTGAAAACTAACAGCAAACTCAATGGAAATAGAACAAATTATCTTTTCTTCTCTTAGAAAACTATGATGGCATCAACTTTTCAAATGAGAAGGCCAGGTAGACAGCATCTGCAGTGGATACTGTTTGCTCCTTATTTCACACCCAAAATTTTCACCATATTAGACTCCAGTGGAATTCTAATGATAATTCTCTACTAGGCCACCTATTCCTGATTGGACCACACCACTCTATTTACTTTGCCAAAGCACAAAACTAAAACATGATCAATGGGACCTGTAGGGAAATCTGTTAGGAAAGCATTGGGGGAAAAGATGACAAAGGAGAAATATTTCTTTCTAGCTCTAGTCCTGAAGCTATCTTGAAGCCATAAGGAAAGACTTTATGGTGCTGAGAATGGTAAACTGAATCTGTGGAAAGTATTTAGACCATGATATCATGAAGCCAGACCAACCTAGAAATCTCCTTCCTCCATATGAACCTCCTTGTGAGATGATAAAACTCTCAGTGATGAGGCACTGTGCTCCTACATTAAAAATCCCCTAATAACACCTTTCAAGCTACAATCACTGATTCAGATCAGAATACATCCTGTGGAAAAAAAATATGAAAGTGTAAATAGAGGATCTGTCTAGCAGCAGAATTTCAACATAAATTTAATGACTACAAACTAGAATCTGGTGTAACATTCCCATCTTAGAAATGATATTATAGTAATGTATCATTTAACAAGGGTGTGTTCTGAGAAATATGTCATGAGATAGTTTCATTACTGTATGAGCATAAAAGTGTTACTTACATAAACCCAGCAGCAAAGCCTGCTACAAATCTAGGCTCTAAGGTGTATATATCATGGTATATTTGGTCCACCTTTGTGTGAAATCTTGTTATGTAGTGCATGGCTTCAGCTAATGAACTGAAAATCACATATTCCCAGTATGTTAAACTGTCAATTATATACAAGACACTGTTAACAGAGAAAAATAAAACATAAAAAAGTTCAGTCCCACGCGGCTGGAGAGATGGCTCAGTGGTTAAGAGCACTGACTGCTCTTCCAGAGGTCCCGAGTTCAATTCCCAGCACCAACATGGCAGCTCACAGCTGTCTGTAATTCCAGTTCCAGGGGATCTGACACCCATGGCAATCCACCAATGCACATAAAATAAATAGATTAAAAAAAAAAGTTCAGTCTCAGGCATAGTGTGATTGTGTTCCTCCCAAAGACTGTATGTTAGAAACAGGGATAAATGAGGCAATGGAATGGGGACTCCCATGATGGTATTAGTGTCTTTAAAGAAAGGAGAGAGAGAGATTTCAACAGAAATACACATTTACTTTTTTGGTTTTGTTTTTTTGAGATGGGGTCTCACTATGTAGCCTTGGCTGGCCTGGAATTCACTATGCAGACCAGGCTGGCCTCAAACTCACAGAGATTCACCTGCCTGCCTTGCATGCTCGTGCCCCTCCACCATGTTATAACACAGCAAGAAAGTCCTCACCAGATGCTGATTCCTTTGATACTGGACTTCCTAGTCTTCAAAACTAAGACAATACATTGCTTTTATTTATGATTCATTTTTTTTTCAATAATTCTGTGGTAGGAACATAAAATGGGTTAACAGATCCTGCCCTAACAAATCTTATCTTCAGACGGTAGGATGGTGGAGCATGTCACAATTTACAAATTGATTTTACATCTTTGCAAAATGTTTCAAAAGTATGAGAAGACGCTGGTTGGTGGTGGTGCACACCTTTAATCCCAGCACTCGGAGTTAGAGGCACGTAGATCCTTTTGAGTTCAAGGCCAACCTGGTCTACAAAGGGAGTTCCAGGGTAGCCAGAGCTGTTACACAGAGAAACTCTTTCTCGAAAAACCAAAAAAAGAAGAAAAAAAGTATAAGATACAGATTATAAGGAAGAAAAAAAAAGGAAAAAGAAACTGGTGAGGAGAAATATTAATTTGCTTTATGATACAGAAAAGGCAAAAATATATGATAGGAAAAAGGTAAAGATATATTTGTATAAACTGAGCTTAGAAAGAAGCAGGAAAATGCATAAATGTCTGTCAATACCAAACAGAATTAGGAGCTCACATAGTTGAAAGATATATGGCAAACAGGAATTCTCGGCTACATTATAAGGCATCTGAAAAGTAATACCCAGGGTAACATCTTCTTTCTATCACTTTTATCACTTCAACACAAATACCTAAACATTAGGAAAGAGTGTATGTTAGGTTTTCCCTAGCCAAAAACCTAGACACTAGAAAACAGCATCGAACATTATCATTCTGGAGAGCAGTTTCTGGGACATAAAGAATCCAACAGGAACTTCCCCGGATCAGAAGCTAACACTACTTTTTAGTCATGGAATTCTCAAAGTTTAGAAGGGTTTCTTCTCTAGTTTTGCCAAACTACCAATCTTACTCCATAATTGTGCCTTATTTCCCTCAAATTATCTACTCTCCTCTGTATAAGTCGTCTTTACGTTCTGGTGTGGCTTCTTATCAGTGAAATGGCTTCTTGATGAAATCACTACTCTTATAAATGTCCTACCAAAATCACCAATCAGTCTCTTTTCAGTCACAATGTACTTAATGTTTCAACCATCTTTAATTATGTTTAGAACAGTCAGGATAAAAATTTAAAAAGAATTCTCTTGGTTTCCAGTCTTTAGACTTCTTTACTACCCACCCTGACTCCTCTGTCTCTGCTGGAAACATCCTCAGAGCACAATTAAAACAAATGTTATCAAGATTAAGTTAACAAAAAGACAAAGCATGGCTATTAAAAGAGAAAGTGTGACATTTAATGAAGTGGCATGTGCTTGGCATGTGGCCTTCATAAGACAAAAATCAAAAGCATAAAGACCCCACAAGGAGCCGGGCGGTGGTGGCGCACGCCTTTAATCCCAGCACTCNTCAAACTCACAGAGATTTACCTGCCTCTGCCTTCTGAGTGCTGGGATTAAAGGCTGCGCCACCACCACCCGCCAAGTTATATCTGATTCTAGTCCCTATTCAAGTACTCAGCTTTCTGGTAACTCATCATTAAAAAAACTAAATCACATGATCTCTCTCTCTCATAGTTGCCATGCCTTCCCCACTGTAACAGATTGAACTGTGAGTCAAGTAATCTTCCCTCAAGTTCCTTCAGTCAGTAGTGTTGATACAGGAACAAGAAAAGTGACAAACACTCCTTTCCCCACCCTTCACTTCTAATCCCTGTGCCCTAGAACAGGTTTGCATCTCTTCCTAGTTTAGTCACTGATCCTTAAAGGAATTCCAGCTATACAAAGGCCCCTGTACCTTCTCACCTTGCTCAATCCTTGGACTGCTCAGCCCTCCATGGGTACTCTCTAAACATTTCTCTAGCTCTACAGAACAACAACAGAGGAGCAAGGGAGACAGACAAGCTTACTTCTCTGAGGTCATGGTTTCCTCTCCAACACTCTGCATGTCAGCTCAACAATGAACTTTAAAAAAATATTTCAAATACCCAAATATTTTTTAAAATTTGGATTTATTTTTATATATATGAATATTTTTCCTGAATGTATGTCAGAATACCATCAGATTCCCTGGGACTAGGGTTACAAAAGTTGTAAGCTGCCATGTGGGTGCTGGCAATGAAGCTCAGGTCCTCTGGGAAAGCAACCAGTACTATTAACCCCTGTGTCATCTCTCTAGCCCAGTATTTCTAATGTTTTATAATATATGTCTTCATCCAAATTTTTTTTTAATTTCACATTTACCACACTGCCAAAACCAAAAACACCTCTAAGCTTTGAATAGCTAGCTTACTAAGTATCCCCAAAAGAAATTATCAATACTACTTAAAGTCAAAGGAAACTGGTTCATTTAATAAGTGTGTGCCAAATACACTTCTAGGAACTTAACACACATCAGTAAACTAAAGGAAAATTAATACATTTGAAGTGCTGACATTGAATAAAAGTAGAACATCACAATCAATAAGCACAGTGAAATTAGATTATACTATAGAAGGTAGTAAGAATAGGAAGAAATTAAAAATCAAAAGGTCAAACAAGAAAAAGATCTCAAGTATTTGTGTTGAGGCTGTAGTCACAATGGTAGAAAGTCTCAATACTACGTGTGAGCCTCTGGGTTCAATCCCTAGGAATACGTGCGTGTACACGCATGCACGCATTTGCGTGTGCACACACACACAACTGATACTGTGGGGACCTATGATCCTAAACACAGCAGCTAATATTAAAACACTTCCCTCTAACATTACTAATTTTTTAATAAAACACAAGATTGTAATAACTATAACTAATTTCCTCTTGGTGTGAGATAGAACGGGGGGTGGCCCACAAAGATGCTAAAACTGCCTGACTCCATCCACTTCAAAGAAACCAGGGCACACCTAAATATGAATACTTGGAGATACTGCTCAAAAAGTTGTTTCCTATTCAAAAAATTAAAGTAAATGAAATTTTAAAATAATAATAAAATATATAACAGGATCAAAGTTCTTAATATTTATTGAAATAATGGTTAAATGAACAGAGATACAATCCGTACTTCTTAAGTTAATTAGATTTTAATTAGGCCACTATTAGTCAGTTGCTTTGAAGGGTAGCCCTCATCTTGGAAAGCAACCTGTCCAATTTTCTCATTATATCTTTTATGAGGATGTGCTTATTAACTCTTTAAAAATCAGGCTTCCTTTTTCTCTGTATGGTAATAAAATATAAAGCTATTTAATTAAACTTTAAAAGCAGGGAGGGGAACTCCAGGGACTGGAGAGAGCTCAGCAGTTAAGAGCAACTGGCTGCTTTTCCTGAGAACTTGGATTTGATTCCCAGTGCCCACATGGTGTTGCCATCTTCCTGTCTCCACACCATGAGAATTCCCTGTTCCAAGAGTTTGGCTTTCCTCACTTCCTCACTTTTATAAACTCTCGGATGTGCACAGAGTAAGCTGCCTTCTAAACATCTGTTATGGGGCTGGAGAGGGGCTCAGAGGGTAAAGTTGGAGAGGACTGGGTTTCGGTCTCCTATCAGGCTGCTCACAACTGCATGTAACTCCAGCTCCAGAGGATCTGAGGCCTCTGGCCTCTACTTGCCTCTGTGCACATATCCCTGTCCCATAATTAAAAATAAATCTTTTTTTAAGATGGGCATGGTACCACACATCTTTAATTCGAGCACCCAGGAGAAAGAGGCAGGAAGATTTCTGAGTTCAAGTTCCGCATTGGCCAAGGTTACATGTNAAAAAAAAAAAGACCCCACAAGGTCCTTTCAATAAAAGTATAGAAATGTGCATATACCAAAGTGCAAGCTATGCTACACTCATTTGCCCATGAACAGTAACGATCTTCAGATGAAACAAGAACAATGATCTGTAGTCAACAGAAAGAAATTGCAGAAATGCCAGTCTTTGAAAGAGGGAACTGTACTAGGCATGAAAAAGTAAATACTTCCTCCTACACAAAAACTACTTTTTAATTCAACTAAAGACATTATACGCTGTTAAAAGATTAGTCAAAGAGTGGGAAAAATTTCACAACACAGGTCTTTATTATTAGAATATATTCAAAACTTTTACAAATCAAAGCAAGCAACCAGGGTCAGAAACTTATCTCTGCGGGAAGCACTCTTCTAGGATGGGCAAGGCTCTGGGCTCAATCCCCAGCACTAGCAGCAAAAGAGGAAGAAAGAATAACGAAAATGGTGGAGGAAAATAATGATGGCAATTGAAGAAAGGAATAGCCAATATCTAGTGAAGCTAAAGAAAGCACCACATCATTTCATAATCAAACCTCCAGGTTCATACCCTGCAGAAATTTACACATGTGTATAAGGACAGGATTGCAGTATTGTCTGTAAAGGCCAAGAAAAGAGTGACAACCTGAAGGGACAGCAAAAGGAAAATGGAGGGTTGGAGATGGCTTAGCAGTTAAGAATGCTTGTTGCTCTTCCAGAAGACTTGAGTTTGGTTTTGACTTACCAAACTCAAGCTCCACCTGTAACTCTAGCTCCAGGGGATCTGGACCCCCTTCTTCTGGTCTCCAAAGGTGTACACACACACACACACACACACACACACACACACACACACACACGCACATACACACTTAAAAAACCTACTTTGTTTAACAAGGAATATGACTAAATGAAACATATAATAGAATACTACACAGTAGATAAAATAAATAAACCAGAATTGGACGTGTCAATATGAATACAATGAGTGAGAAGTACAGCTTGCACCATTTAGTTAACTTTAACAAGTTAGGGCAATGCATACTGCTTATGGGCCAAAAAGTATATTATAAATACGGAATGATATACCAAGTGCATATTAGTGGCTATTTCCAGGGAGGGAAAAAGGTTTCAAAAATATTGAAACATTTTTATATAAAATATCTGAATTTTGGAAAACTAGTAGCTGTCCACTATGTGGATACTTTCCTATTCTTTCATTGGAATCAAACTGCTACATTAACTAAAATTGGCAATTTTATCCCCTGTCCTGCCTGGCAAGGTACAGTGGCTGGTACAACAAAATCAGAACTCATTAGCTGGGGCTATGAGAGTGTTTAGAAGAGACTGAATGCACTGGATGACAGGTCCTGGTGCCTGAGAGGTGAACACAATGGATAGAACAGAGCAACAAGAACTTTCTTGAGAAGAGAGATACACGCTGAAGAGAAAGAAAGGAGCAGGTTCCTGACAACACAATGCCATATATGGAGGAAAAGAAAAACCAAACAATGCTCTCCACTGCCCAAAGCACCGTTTTGGGGGGAAAAGGAAAGCACTCTAAAACCCAGTACCAAATGCCACAAAACAAAGGCTTACCATCTGGGGAGATAGGTGAAATCATCTTTTGCTAACTGGACTTCTCTACAGGTTTTGGATATTTACTAAAAGCAAACACATTTATGTCTCAAATTTTGAACAGAGATTCTCAGATTTTTATCAGAGATCAAGCTAAATAAAGGTAACATACATCTATAGATAGTATCAGGACAGCCAGAGTTATGTAGAGAGACTTTGTATCAAAAAAAAAAAACAAAACTGTTCTTTTAACAGCTGCACATTTGGTCCCTAAATAAGAAAGAATGGATCACCTGAAGCTTGTGTCCTGCTTTCATATTATCAGAAGGTGTTATGTAAGATGCCAAAGGGGGTAGCAATCAATTATCCTATGCTAAGACACCTATGAATTACAATGACCAGCCCTGCAAGATACCCCTAAAGATTCCAAAAGTGGCTCTCACATCTAGGTTGTAACCAACAGCTCTCCAATAGGACTTAAGGCCTGTTCAATGGGAGAGAAATCATGCCTGGAAACATGCCTGAGACTAATGAGGTCTTAGAAGAGAATTTTAAATTGTTACTTTATAAACCAGCATAATTCCTAACTGCATTCTAAATATCCACCCTTATACCCACAGGTAAGTGTAGCTCTCACACACACCCCAAATCAAAGAAACTCCTCTTTGCAACAGACAGACCACTTCAGAAACTACAACCTGTCAAAATAGAGAACTGATCCTGGGTGTCCAGCCCCAGCTGATACATTTTCAACACAATTCCTGCACCTATGGTTTGGGAAACATGGCAGAAGGGAGGGATAGAAATATTCTAAGAATCAAAGGGCCAGACTGTGTCTCCTAGAATGAAAGGGAGGCTACATTAACAATATTTCAACAACACAGCTATCTAAACAGGACACAGAAGGAGAAAAATCTTATGAGGCCCCACTCCCCAGACAACACTGATTGCTAAGAGGGGAAATTAGTCACCCAGAAGGATGACGCTGCTAATTGATAATACAATATCAAGTGGTCAGCCCTGAAATTATACACATGCAAGTAACACTAAATAGACTCTGTAGGTTATATTTCTATATGTATGTGTGTTTGCACATGTATATAATGCATATGTATGCATGTATGTTGTGTGAATATATGTGCATGTATATACACGTGTGTATATGTGTGTGTG
>JAQHUG010000217.1:407660-426286 GCA_028555095.1 Dicrostonyx torquatus
GTCTCAGTAGTCCTGGGTGCTGGTTCCAGCTCTCGCCTCTCACAGGCTTTAAATATGGTGGAGGTAGTTCACCTCAGCTCTAGGACTGTCGGGTGGAGTCGTCCTTACCACCTAAACTCTGGACAGCACCATGAAGCATATAAACCCTTTTCTTCTGAGTAAAAGTGCACTGCCTCACCTGGAAACATCTCTGTGTATGGCAGCAGGAATCCGCCATGCTCTCCCACCTGTGCAAGCCTAGTAGACCTGATCCTGCCGCCTGCTCAGGCAGGGAGCGCCAAGACACAGGCATGGTCTCAGCTACTTTCCTCCCGACCCCACGTGGGCACACAAACACCTGCGACCACAAACGCCATTGAAATGCTTCATAGCTTGAGTTCGTGCTGGTGGCACAGCCTATGAAGCTGCGATTTAAAAACACATGGCTTTTTTCCTGCTTCAGCTGAATCAGAAAATCCTCTCTTAAAGGAGCCATGCCTCTGCTTGCTTCTAGCAAACAGAGCCCATCCAAGAAAATTCCGCTAGCAAATCATGCTTAACTCTGTTCTTTTGTGTGTAGAATTAATTTTTAAGCTTTCCCAGATTTTTACATGGATTTTTAGCTGGCCACATGGGCACCAATCTGTAACAAGAGGAGGCTGCTTATTCGTCCTGGCTGCCTGGCTAGTTTAGCCCTGAAATAACCACACAGAAATTGTATTAACTAAAACACTGCTTAGCCCATTAGCTCTAACTTCTTATTGGCTAACTCTTACATTAATTTAACCCATTTTTATTAATCTGAATATTGCCACACGGAAGTGGCTTACCAGAGAAGATTCGACATGTTTATCTCTGGTCGCTCCATGGTGTCTCTCTCTACTCTGCATTCAGTTCTATCTTCCACGCCTACCTAAGTTCTGCCCTATCAACCAGGTTAATTTATTCATTAACCAATGAAAACAACACACAAATAAAAGGACCTCCTATACTAGTCAACTAGAATTTAGGCAAGGAATGAAGACAAAGGAATGACTCCTTTTCCTCCACTCCCCAGGACATTTGCAAAAATACAGGACGGACAGTTTCCTTATAGGACCAGTCTCATGAAACTGCAGTCCAACATTGGGAAATAAAAAAGTGACAGCTAAGAAAGAGCATTCCACAAATAATGTCCTAAGCTAGCATGTCAGCAATAACTGTGTAGTTATTTCACTGTGTGTTCAGGAAAGGCTTCTCTGAAGCTGTATACTGAGGAGATGGGGGGAAAGGAACCAAATACACGAAGGCTTAGATGAAGGCCTTTGAAACTGCCCAGTTCTTGGCTCACATATAACCACTCCTGGTACCCAAATAGCTCATACTTTCTTTTTCCTCTGTCTTCGTTGTTGCGGAATATTTAACTATGTAAAGATAAGTTGCATTTGTTTAATTGTATAAAGATGTGTTGCTGTTTTATTTTGCCTGGCTAAGGTACCTGTTTGGTCTAATAAAAAGCTGAACTGCTAATAGCAGAGGAGGAGGTGTAGGTGGGAATTCTGAGAGTAAGTAGGAGGAGGAATTTAGGCTGGGGAGGGGAATGCCAGGGGCCAGACAGACACGGGAGGAAGCAGGAAAGTAAGGAAGGGAGGGAGGAAGGGAGGAAAGCAGGCAGGCAGGCAGGGAAGAAAAATGCCTTGAGGCAAAACACAAGTGAATAGAAACAAGTTAAATTAAATTAAAAGCTAGTGGGGCAAGCCTAAGCTAAGGCCAAGAACTCATAATTAATAGTAAGTCTCCATGTCTTTATTTGGGAGCTGGCTGACAGCCAAAAGAAAATGCCAACTACGTATTTATTTGTTATTTCCTCCATTTGAAAGAACCTCTGTGCCAGGCAGTGGTGGCACACACCTTTAACCCTAGCACTCAGGAAGCGGAGGGCAGGCAGGAGAAACCCTGTCTTGAAGAAGAAAAAAAAAGTAGAAGAAAAAGATGACGACAACAACAACCTCTGCTTACCTAATTTAACTTTAGTGCTACAGTGGCTGACATGCTGCTGGGACTCACCCTTACTATCTGCCTCTCCACAGCAATTTCATTTCATCAATGCTAACATGCAGTGGTATTTCTATATGTCAAGTTTACCCATTTGACTGAATTCCTGGAAGGCATTTTTGAATTTGCAGTGCAGACCACAGTGCCTGGCTTAAAGCAGTAAGTGTTTAATCACTATCAGACAAATGACTAAGGTAAAAGAATTAAACTTTTCTTACCTCTAATCTTTGACAGGTTAGACTAAGTCTTAGTCATTTATCATCTATCTACCACCAGTGATCTAACCCTGAACTTACACATTACAGAGTCCATAAATGACTGTCAGATTACCTGTCATTTTCATCTGTAAAATACTATGTACTTTTTCAAAGCCACCTAGTAAACTGAAGTATAACCAAGAATACTCCAGTACTGTGTCTACGTCAAGCAGTGGGAATAATAGGTATGCACATCAAGAGTCTGAGTTCCTCGGGTCAGTATTTAAAGGAAGGAGAATTTTACTAAATGACAGCCAAAAACTAAAAGTTGTATTTAGCATTCCAGCTGGCAACTGCACACAGTAAGTACAGTGGTAAAAGGAAATCATATTCTGAACCACTGGCTCTTATTTCCAATAAAGTGCACTATCTCTATGTACAGCAATTCTGTAGACAGAAGCTGCTTTCTTTACCCCATTTTCACTCGCTAACAATAGTATGTTTACTCATACCACTGCTACAAGGGCCTTTTGCTGCTCTTCATTCTGTGAATCTCTAAACAGACAGCTCTCAAGTACGCATATAAATTCTGACCTCTCAGAACTTAAAATAAGAAACAAGTCAGTATATTTATCAGCAGGGCAGGCAGTAACTATGGAAAAACTGTTTATTTAGATGTTAGATACTGGACCCAAAGTCTTTCTCTACTACTGAACTATACCCCTAACCCCATTACAAAAACAAACAACAAAATTTTGTTAGAAAACTGGGAAATATCTTAGTATAAATTTCTCTAGAATTACTTATTTCACCCACTTGTCAATTTTTTACTCATACTTTTCTAGATATTTTGTTGTTTATCCAATGTATCCACCTGAGCCTATAATGTTGAAAGACAGGGTCCAATTTGCAATATTGTCTACAAATTAGCACAACTAATAAAACAAAATTGAGTATGCCAAAGTAACTATTAAGAGGGTCAACATTCACATTTTAAAGTGATAAAACTATGAATCACACTTAATCATCTAGCTGCTTCAATGTATTTCTATCAGTAGTCACAACTAGTGTTACCTAAGTTTAAAGTGATTTAGCAGAAGAAAAAAACTAATTACTACCAAAATTAGCTTAAAAAAAAAAGAAAAACCCTTATTAACAGGAATGTATGCAGCAGGTGTTCAACAGTATACATGCTAGCTGACTATTCTCCCACATGTCCAACAGACAACAGGGTGTGTGTCACACACACAGACACCATCCTCTGATACCATGAGAGATACCATCACCACCACTACAAGGGCCTTTTGCTGATCTTCATTCTGTGAATCTCGGTGAACTAAACAGACAGCTCTTAAGTATGCATGGCCAATAAATTCTGACTTCTCAGAATTTAAAAGGAAATAAGACAGAAACCAGCACATTTATCAGCAGGGTGGGCAGTAATTATGAAAAAAAAATTGTTTATTTAGATGTTAGATACTGGACCCAAAGTCTTTCTCTACTACTGAACTATGTACTTCTAACCCCATGACAAAAACAAACAACATCAAAAAGTTGTTAGAGAATTAAGACATATCTTAGTATAAATTTCTCTAGAATTACTTATTTCACCCACTTGTCATTTCTACACTCACTGTGGGAAACTAATAGCAATTACAGGGGACCCCAGAAAACTAGCTGGCTAGACTAGTCTTAATGGTGAGCTCTGGGTTCAACTGAGAGACACTGCCTCACTGAAGATGTAAAACTCCCTATTTTCAGGTACACATATGCACTCACACACAGGCCAACACTCACACTCAGGTGCAAGCAAAACACACACATGCAGGTAATTATACTGTCAGGATGCCTACAGACTTAAAGGTGGCAAACTATCTAAAGGCATATTTTAATGTGTAAGTCTACTGTACAGTAATAATCATCAATATCTAGTTATGCATAATACTACATAAAAGGAGGTTCCTGTACTAAATGAATTCTAAAATTTCTTTCTGGGACAAACTTTATAGACCCATAAAATATACAGCCACGTAGGTAGGGCTCCACCTGAGAAGGAATTTTGCATTTGGTTTAACAATCTGTTGTTTTCATCTTAAAACTTTTAACAGTTTTTTTAATAAAGGGACTCATTTTTTATGTCATTCTAAACTCAGATTATACCGCTAGTCCTTTTCACTGCCATTCAAACACTGTGACTCCATAAATGTTTACTTACAGGGTTCTAGACACAATGGTAATTTTAAAAACCAACAAAACTAAAAGGACCTGGTTTCCATTAGTTTCAGAATAACGACTTTCAAGAATACAATTAAATCCCTTTACCTTCCTAGATCCACAAATTACTCTCCCTCTCACAATAACCAAATGACCACACCAAGTCTTTTCCTTGGGGTAACTTTCAGACTGTTAACCTGTGCAAAACTATACCTTCCCTCCCTCTCAACCCAAGATTTGAGATTAAATTATAAATATTTAAAATTTAGGTCATCACACTTGGAAAACAAAAACTGACTTCTGAATCAAGTATGGCATTAGAAGCCTGTAATCCTGACCTTGTAGGCTGAGACAGGAGGATCACAAATTCAAGGCCCTCCTTACTACAGAGCAATACCCTGACTCAGTTTTTTTCTTCTGGTTTCTCTAGCAAATGAAATCCTCTACTGCTCTCAGTAAACATAGTCAAGTTCACTCTTTATGCTCAGACAGTCACCAACTTTGAGCATAAGGTACATGACAATTTCCCGTTTACCCCATTGTCTTGCCCAGACACAGGCCCTTCAGCCACACACATCTTCCCATTCCATAGACAGATCATGCCCTCTCCTGCTCCGTGGCCTCTGCGTGTACTAATCCTCTTATTGAGAATACTCTTGTTACCACCCTTTCCATGAAAACCTTCTGACTTCTGGGGCTGCACTGAGACGCCATTTCTCTATTACTTACTTGCTTCTAACTCTGTACGCTTCATTGGATTACATGACCAACAAAGACAGAAAGCATCTGTTTTGTTTGCTCTGTATTCATAGTACTTGGCCCACAGGAGAAAATAAAAATGTGTTTAATCTTTTCATTCTTGTGGGTCCCAACTGCAGATATTCCCTTAGATTTATGCCTGAGCCCTCTCAACCTCTCCCATATTCATTTCTAGGTTAAAGATTCTATCTTAAAACTCCAAACTTAACCTCTCTCAACAAAGTCCAGTCCTTCAACTTATGGCACCTGCAGTTAAGTCCACCTGGAGTCATTCTCTGGCACTCAGATATTCCCTGAGGGATGTGGTGGTAATTCAATGGCACAGTGTTTGCCTAATAAGCACTCTGGGTTCAATTTTCAGCACTGAAGGGAAAAAAGAAAACTCAAATACATAAACTGCTCTAGTTATAACCCTCTTTTTTCCCCCATATTGTTAATAATGGTATCCTTTTAGAGATCAAGTGTCAAAATGTTCTTTCATCCATTGATAATGCCTGATTACTTCTCTAAAAATGCACCTGAATATTCCTGCAGTGACGTGGGACCTCATTTCTTACCTATGGTCTTTTGAAATAACAATTATATATTTTTATCTCCATGTATACTAAAGATGAATTCCAACCATATCAATGTTTTCATCAATCTCTTCAGCGCTCTTCATGCTTCCCAACATCCATACACTTTCTACTTGGTATTTCAAAGGCCCTCTCAAAGCCAGTGTCGCAGCACATACCTGTCATCCCAGCACTTGGGAGATGGAGACAGGAAGACCAGGAGTTCAAAGTCAGACGTGTATACAGCAAGACCATGGCCAACCTGGTGGACCACATGAGTCCCTGTCTGAAACCTCTCCCTGGCCTTCAAAGTCCCTCTCAACCTTGCCCAGGCTACCTTAGCAAGGCAATCTAGTTTGATAGCCAAATCCATAAACTTAGAGCAAGACTGACATGTTAAAAGATGACAAGGGGACTGGAGAGCTGCCTTAGAGGTTAAAAGCACTGGCTGTTCTTCTAGAGGACCAGGACTTAATTCCTAACACCCACATAGTAGCTTATAAACACTTGTAACTCCAGTTCTAGGGAATCAGATACTCTCTTCAGGCCTTAACAGGTACCAGGCATGCAAATGGTACACAGACATACACGTAGACAAAACACCCAAACACATTAAATAATTTTTTTAAAAAAATGACAAGGAAAATCAGCTCCACCATTTAACCTATCCACATCCTTTAATCTTATATAGACAAAACAAGTTCATGTAAGTAGATTACTTAAAACAATGCTTGGCACACAACCAATACTATCTACTGTGTCTTACAGTCACATTTTCAATTATCAATAACCTGCATTCCAATCTGCTGAAACTGACTGACTGCTGCACCCGTTCCCCTCAGCCTTTCCCTTCTGAAGTCATAGTTCACCATACGATAAGAATCAGCTGATAAGTTTGCCAGTTTTGCAAACCTGTTCTCATCTGAAAGCACTTTCAGTCAGAAGCTTCTTTTCTTTCCATCTCATGCCCTGAAATGTCCCAAAGTTTACTCCTCAAAGAATTCCCAGCCCCATTCAAAGATTCTCTGTCTACAACTGGTCCACTCTTCTGTCCACTTTCTCATTCCCAACTTACAGATCAGAGACCATCTTGCCACACTATCTCTATCGCCAGTGGCAATGCTGTTTTAGGGTTGTTTGGTTGGCTGGTTTTGCTTTCTTGAGACAGGGTCTCTCTGTAGCCCTGGCTGTCCTGTAACTCATTCTGACCTTGAACACACAGAAATCAAGCTGACCTTGAACACAGAAATCAAGCTGCCTCTACTGCGCTAGTGCTCGAATTAAAGTCGTACACCACCAACACCGTGCTATTTTAGTTTTCTTATGCTTCTATCTAAGTAGAAAAGATTACTCTCCCTACAACTGTCTAATTTAAAATTGTATTATCTTCACATAAAAATATTAAGAATAATTAAAAGTTCTTCCCCTCTAATACAAACAGAATATGGACTTTAATCTCCAAAGTCGTCAGGCCTCACTATTACAAGTATAGCCTTTCTGCCCTCTTAGGGCACCTGCTATACACAGGAATAGGTAACACTAGTATTTGCTAATAACTCACAGATTCCTAGGAATTGTAAAATGAGAGCTTTAATACTCCCCAAAATTGCCAGGTATAGTGGCATATGTCTTTAACCAGTACCTGTGAGGCAGAGGCAGGCAGATCTCTGAGTTCAAGACTAGCCTGATCTACCTAGCAAGTTTCAAGACAGCTAAAGCTACACAGTGAGAACCTATCTCAAAAACAAAAAAAAGAAATCAAACAAAAAACAACTCCTAAAACTGCTTACCCACTCTTCAATTAGAACAATAAATTACCAAGTACATTATATAATTCCAAAAACAACTAGTAACTTAAGTGTGCACGTGGCACCACCAATCAGTGCAAACCATTCCTTTCTTCTGTAAAAGAAAGTGGGAAAAACAAGCAAACAGAAAACAAAACAATGGTAACTGCTAAAGACACAAAAATCTATCAAGAACTGGGCCTAAAGAATAGTCTTCAAATCATTTCTCAGATTTCCAGAAAGGTCTTATCCAGTGTCTGCTAGTGTTTGGACCCAAGGACAGAAACAACTTAGGGAAGAAAGGTTTGTTTCAGATGCAGTTTTAGAAGGCTGCAATCTAGCACAACAGAGCTAGTATAGTAGAGTTCAAAGTAGTGGAAGCATGCCATGCGGCAGAGGCTCCCAGCAGGTTTCCCAAAAAGCAGAAAGATCAAATAGAGCTAGAAGTAGGTATAATTTCCAAAGGCCCTCCTCTACTGATCTGCTTCTACCAGCTTTTGGAGAATGCTCTAGAGCCTTCAAAATAGCACAATCTGAGAGCCCAGCATTCAAAGCATGAGCTTGTGGAGGACACTTCAGGCTCAATCCTTAACACTATGCCTAGAGAGCTTTACAAACCCAAAAATTGTGTGTCCTCAACAAGTCAAAAATGACAATGACTTATGAATTATTCTTATAAAAATGTAATTATTGAGTAATCTTAAAAGGTTACTGTATTTATTTCTTTGAGGATGAGTATGTGTGGAGGTCAGGTGACAAATTATGGTAGTCAGGTCTTTCTTCCCACCATAGGGGTCTTAGGGATCAAACTCAGGACACCTAGATAGAAGACAAGTGCCTCAACCCTGTGAGCCATCCCTCCAAGCCAATTATTTTATAATTTCTAAGAACTTAGAAGAATTTAAAAAAAAACAAAGAAAAAACAGATCACCTTAAGTCAGAGCTGTTCTCTCAACTCTCATTACTGTTGTTCTATATACCTTAAAAATATTACAGATGTTCTTATAAAAATACAAGGAAAACATCAGGAGGAACATTAAACTGGATATCTAATCACTGGCTTAATGTTTTAAAAGGTAGTGGGTCTGTAAGAGAGCTCAGTAGGTAAAGGTACCTATCTCCAAGTCTGATGACCTGAGTTCAATCCATTTATCCCAAGGACCCACATGGTAAAAGAAGAGAACCAACTCCGGAAAGTTGTCCTCAAACCTCTACATGTGCGCTGTGGGCTTGTATGCAAACACACAGGCACAATTTAAAAAGTAACTAAATTCTGTTTTCAAAAGAAGCAACTAGTACCAGGCAATTGTAGTCAAAATATAGTCCCTAGACAACAGCCTGGTATCTAGTCCATAAGAAGACTTGGATTGGAGTAAGCACTCAGAAACCAATATACAAGACGAAAAACTTTTAAGATAGAAATTATATATGGTAACTTTCTTTTTCTTGCAATTCATATTTTTATGCACTAAAAATTACTCCATGTTAGGCAGGAATGTCTAATACTAACTCTGCAGGGATATATTTTTCTAACAGTAAAATAGATACATAAAGATGGGGGATATCACACATAAACATCTGTTGTTATTTGTTCATCTGGTAAGCTTGGGGAAGATCACTTTTAAAGAATTAGAAAGAGGTGGCAGGCAGGCCACCAGCTTAAGTACAAGAAGAACAGCGACACAAATAAGTAGTCTCTGTGATTTGTTTTTGCCTCTTGTACCCCAGATCTGAAGCAGATGATGCCAACAACCTGGAAATGCAAACAGGCATAAACAAAGTCCCAACTGAAGCCTGCTTGGGTTATCCAGAGGACGAGGAAAGAGATATTCCAGCAAGACAGTGTTTTTAAGAAGAAATTACACCAAACACCTAGAAGAACTGAGGTAAGAAGGCTAGGCTTTACACTCATAAGCTGTAACCAGACTCTAAACCCACATCACCAGGGCAACACTCCAGAACTCAAGGTCGGCAGTTGTGATAAAATATTCTCACAAAACAACTTTAGAGAGAAAGGGCCTACTTTGCCTTATAGATTTGAAAGACCACACACAGTGTAGTGTGGTGGGGAATACATGGAAACGGGAAAAAGGCACAGTGTCAAGAAGCAGAAGGCAAGCTGGTCACAATGCACCCACACTCAAGATGAACAGGAAGTAGAACCAAGTCTCAAGGCCCACCCCAGTGACCCACTTTCTCCACTGAGACTCCATTTCCTAAAAGTTCACAACTTTCCCAAACTGTCTAGCTATGGCCCAAATGAGCTAAAATTTGAACCTACAGGGGACACTTCACACTCGAACCACAACAGGAGCCAGAGCTCTCATCCACATCAGCTTAACAAGGCACCAGTCCTTCCATACCACCTCACCTACCCGGTGAGCCTGTACTTCTGATTTCTCTTTTTGGCTTGTTTCTTGTTGAGACAGGGTATAGGGCTTCTTTATGTATCAGACCTAGCTGTTCTAGAATTTACTTGTAGACCAGGCTGGCTTTGAGCTCACAGAGATCTACCTGCCTCTGTCTAGTGAATGTTGGGATTAAAGGCTTGTGTCACCATGTCAGGCCTTCTGAATCCTCTTAGTGATAACAAGGTAGTAACTAATGTTCCTCCTTCATTTCCTCTGCTGAAGTGACACCCCCTCCAAACTCCAGTGAAAACAGAAAGCTTAAAAAAGAACTAGCATATCAGAGAACATGAAAATATCCAGATTTTAATCACACACACACACACACACACACACACACACACACACACACACAAAAACACCAGTCCAAGAAATGTAGAATTCAAACTGAAAGAACACCAATAGTGCTAAAATTACCAATTTTACATGAGTTTGACAGAAATGCCTCAACAATTACAATGACTCTCTAAACAAGTTTAAAAAAAAAAAAGCCTAAGCTAATAAGTAGCAGATGAAGACCCAAATGGAAATTTAAAAAGCTGAAAAATATAAGAAGTCTGCCTTCAGGGACAGAGGAAATACACAGGAAACCAGAGTAGCACAAAGTATCCAACCAGAACAGCAGAAAGATTGAAGAACAACTGGCAAATCACAGATACTCTTAAACAAAAGAGCTACTGCTCAAACTGTCAGTCTGACAAGGAAGGGGAACAGAAAAATTAGGCTAAAAATGTACTCAAACAATAATGGTGAAAACTCCCTAAATTTGACAATAGACTAAAGCTAAAGATTCAGAATGCTAAGTGCACTCCCAAACAGATAAACTCAAAGAAATCCATACCAAAAGGTACAAGCATCAGAAAACATAAAAACAAAAGAAAAAGCTCTAAGAAGAACGAAAGACAAGAAAGCCATAATCACGGAGGAAAGGTGACTTGAATGAGCAAATTTCTTACCTGGAACCACAAGGCCCAGATGAGAAGGAAATGCTTTTGATGGACTGGAAGAGAAAGTTAAAGGGAATTGATAATCTCACACAAAGGAAAAGAAAGGAAATTTCACAGACCTATCTTAAAACAATGACAGAAGTTCTGAGCCAAGCAAGGGTGGTGCTCACCAATAATCCCAGCACCTGGACCAGAGGTAAGAGGATGGTCAAGGTCAGCTTGGTCTTCATAGTGAGTTCTAGGCCAGCCTGAGCTACAGAGTGAGACTCGGTCTCCTTGCTCCTTCCTATCCTATCCCACTCTACCCCTGAAAAGTGATTAAAAAAGAATTATACCCAAAAACAGTATAGAGCAAGATGAGAAAAGTTTAAATGTTCCTGAAATCCACAAGTCTGAAAAAGAAAAACCAGAAAGCAAAAGTCAACTGGTAAGTGTATGCCCTAATACAGCAATAATTATGTTACATATAAATGGCTTAAATATATAAATGAAAAGGAAGCCTAGCTGAATAGATTGTGAAACACGATGTAACTATATACTGTTTATAGAAAGTCACTTCAAATATTCAAAGTGACTAAGACAAACATTAAAAACAATAAGGCAAGTTGGGCATGATAATATATGCCTGTAATCCAGACACTTAAGTGGTAGAGGCAGAAGGATCAAGAATTCAAGGCTATCCTTCACTATTAGAGACCAGCCTGGCTACCTGGGCTATAGTTTACAATTAGTGGGAATAATTGGATAAAATGGATACAAGGGACTTTCTTCAATTGTTCCTTAGTACTACATGTGGACCTACAGTAATCACACAATAAAAGTCCAATTTAATGTGGCGCGCGCCTTTAATTCTAGCACTCAGGAAGAAGAGGCAGGAGGAGTTCTGTGAGTTCAAGGCCAGCCTGGTCTATATATAGAGTGAATTTCAGGACAGCCAGGGCTACAAAGAGAAAATCTCTCTTTAAAAGAGTTTAATTTAGGGGGCTGGAGAAATGGATTTTCAATTAAGAACACTGGATGCTCTTCCAGAGGACCTAGTTTTGATTCCTAGCACCCCCATGGCATCTCACAACCATTTGTAACTCCAGGCCCAAGGACTCAATACCTTCCGGCCTCTGTGAGCACCAGGCACCCAAGTAGAACAAAGACTTACATGCAGGCAAAACATCCATACACATAAAATAATAAACTAAAATTTGAAAATTCAATTAAAAAGCCACTAGTGCATTGTTCTAAAGTGTTCTAAATGTGAACACTTCAGAGCTCAGGCCTTTATCAATCAATCATCCTGGACACAGAATACAAACAGACACAAATATCAAATGCTATGCCTACCCTCAAACACACTTAAGGAGAACTCACAGCATAAAACAACAGTGAAGGACTTCATAAAGAGCAGGCAATGTGATCCAATCTCTGAGCGAGCAAGCAGCACTTTCACAGCAGGGATGGAAAGGGTAATTTTGGAAGAAAATCATATGAAGGTACAAAGCCAGAACTAAGCATGATAAGCATGATGCCTTTGGAGAAAGACACATGTGGGTGTTGTCCCAAAACAAAAATGGGTAAGACAATCTGGGAGTAAGTGGGGAGGATACCCAGAAGCCAAAGACAATTCAACTGCCACTCTAGCAACCTAGCCAAACAAAAGCAGAGATTCCCCTCCTTCTCCACATCCCTTATGCCACCCAGGCTCTCCACCATCCTCTATAGCACTAGCTGCAAGCTATCGTCATTAAGTCTAGACTCCACTGCATCATTTAATACTGCCCTATTCTCTTGTTACCGTCAATCTACTTTGGGCCTATCATACATCAATCACCCAATACATGCTAACTGAATAAACGAGTGTGCAGTAAGTGTCTACTCTTAGTGCTATCTATAGAGCTGCTGCATTCCTTCCCTCTATTTTACCCAAGTATGAGAAGTGCATGTAGTACATAAATGAGTATAGAAACAGTGTTATTACCTCTGTTGTGTTATTTTTCATAAAATGAGAGCCTAGTCCCAAGACTAAATGATTTTATCTGGTCTGTAGGAGTTATCCATAAACAGCAAAAGCCTAGGTGCATGGGCCATGCCTCTAGTCCCAGCACTCCTGGGCTGAGTCAGAGAGACAGTAACTGCCCAAGCAACAAATCTGTCTCAAGAAAACAAAACACAGCAAAAAAGAAAAAGGCAGCATTCTTCAGGCCAAACTTATGAAAAACAAGACAGGTTTCAGAAAAATGTCGCATACCAAAGAGCAGGCAACGTGCTGCTTGAATATAATGTAGTATCTTGGATTAGATTTTGGAGCAAAGGAGCATATTAATGGAAAATTAATGCTAAATCCAAATTTAGCTTTTTAAAAAACACCTTATGAAGGGCTAGAGAGATGGCTCAGCAGTTAGGAGAACTGGTTTTCTCTCTCTCTCTTTTTTTTTTTTTTTTTTTTTTTTGGTTTTTCGAGACAGGGTTTCTCTGTGGCTTTGGAGCCTGCGCTGGAACTAGCTCGTGTAGACCAGGCTGGTCTTGAACTCACAAAGATTGGTTTCTCTTTCGAAGGACTTGAGTTCAATTCCAGTACCAAATGGTAACTCCAGTCCCAAGGGTTCTAATGCCTTCTTCTGGTCTCTACTGGCACTGCATGCACAAGGTGCACAGACATACATACAAGCAAAACACCAATACACATAAATACAAATAAATCTTTAAAACACACACACACAATAGCTACTAACATATAATTAAAATTTTGAATTTATTAATATAACTTCATGTTACTAAAGAGAGATAGACAGATCTATTGGCCATATAAAACCCTGTACTTGGTAGGCTAAAGCAAGAGTATCACCAAGTTAGAGGTCAATGAGATACACCATTTCAACAAGGGGGCTGCATAGTGAGAACCTGTAGCAAAATACACACACACACACACACACACACACACACACGCATGTACGCGAACCCATGCGACACACACCAGGCCTGTTATTGGCTCAAGTTTATAGTCCCTTCCTTTGGAGAGGTGAGGCTGAAGACTTCTGTGAGCTGAGACTAGCCTAGGTCACAGTGAGAGACCCTGTCTCAACACAGAAACAAGAGAGTAGGGAGGGAAGGTCAGTAAATCATGCCAGGAGCAAAACTCCATCCAGGTAGCTAGAATTCCCAGAAGAGAGCCTACAAACACCTTCATTATAACTCTGCCTCATATATAACCTGGTCTCACCAGGTGCCACTGACAACCAGTCTTACCTAGTCTGGAGGTTCACTCATTTACTCAGCGCGGTTACTGGGTGTCTACAACTTATCCAAGGGCTGTAAAGTCTACAGAACACATGGCTAGGGGAGAAAGCTACAACAATCTCTGCTTTCGCTAAGTTTATAAACTCCACTGAGGAAGTCACAAACGTTTGCACAAATGATGAGCGCTGCTTAAAACAAATGGAGCCAAAAAGAGGACCTGGTGATACAGAGCACTGTCTGCTCTTCCAGACAACGCAGGCTCCTTTTCCAGCACCCACATGGCAGTTCACAAGGATCTGTAACTCCAATTCCAAGGGATCTGAACATACATGCAGGCAAAACACCCATACGTATTTTAAAAAAAAATAGTAATGAAATAAAGCAGGTACCAAACAAACCAAGAAACATTCCCTAAACTCAGTTATCATTGACTTTTGAATAAAGGCTTCTCAGGTTTCAAATCACACACAACCAGGAATTCTGTTAAAACAGATACTAATTCGGTCGACATGGATGGGTGTCTGAAGTATTTCTCTGAGACTCTCCAGGTAATGAAGATATTTCCAGTTCATGAACCACACTTGAAAGAATTGAGGTACCACGGAAAGATCTTCAAACTGTCCTGTAAAATGCAAGCTCACGAAAGGCGAGCACACTATGTGTCTCATTCACCACAGATTTCCCAAGACCTAACACTCACCAGGCGGCACTAAATAAATATTTACCAGGTAAGTAAATGGATGGACGGTCAAGACTAGCACTATTCAATTGCTGCACACTTGGCTCATGAATCCATGAAAGGTGGCTACTGAGTGAGGAGCTCAACTTTTTTTGACAAGTGGTCAATGGCTACCCCCAAAGGACGACCCTGGGCCAGGCACAGACCGGAAGGAAAGGGCACTTAAAAAGCACAAAGTCTACTAGGTCTGACTCTCAACTCTGCAGCTTGGCGTGTGACCTGGAAACTTTAACTTCTTGGGGCCTCATCTCCTTCTATGAAAACTAGCACAAGATCTCCTACTTTCTGGAGTTCTTGGTAAGATTAGAAAGAAACGTACTACTTACTATTAAACACAAAGTGTGGTTTAGGTGACATTATCTGTCCTCCAGAAACAATTTAAGATCACAAAAACTATTCTGGCTTTTGCCCGCACGCACCAGAAATGCCAAGCGAGTTCGGTTTCAGTGGCTTTGAAATAAAGCCAAGGTCATAAATTTGGTGGGGGGGCCAGAGGGGGTCCCCTCGGCAAGGCTGACTAGGTGAGAGGCAGTGACGAGGCAAGTCATCCCGATTCCTGGCCGGTCTCTCACAGCATCGTGCTGCGGGTGAGTGGCCTCTCGCCTTCATTCATTCCCACTGCCCGGAGCCCGCTACTTCCCGGGCACAGACCTCGGCCCCGGCCTGCGCGCCCTCCCCCGTCGCTCCGGACCCGCCGGGGTCAGCCCGGCACCGCCGCAGCAAGTCCCACTCGGCCGAAGCCAGGAGCCATGTTTAGCCCTACCTCTGTCAATAAAACTAAACTTCCGTCTTCCGAAGAAAAACGGTTTCTAACTCAATGTCAAACTAGGACGTCAACTCGCAGCTCTGCGCGGTCGCCCGGCAGAGGGAGACGCCGCGCGCCGGGCAACCCGGGACTCCCCGCCGCCGGACCTCGCTTCCCGGCCGGCCGCGCGGCCACAAAGGGCCGAGGACGCGGACGCGCCGGAGCCTCCGCCTCGCCCCGTTCCCGCGCCACCGGCCGGCCTGCCGCGCACTCACTCACCTCAGCCCGCGCGGCAGCAGGCGCTCCTCAGGCCGGCGCGGGCGGTGGCGGCGCGCTCCCGCGGGCCGCAGCGCGGGCGCTCCTCTCGGGCCGCCGTCCGCCGCGCCGCCTCCACGGCCTCTGCCGGCGGCGCCCCCGCGGGCGGGCGGGCCCGGCTCGAGCTCCGCCTCCGCCGCGCCCGCCCCCCAGCCTCAGCGCCGGGCCTCGCGGGCTCGGCGCGCTAGTTCCCGCCGAGCCTCATGCAGCCGCGGCCGGCGCTCGCCCCGGCGTCTCCGTCAGCGCGGGGCGCGCGCGCCAGGCCGCTCGAGCGCAGTCCTCGCGGGCCGCTGCGGCTGCGCGGGGGAGGCGGGGGCCGCGCTCACCGGATGCCCGACCCCTCCCCCGCGGCTGGCGCCCCTCGGCCGTCGCCGGCTGCGCCCCTGGCCCCGGCCGCGGTTGGTTCCGGCGTGTGGCCGCGGCCGTCGCTTCCTGTCCCGCCCGCCCCGAAGCGCGGAATCGGGGTGTCACGGCCGGGGCCTCGGGCAGAGAGGTGGCCCACCTGTGTCCGAACAAAGACGGCGGCGGCAAGTAGAGCTCGGGGAGCCAGCCGGTCGCGGGCGGCAGAAATCTTAGGCGCCTGTCGCTGCGTTCAGGCCCCGGGCGCCGCACGAGGCCACGCCTGATGCAGAGCCACCTGTGGCGGGATGAGTGGTTCGGGCGAGCCCGGCGCGGGAGACTAAATGCACGACCGAGGGTGGGCGGTGAGGGGAGGCCACCGGCCCGCACCGCCGGAAGAGGCCGCCGGACCTCGGGGGACCAGAAAAAAATAATACGTGTCCCCCCCCCCCGCGTCCCGCCGCCGCCGCAGAATAGGGGACTGCTTGCTGATGCCTTCCACCCCTTTCCCTGGTGAAGCGGACCTCACTACTCATTCTCAGAACCAAGCTTGGCCTCCCTGCACCGTGCAAGACAGAGTCCTGGGCACAGACATCACCCTGGTGCAACCCACCGACCTCCCGCCTTTGCGTTTTTCTCAATATCTCATTGAGAGGCTTGTATCTTACTACTTGCCAACCACGAGCAGGAACCACGCGATAAGACCTCTATAGATGTTAGTGGCCCCACTTTAATCAATTAAATCTATAATGTCAATCTATTGGGAGTGGAACCTTGTGAGGAGCCTTGAGTGAGGGTTCCAGCTCGTCAAAAAAAGGACAGTCAAAACCCTACGGTTTTACTTTTTTTTTTTACTTATCTACTTATTCCAAGTACTATATTGGAAAGCAAATCCACCTCCCAAGTGCTGAAAAGCTGCCATTTTAAAAAGTACTAATGTGATATTTTGAAGCCAAGTCAGTCATTTGCCTGGTAATGGTCCACACAGAAACTATAGTGTGAATAAAATGTGACCTTTAAAAGAAAAATGTCCCAAAAAAAGAGAAAGATACACTTAGCTGGAAGAAAATGTTTTTGCAAGCTGTATATCTCATATAGGATTTGTATTCAGATTATGTCAAAGAACTTCTCGAACTCAATAAAGAAGATGAAAAAATACACATTTTATCAAAGGAACTATTTAGATGATTATAAGTAATATTCAGTATTATTAATCACTTAGGAATATGCAAATTAAAACCACAATAGGAAAACTTTTCACACCCACTACAATGGCTGCAATTAAAAAGGTACAAACGCAGACAAGAATGGTTAGTGAGGAGGTGGACAAATTACAACCTTTATGTATTATGGGACTGTAAAACAGTGTAGCCACTTCGGAAAGGTTTGCTGAGTTCTTAGAAAGTTAACACAGAGCCTGCAATCCCACTTAGAACTATTTCCCTCAGAAAACTGAAGAGATTATTCTAACTTGTTCATTAATATTCATGTCATTATTTATAATGGCCAAAAGAGAACTATACAGATGTCCAAGAATTTCTGAAAGAATCAATAAAAAAAAGGAGCAAAGTACTCATTAAAAAAAGATATCCTACACTTAGGTACTTCAAAAACAGTAAGCCAAAACTGGCCATAATGGTTCATTTCTGCAATACCAGCACTGGGAGTGTACAGGGCAAGAGGAGCGAGAGTTTAGACCCCCCCCCATGTTACATGATTAGTCTGAGAGCAACCAAAGGAGACTTGGTGTCACAATGATAGTAATAAGCTAAGTGGAAGAGATTAATGCAAAAGAGGACATACATGATTGACCTTCAATAAAATATCCAGAAAAATCACACGGATAATGATTGGCAGTTGCTTAAGTCTGGGGGTAGGAATACGGGACTGACCACAAACTAAAACAGAATAAGATAATGACTGTAGCTGAACCAAAAATAACTGAATGTGCATTTAAGATAAGTGGATGTTGATATGTCAAATTGCCTCACTCAAACAAGTTTTAAAAATTTCTTATGTTCCACTAAGAAGCCTAAAATAACAATACCTTTTGCATCTTAATTGGCAGTTAAATAAGTACCTAAAAACAAATAGAAATATGGTTTGTACTGTATGAAGTAACAAAATGCACTTTACACAGGTTGTCTGACCAAGTACATTTACCCCCATCACCTCGGTTTCCACCTACTACTGGTCATTTAAAACGTGTTTTGACTTTATCCATTAAACAGGGTAGAAAAGGGGCATGTTTAAGCTGTAGGTCCCCAAGTGGCAACAGTGGGCCATGGGCCACAAGACAACAGCAGGCCACAGAGGAAACCAGGTCCCAGGCAGGGAGCCACACAGCAAGTGAGAGACAGAGACCTATTAGGCACATCATG
>JAQHUG010000217.1:498484-532524 GCA_028555095.1 Dicrostonyx torquatus
GTGTGTACATGTGAATACAAGTGTGTCTGTGTGTGGATGTGTACATGTGAATACAAGTATGTCTGTGTGTGGGTGTGTACATGTGAATACAGGTGCCTGCAGAGGCTGGAAGAAGGCCAGAGTGTCTGGAGTTACAGACAGCTGTAGCCACCTGACATGGACCTGAGCCCAGGTCCTCTACAAGAGCAGTTCTTAACCACCGAGCCACCTTTCCAGCCATTAATTTGTCACAATAATGGTCTAAAAAAAGACAAGCTATGTGATGTCTTTACTAGATGCAGAATAAGCAAACATTTGATGAAATCCAACCTTCACTCCTGAATAAAAACCCTTAGTAAACTCACACTGGGCCAGATGCCCAGCATCTGTGATATAGTCAGGACTAAGCCACAGAATCTGGGTGGGACGTCAGCTTGAGCTGTACCTCTTCTTTCTGGTAGGGCAAAGGGGGTCAAAGGTGGAGAGCGGGTTACTGGAGAGGGGCAGGACACCTGAGAACCCTGGGTGAGATGTAGGCAAGCCCCCTCCTTGGACAAAAAGTGTTAATTTAACAGTGTCTTGAATCACCTAAGAGACAAACGTCGGCACATGTCTGTGAGGGAGTTTCTAGATTAGGTTAGCTGAGGTTAACTGACCCACCCTAAATGTGAGCAGCACTATTTCATGCACAGGGCGTCCTGAACTAAATAGGGCGGGGGAAGTGAGCAGAGCACTCCCATCCCTCCCTGCTGCCTGACTGCAAGTACAAGTGACCAGCTGCCTCCTGTGGAGGAGGTAGGTGAGAAGGAGTCGCTTTCTGAAAAAAGCACCACACAGTGAGGAGGGAAGGTTGGAGGAGAGACAGCACGTGGTTGTTCAGCAGTCTTCCCACTGTTGGCCCCCGTGAGGAAGACCCAGCCATGCAAAAGCGAGATTTTTTTTTTTTTCCCCCGAGACAGGGTTTCTCTGTAGCTTTGGAGCCTGTCCTGGAACTAGCTCTTGTAGACCAGGCTGGTCTCGAACTCACAGAGATCCGCCTGCCTCTGCCTCCCGAGTGCTGGGATTAAAGGCGTGCGCCACCACCGCCTGGCACCAGATGTTTTTATAAAGCAGAACATTATCAACGCCTTAAAAGCTTATTCCCATTGTGAATCCAGTCACGAAAGCCTGCCATACTCCCAAATTGCCTAGAGGCATCTCATCTGAAGGAGGCATTTTTTCAACTCAGGTTTCTCTACCCAGATGACTGACTAGTGTCAATTTAATGCACAAAGAAAATCTAACCAGTATACTGTTGGTGTATGCCACCACAACCAGATCAAACTTTATACTCAGGCAAAGATTCACGGATGGCTGACAGAAAGAGGTATTATGGTCTGCTTGTCTGAGCAAGAAGGAGCAGGTGTTTTTCACCAAGTCAGTGAGTGCGGTGATTTGAATAAGAACAGCCCTCATGGGCTTATGGATTTGAATACTTGATCACCAGGGAGCGACATTATTTGAAAGGATTAGGAGGTGTGGCCTTTTTGGAGAAAGTGTGTCACTGAGGCTGGGCTTTGAGGTTTCAAAAAGCCCATTCCAAACTCAGAGTCTGTCTCTTCCTGCTGCCTGCAGATCCAGTTTTTAGAACTCCCAGCTACTTCTTCAGCACCATGTCTACGTGGGTGCCAATGCTCCCCACCATGATAGCAATGGACCGAACCTCCGAAACTGTAAGCAAGCCCCAGATAAATGCTTTCCTTTAAAGAGTTGCTGTGGTTATGGAGTCTTTCCACAGCAACAGAACTCTGACTCAGACTGTGTGACACCTCAGCCATGATGATTCTAACAACACACACCTCTGTCACTGCCTCCCTTGGAATTCTGCCCGTGCTGTCAGCTCTGTTTTGCTGCCTGGAGCAAAATAACCACCATTCTGAGACCAAGGATTTCCCACCCACCTTTCATAAGCAATTCAGCTGGCCAGTATCCTGGTACCACTTCAGTCCCTGCGCTGGAGGCGGTGCCTGGATGGCGCATGCGCAACCTGTTCAGCGTCCACCTAGAGCCGGGATGCTTTCTACAAGACGCCAGAGAGTGCACGCCACAGGAAGCTTTTTTTCATGAAAGGTACAGTGAGCCAGTACTTAGGGTGAAAGTGGTTTAAACACGAGGGCTTTATGGTCCAGAACAACTGTATGCTTCACTACATAGCATATAGCTTCTCGCTTGCAAGGGGCATTTGCTTGGTAAAAATAGTCATTCAAAAGTTCAGTAGAAAAGCCTCAGTCATGTGGAAAAACTGGAACTCTCATTTTCAGCTGGCGTGAAGGTAGGCGGACACAATTGTTTATCTTAACTCTTAGATAAGAGTTAAACTATACTATCTCAAAGTGCCATAGTCCAACATGAACGTATACCTACATTCATTTAAACTCATGTACCTTGATGTTAAAACAAAACATGGGTGGGCGGTGTCCAGAGCACTTTCTTTGAAAGTGTGTGTGTGTGTGTGTGTGTGTGTGTGTGTGTGTGTGTGTTCGCGTGCATGTGTGCGTCTGTGTGCATGTGTGTGTGTGTGTGTGTGTGTGTTGGTGCTGGGATTAAGCCTAGAGCCTTGTATATGCTAGGCTAGTGCTCTGCTACTAAATACCCCAGTCTTACTCAAAGCACTTTGACCGTAAATGTCCTGTAGAACAGACGCCCTGCAGAATACTGTCACCATAGAACTGCACAGCCTGACAGTGAAGGATTGAGAGGACATGCAATGTGCGCATGACTGCATTGTCATGAAGGTCTGAATTGTTGCTGAGCTAGAACTGGGACGGTGATGTCTTGAGGTATGGTAGTTTTTAGTGATTGGATTGACAATGGGAATAATATATTTTAAGGTGCTGGTAATTTCTGCAGTTTTTAAACCAAAAGATTTACTAAAAGGACTGGTATACTTGGGAAACAAGAGACCCTAAGATCAAGTTCTCAGCCCAGAGGGACAAAAGGGCAGGGAATAAGAGACAAAAACAGGAGATAAAGGACAGGGAGAAGGAGAAGGGAACAAGGGGGAGGGGGAAGGGACTTTTGCTCTGGCAGGATAAAAGACTACCTCTGAACAGAGAGGAGACAGACGTGGCACATAGGAAAATGGCAGTTTATAAAGGACAAAGGGGAGACCCATGTTAGGATGAACTGTTTAATTTTGATTGGACAGGTTAATTAGGGTAGAAAAAGGGGACTTTTGATTGTTAGATTTCAATGCTTCAATAGCTGGACCTTGGTAGTCAGAATCAGGAGGAGGAAGTGGCAAAATAAGGGAACTGACCTTTGTGGCTAGATTTACGAATGTAATCTAAGGGTTTTTAGCAAGGTGGAGGGATGGGGGAAGGGCGAACCTTGCCAGAGCCCCTTCATTTACTTTATGGCTGATAGTTGATATCCTCAAGATGAGTTGGGTGCTGTTGTCCCCTGGGGTTTACAGTGTTGTTAATTCAGGAGTATCTAAATCTGTGATAGACAGTGTTTAGGTGTCTCACTTGTCTTGGCATATTCCCTCTCTCAGCCATGGCACTCCAGTTGTACTTTCTCTTGAACCTGGCAAAGCAGCCACTTTTGCCTGAACTTCTGAAGAGGATAGGCCTTAGAACAGTAACTCTCAACCTACGGATTGTGACCCCTTTGGGGGCCAAACAACCCTTTCACAGGGGTTGCCTAAGACCACAGGATAAACCCTAACCCTAACCCCTAACCCTAACCGCCCCCAACTTTAACCCTAACCCTAACCCATGATTCATAACAGCAAAATTACAGTTACGAAGTAGCAACAACAACAAAAAAAGATTTTATGGTTGGGGTCACCACAACATGAGGAACTGTATTAAAGAGTAGCGAGAACCACTGCCTTAGAGCCACAGAGGTGGCACAATGTGTGGATATCATTGCAACAATTTCCAAATGATGACGTTCCCTTCTTCGTCTTTCTTCTGCCACCACGGCCAGAGAGACCAGAAGAGCAACCTTCTGTTTCTTAACCGTATTTGAATCACCAAGTGTATTTATTTTGTAAAACTTTACCTGCTTATTTACATACATTCAGGGATTTTGTTGTTGCTGTTGAGAGCTGTGCTTTCAGAGGGGCTCAGGCAGTGAAGTGCTTGCTTCACAAACCACATGAAAAGCCAGGTAGGCAGTGCACATTTGTAACCCCCGGGCCATGGGAAGCAGGGACAGGGGGGTCCCAGGAGTTTGCTGGTCTGCCAGCTGAGCTGAACCAGAGTTCCAGGTTCAGCTGAGTCGAAAAGTAAGGTGGGAAAGCCAGCAAGTGGCTCCGTGTGGACAAAAATGCTTGCGACCAAGTCTGAAAGTCACAGGTTGACCTCTGATGTTACACATGCGCCATGGCACTTGCACACAATAAACAAAATGTCTAAAACAGTCAGTGGAGAGAAGGTTGAGGACGACATTGACATCTGCCTCTGGTCTCCATGTACATGTGGACAACACGTGTATTCTCTTCCTCTTTCTCTCTGCCTGTCATGAAAACAGCTCCTTATGGAGATAAAGAAACGGAAGCCCTTCTTCCTTCTTCCTCCAACCCCAGGCAAAAGGAAGGTACAAGACTTATCAAAACAGGGTTCTTGATCAGACAAGCTAAATTTTCTCCATGTACCTTTGGTCTCTGGACAAGCACCCTGTCCTCACTAGGGCCTTACTGGACACCTGGGACCATTTTAGACATACCTTTAGCACCATGGTGGCTTACCACTCCAGTCCACAGTTTTTTAAGGGTAAAATCCTGTTACTACTGTGTGTGCTGAGGAAAGTGTCTAAAATCAGTCTTCCAAGGCAGGCATGGAAAACCAGAAGGCAAGCACCCGACTGCATCCGCGTGCAGGACTGTGTAGCTAGAGGGAGAGGGCTCTATGTTCCTGCTCCTGGTAGGACGGAATCCCATAGCCATGCAGTTCACACCAACAATCTGCACTCCTCCTCAGAAGTTCACGGACGTAGTGCGAACAGCTGGAGAACACAAATGCAAATTTCCCAAAGTGTCCCACTGCAGGGCTGGGGACTGTGAAAGTCAGGAACACTAGCCACACAGTCCGGCAATTGGAATCAAAAGAGCCAAGTCAGCAGTAGATCTAGGCCCCGGATGGGGCTCAGCCTGCAAGAGCGTGGTAGCTGGGCTAGTGTGGTCAGCAGCTGCTCAGCGATCAAATGAAGAGGCAGGATGTGGGCCATACTATGCAGTTTGAGTCTTTATATGATAAAACATTTAAAACAAACAAAAACAGCAAGAAACAAACACGAGGGCATTAAATATCTCACTCTTGGGAACAGCAGCTCCCTGCACAAGGCAGAGAACAGCGCTATCTTTGTTCCGCCAAGCTCTGGGTTCTGTCTAGGGCTGTGTCCAGGAGGAGGACTGCTGCCAACCTTATTGTTCCTTTGCCCAGAATGAATCTCTCCCCCTCCACCTCCGGCTAGCCACACCCTCCACTTGCTTTGCCCTTGTGTGCCTAGGCTGGAGCATTGTGGGAGTTGGACTGCTTGGCTCAGTTACTGAAGGGCAGGAGCAGTAAGGTCTGATGAGGGTTGGACTAAGCTTGTCTTGGAAGAGGCTTTGGTTTCTCAGCCTTTGGGAGTTTTTGTTTTGTTTTTCTTGAGTTTGCAAAATGAGTCTTTATCTATGTTAATTCCAGAAACAACAATTTCTAAAAGCTTGTAGATCAACCTTCTCTGGCACTACCTCAGTATGCTGATACCACAAAAGAAATCAAGTGTAAGGCATCAAGAAAGATAAACAAAAATGAAGAGCATAGCAGCAGTTAGGAAAATGATACAGGGGAAATGAAGCAGGCTGATAATTTAGGAAGGCAAATGCGTCACAGTTGAGGATTAACAAGTTTGAAAAAGAAGAGAACCTCAGAGATGGGAGAATTACAGTAATCATGGGTTTCTTTCTCTATGGTATGCACAAAGAATATGTGTAAAAATAACAGCTCATGCTAAGTGATGGGTGGGATCTCTGGTTACGAGAGAAGGGAAGACCAGTGCCCAGAGGTCGAGTCAAGGGTGGGTACCAAGGGCCTGGGAAATGTCACTCTACTATTAGGTTCAACCTGTAGCAGAAGAAGCCCGCTATTTGGGAAGTCTTTTGTCAGCCCCTTCGGGGATATAGTTGTAATGTTAAGTTTGTAATTACTTAGCATTGAGGAAGTCATTCCAGTAAGTAAAATGACCCATAAAAACCTATTTTCCTTTATTCTGACTTTGTTAAACAGCAACCTGCAGGGACCAAGTTTGGAGAGGAAACTGAATGGCCCAGGTGTGCCAGGTGTCTACAGAAAGGAGCAATACTTGACCGTTCACATTGCAGGGGCTGTAGGGTGTCCTGGAAGTGGACTGGGGCCAGGATACTGTCAGGAGGCTGTCCCTCACAGCACCTTAGAGTGGCTTCCCAAGCCTTGCTGAGCCTTCCGAGCTCTGATACCTTTTCTCCACTTAGCACGTGCTGTGGTTTCCTCCTCTCCCCACTTTCTGTGGAAACTGGGCCTAAGAAATGGCGAGCACACCGACTCCCCAGCACCTCAAATAACAGTGTGTCTCCTCTTGGACCTACTTTCTGCTCCCCCAGTCCAGCAGGAAGGAAAACCGGAGATCCCTACCCACTGCTCAAGTTCATCTGGGGCCTTCTCTGAACTGAGACCTATTCCACAGGTGGCAGCCTAAGGTGGGCAAGGAGGCCCTCCTCCTTTGCCTGTTTACACTGAGCAGGGAGATAGAAACAAGGAGTAGTGTCTATCCAAGTTCTTGGCTTACACTTGGAGAACCTACTCTACGTACTGAGGACCTCGGAGTCTCTTGTGCAAATGGGCTTGTACCCTTCTCAAGGCTGCTGAAGACCTTGTCCCAGGTTCAGTGCATTTCCCCAGGCCCTAAGGGTTGGTCAACAGGAGGCGGTGGTTTGATGATGGTGTTCACATGTCATGATGAACTGTTGAGCTGGGAGAGCTTTCTAGGCATCTTGACCAGCAATTTCAAGGTTTTCCTACCACTGGGGAGTCCTTCATCAGCCACCGTTTACACGGCACGCTGTGATTTTCATACTTCAAGCCCATTATCAAAAGAAAATGAACAGCTTGTCTTCCAACTAGCAACAACAGCCTGATCCTAAATATCCACTGTATTTCCTGAGCTTTTCTGAGACAATAAACCAGGCACTCTATGTCTCAAAATATGGAGCAGCTTAACAAGTACGATATTTACTTGCAATCTTTAAGTCTTAACCGGGATCAAGAATGTTTAACTGGTATACCCAGTCTGCTGTTGCTAATACCACAGGAACACTCCAGTAGCCTTTAGTGAAAGAACTGTGGCATTGGTGAGGGACCCTGGCACTTCAGGGAGCAGCAAGGAGGCTGAGGAGGCAGCTCACAGAAAGGGCACATCGTGCAGCAGAGGTAAGACAGGCTTTCCCAGCTTCCAGGCATGGATGGACATTTAGGGGAAAGTCAGCTAGCTGAATATGGGCCACAGGCATTCAGTTCAGTGTTCCATTCCAGTGCTCAGAGGTCACATGGGAGTTTTGCATGCAGTGAGGTGTACACACTTCATGTGCTGGCAGTGGGCAGTGACCAGTGCATCCATGGTGGAAGGAGAAGAGGTTTCCAGCCAACTTAAAGCCTTTGTATCTCATGTAGATTTCTTCCAGCACTCTCCTCATGCTCTTTAGAGCCGTCTGTCGATGCTCTGTTGCTCAGTTCTTGATGACTCTGACAACTGCACGCAGGCAGCCACATCCAGCTGGGAAGACAGAGTCTCTACTAGATTGGGGATCCCCAAGAACAGGAACTGGTAGTCTTCTTGCTCCTTATAATCTCCACCCTCCAGAAGTAGTGTATAAAGGGCAACCAACAGGTACTGCGTACTGAAGACTTGTGGTGACACTGGAGGGGAACGCTAAAAATGAGCCAATATCACCAAGAACAAAAGGGTGAGTGGAACTCACCAGGACTGTAGGAGGCTGGAACCAGAAATGTAACTTCCATACCAGAGGAGGGATGTGGATTGAAGCCCCAAAGGAGGAGGAAACACAGTTAGTTATTGAGATTGACAAAAATGAAAACTGAGGGGGTGGTGCAGAGACCTGAGGAGGAGGGGAGAGTGCAGAGATGTCAGGTTCTGACTGTGGACCGTGAGCTTCATTCTAGGAACTGCAAGAAGACAACGAAGGGTTTCATGATCTGAAAATCGTGAGCCTGTCACCTGGAATTGAATGAAACTACTCAGCCACAGGCACCAAATTGGAGACATCTCATAAGGGAGATAGTAACTTAGGCCCTCGGAGTTATTGGAATGGCTGGGAAATGTATAGACTTGGAAGGCAGAGTGGCTTAGACATCAAGGGATTCTCAGTTTAAAAAATGGAGCAAGAAGATTCTGGTTCAATCATAGCTACTCATGATGACTCCCAGGAAGCATTAAAAATGTGTTTCTAGAGGGATTTGACCGAATGACATAATTTTGAAAATCGTATAGTAGCATCACAAAGCATTTGGTAAAACAAGACAACTGTCAAAGAGACAACTGGAGTTTAGGAGGAAAATAAGAAGGTGACGTTTTAGAAGCCAAGGGGAGAATTTTAGAAAGAAAGCAATTAGTGAGATGAAGATTGAATTTGGTATTTGGAAACCAAATGGTGTTACATCCACTTGTCTGACTCTTTTCTATTGGAATTCAGTAAACATTACAAGAAACAGATCAATAGGATGTCCCATGCTCAATGTCCTCAGAGATACATGAACAAGATTCAGATGAGGGATCAAGGTGAACTGGGTACATCGCCTGCTTATTACAAATACAATTTGAACTGAGGCAAAAAGTGGATAGTCACCAGCCAAGGAGCTAAGCATTCTTAGGAAAGAAAACAATGAAAACAAAAGCTTGAGTTCAGAGACCAGAATATTCTAGGAAATAGAATTTGTCCCTGGCAGGGACACAAAGAATTTGTTGTTGGGAATTGAACAAAAGAAGAGGGTTAAGCCTCAGTTATTAAGGACTTAATGTGCCAAACTAAAAAAGTTATCTGGTTTTTATCTAGAGGATAAAGGGGTCCTGCATATAAGAAAGTTAAGTGCTACAGTCAGATTTAAAAGCCCGTTGTGTCAGGCTGTGGAAGTGGCCTTGCAGCCAAGGATAGATTAGGAACCGGTGAAGCTCAGACTTCCATTTGGAGGCTGACACAGTGATCACATGGTTGATTGAGGCACCGGGATAGGAACAGTGAAGATAGGAATTAGGCTGAAGGGGTGACTGCCAGCTGGAGGCACGAGTCCTTCTGATGGGGACTAGAGTTAGATGAGGATGGGAAGGAGAGCTGGCACAGGAAACAACATTTCAACACTAGAGGAGGTGCTGGTAATCATATTGTCAGTTCCTGTTCCCTTAAGTGATCCTTGCCCTCTGCCTCAGGCGACAGCCTGTTTCAGACATCGACCTGTATCGCTGCTTTAGCTACTAACTTGTAGGGACACACTCCTTTATTCTTAACTTCGCCCAAACATAATTATAGTGCACCAACTACTTGCAAGTCACTGTAACTGGGGACAGATAGATTTATCCCTAGTCAAAAGACACAATTGGCAGTCACCTTACAGAAATATTATTATATCCTAGCCAAAAGACACGCATTGCCTAGTTAGAAACCATTAAGATAGCTAATGGCATAAAGGCTCTGGAGAAATACAGTGCAGGATCAGGCAAAGAACAAGGTGTGAGGAATTGCAATTCCTGAATTTGTTTAGATCTGCAACCTCCCCGACAAGTGTCTGTTGATGCGCACTTGAAGAGTGTGGAGGTCAGGAACAGCAACCTTTAGGTCTTGGCTCCTAAAAGACCGAAGAACACTACCTTTCTAGTCTATTGTGCAGTATGATACAAAAACTTCAGCACAAATAAGGAATAAGACCGAACAAATAGCTCTGATATTTAACTTCCTTTATTCTTACAGCCATTGCGATGGGCATTGGGGCATCTGACTGTAATCCTGGCATTTGAGAGGTGGAGGATGGTTTGGAATTCAAAGCTAACCTCGGGTACACGAGTTTGTGGCAAGCCTGGTCTACACAGAGAGCTACGCAGTGAGACTCTGTCTAAAATTCAAGAAAAAAAATTAAGTTACTAAAAGGTCGTATGCCCACTGGGGCCCTTCAGGAAGGTGCCTAGACCAAGGCTCACAATCGCAGCAGCACCCACCAGCTCGACTCCTTCTGACCCGGAAGGAACAATTCCAAGCCCCGCCTCTTAGGAGCAGAGTGGGAGGAGGCCATTAGGCTCCTGGAGACCCGCAGAGTCTCGGAGCATCAACACGGAAGTAACCTTCAGCCGGAAGTTCCAAGGCCTTCCTGAGAGGGGTGGGGGCAGGGAGCCGGAGGCGGGCTGCGGGCAGGATGGCGGCTCAAATTCCAATCGTGGCTGCCACTTCTACCCCGACCATAGCCAGGAACAGCAAGAAGAGGCCAGCCAGCCCTTCCCACAACGGCAGCGGCGGGGGATATGGCACCAGTAAAAAGAAAAAGCTCTCCGCCTCCGGCTTTGCTCAGGTACGTTGTCCTCACGGCCCGGGGACGATAGCGCATGCGCAGGCTCGAGAGGCGCCGAGAGCGCTTGCGCAGGGCGGGACGGGGCGGAAGCTGCGGCGCGTGCGCAGTTCAGTGGGATGGTGCTGGTTGGGAGGTGTGGCTCAATTCCAGCAGGGGAACATCGGGATTCCTGGTGGAAATTAGTATTTTTGAGTCATAGGCCGGACCTACGGCTTTGGTTAGAAGTCAGCCGCATCATAGCGTAAGGTGGGAGGTTATAATCGGCTTAGCAAAAGGGCCGCCCAGTTCTGTTAGGACTTGTTTTCTGTATCTCTCAGCAAGGGAAGTTCACGGACATCCATAGCGAGCGTCTCCGGCAGACACCCCTGAGAGCCTGAGGGGTCGCCCCAGTGTGCAACATGGAGGAATACAAAGATGATTGATACCTGTGGCTTCATTCTTTTTACATGTGTTGAGTCTGCAGGTTAAGAGGTTGAGGTCAAACCGGGCGGTGGTAGCACACGCCTTTAATACCCGCACCCAGGAGGCCGAGACAGGCGGGTTTCTTGAGTTCCAGGCCAATCTGGTCTATAGAGTTCCAGGGCAGCCAGGAAGAAACCCTGTCTCGAAAAACAAACAAAACAAAAAGGAAGAAAAGAAAGAGGTTGAGGTCAATGACGAAAGTGCGGAGCACAGCGGTTTGGCGCAGCAGACTGACTTCAGCTGGCGAAAACCAGCAGTGGTTTGGTTGGGCTCGTGCTTTTCCCACCATCACTTTATAAGAATGGTTATGCTCCTCGGTTTGTGTGGTGTGTTTGCTCAGCGACTCTGTCATTGTCACCCCTTCCACCTCCTTTTTAGCATCTTATGGGGTTAATATGTTTGCATGCAGTGAAATACACAACCATACATAGACGGTCTCCACATAAGAGCATTCCTGAGAGGCCCAGAAAACTGCTAATCTTGTCCTCATGCCTCAGCCTTGTAATTCTGTCACTATTCCTTCCCCACTTCCCTGGCAGAAGTAACCACTTTTCTGCCATCTCCTACCTCAGTTAGCTTTATTTATATACCCCTTCTTCCTTGCTCTGTAGACCAGGCTAGCCTTTAACTCAGGGATCCACTTGTCTGAATGCACCACTCTGGGCTTGTTTGTTTTGTTGGGATATTATTATTATATCTTTGGTTGTTTCGTGTTTTGAAACAGGATCTAATTATGTTTCTCAGGCTGCCATTGAGCTCAGTATGTATTGCAGGTTGGGATATAGACTTAAATTGCTGATCCTCTGTTTCAGGCTCCCGAATGTTGAGATTACAGGCATGCATTATCATGCCCAGCTCTGTTATGTATTCTTGATTTGAGTCTTCATGAGCTGTATAGTGTGTATTCTTTTGTAGTTATCCATAATGTGATTTAATGTTCACTCATGCTGAGACCAAGCAATACAGTCACTACATTAAGATGAATTTCTGTTCTTGTTTTTGTTTGTTTGTTTGTTTTTTATTTAGACTCTCAACAATATAGCCCCTGCTGGACCTGGAACTTGTGATATATAGACCAGGCTAGCCTTGAATTTACAGAGATCCACCTGCTTTTCCAGTTCTGGGATTAAAGACCAGGTTTACCATGCCCTGCTCTTTGTGGGCCACCTTTGGTTTGGTTTTGTTTGAGACAGGATCATCTTGCCATGTAGACATTGCTGGCCTGGAATCGCCGTATAGCCTAGACTGGTAGCAGTCTTCCTGCCACAGCCTCATTCCTGGTATTACGGGTATGTACTATACCGTACCTGGTCTGAGTTAACATTTTCTTTTTTTCCTTTTTTTCCAGTCTTTTGAGACAGAATCTTGCTATATAGCCTAAGCTGACTGTACCCCAGGCTGGGCTTCTTATTCCAAATTACTATCAAATCAATCAAAACTGTTGTGTTTGATTCTTTTTGTTTGTTTTGTTGTTCAAGACAGGGTTCCTCTATGTAGCCCTGGTTGTCCTGGAACTTGCTCTGTGGACCAGGCTGGCCTCCAACTCAGAGATCTGCCTGCCTCTGCCTCCATCTCCTGAGTGGGATTAAAGTCATGAACCACCACCCCCAGGCTGCTATGTTTCTTTTCTTTTTTTTCTTTTTTTTTTTTGGTTTTTCGAGACAGGGTTTCTCTGTAGCTTTGGAGCCTGTCCTGGAACTAGCTATTGTAGACCAGTCTGGCCTTGAACTCACAGAGATCCGCCTGCCTCTGCCTCCCGAGTGCTGGGATTAAAGGCTTGCGCCACCACTGCCCGGCGCTGTGTTTGATTCTTAAATGATGACAGAACATCCCAGGAGGAAGACAAGGTTGTCCTAAAGTCTCAGACCCAGTCATCATTGTTCAGTAGAGGCAGATGGAGCCCCTTGCTCCAGTGTCTTACAGCAAGACTAGTATCGCTACCCTGGGACTTACACCATCATCTTAAGTAATGGGAAGAGGGCATAATCCTTAGTTCTAGGCATTACTTCCCCATCTATCTTGGCCTTTCATGTCTCAGGGCTGGCTATTCCATCTCTTAAAGTCTCTTGGTGTTAATGGTACTATCATGACATGGAAACCGTAGCTCATCGTGTATCTTATTTTAACTGTGGCAGAGCATCATAGACTTGATTTTTCCCTCTGACTAAAGGCCTTCCTGTCATCCTGACTCAGTACTGACTTGGAGATTGTGAATGGGAGAATGGGGAAATAAGGGTGGAGTCACATGGGAGTGGGGTTTAAGAGGAAAGACAAGCAGAAACCAGAAACCTCCCTGGGTAGAGGTGGCACAGAGCCCTACACTGCTGGAGAAGCTGTCGCCCTTCTATACGGCACAGCAAGTGCTCTACCGCTGAGCTCATTCCCTAGATTGCCTGCCTGGGACAGCAAGCTCTGGTCACCCACACCCCATTACAGTCAGCAGAAGCACTTTGTTTGTGGGGTGACCTCTCCCTGGCAGAACTTTACAACTGTCTGTCTAATCTACACTGACTTGCTGCCGTGACTGCTTTTCCCAGGGGCCCCTGGAGGCTGAGGCGCTGGAGCTGGTCACGCTGTGCCCACAGTACTCTCGGTACTCTTGTCACAGTCGTGGTCAGAGGTGTTAAGGACCAGGTTTCTTTCCCCTTAGCATCCCTTTGCTTCCTTAGCAGTTCACCTTGTTTGTCCTAGATGACCTCTTTTCTCCTGCCTGGAGGTCTCCTGAGATCCTCTACTTGCCTCTAATTAGCAGCTTGTCTCTTCCCCTTTTGCCCTGGATCACAGCCTCTTCAAACAGATTTCAGGGCCAGGCAGATGGCTCAGTGGTAGAAGGGCTAATGTAGTAGTGCCCGTGCTCTCTCATGTGCTCCAGTAAATACATGCAAGGAGATTTCAGTGTGAGTTCCCCCCTCCCTCCCTCCTTCCCTCCCTCTGCTTTCTTTCTTTCTTTCTTTCTTTCTTTCTTTCTTTCTTTCTTTCTTTCTTTATTTATTTATTTATTTATTTATTTATTTAAAGACAGGATCTCTATGTAGCCCTGGCCCTAGAACTAGCTCTGTAGGCCAGGCTGCCTTTGAACTCACAGAGATCCACCTGCCTCTGCCTCTCATACTGGGATTGAAGGTGTGCACCACCACCACCCAGCTCCAGTGTGTTCAAAACTTAAGGTTTGGCATAATGCTGGGAAGACTGTAGTAATGGAGGGTGATGGGAGAACGACACTGGAGTGGTGTGGGCAGAGGAGAGGAGTCCAGGCAGAGACCCTGAGAGGAGCCTGAGAAGGTGTTTAAGGAGAGACCGTTCTGAGAACTGTTGTGACAGTGAGTGACCCTCTCTTCCCATTTCTATTCATGTCACAGACCCCATGGAGAGGGCACACACACACAAACACATACACACTTTCTCAGGAACACAGTCTTTACTCCTAGGTAAATGTTCAACGGAAGTGAAGACATGACAGCTGTTCTAGTTTGGTTTCTTTCTTCTGGGAAAGGTTTTGCTTGAGACAGGCTCTCACTATGTAGCTTACATAACAAACTTGTTATGTAAACCGGGCTGGTCTCAAACTCCCAGAGATCTGCCTGCTTCTGCCTCCTGAGTGCTGAGATTGAAAGTGTGTGTCACCATGCCTGAACTAGTTTGATTTCTGTGTCTGTGGTAAACACCATGACAAAAAGTAACTCATGGTAGAGAGGTCGGTGCTTGTGTATGGCAGCTTAGTCTATGATTGAACATTGAAAATAGACCAAATATTCAACAGAGAAATGGATAGATAGGTTTTAACACATCCACATAGTGATTTCTTCTCTGCTAAGAAAGAAATTGATGGCGCAAACCAGTGAGCCGTATGAAGGCGTCAGAACTCCAGGTACAAGCCACATACTGTCAGATTTCTTTTGGAAGAAGTAGAAGTGATGGAGAAGAATCAGAATGTTGGTTGCCCTTGGGTCTGGGAGGGGTTGGCCAGGAAGGGGCAAGAGAGTGTTCTGGAATGGTGGTAGTATTCGGTGCCTTGGAAAGGATTTGGTTGTACCATTGTCCTCGCTGGAAACTCATGGAACCTCTACCTGACACGTATGCAGCTCGCTTCGTGAAGACAATGCCTCTGTTCCTAAAATGTTTGTTTTGAAATTGGTTTAGAAGCCAGACAGCATTTCTTACCTCTGCCTCTTTTCTCTTGTGTTGTTAGCATAAAGGCTTGTTTTAAAACTGCTTTGCAGGACACTGTGTTCCAGCTACAGCCAGCTGGCCCACGTCCCTCCAGCTTCCTCTTTTTCAGAATTCCCGTGTCCTGTTGTCCCCAAATGCAGACTAGCTCCAGCCTGGATTTTCTGACCAAAATAGACCCTTGAGGTCCAGATTCTAAGGCTAGCTTTCCTATTTCAAGACATGGTTGACAAGATCATCAAGATATAAAGACTATGTGATGTCATAGAATGGATTTAAATTGAAAAGGTGTGTGCTGTGTAGCCTTAAACCAGTCCGCCTGTGCCTCAGTTTTCTGTAAGATGAGGAGAACCACACTTCCTTAGCTGTTGTCAGAGTTAATGAGACAGCTGGCATAGGACAGCAGTCCCTGGGCTTGGCACTAGGGGAACCAGGAAACCTGGCACCCGGGGTCCTGCTTGTGTCTGCAGTGTTCTTGCTTATATAGATAGTGTTCCCCAGCCTCCAGGGCAGGCCGCCTGCTGGAGCCCTGCGCCCAGCATGTCTGTCTTGTTGAGAGCAGATGTGAAGAACCCACCTGGATTGACTTCAAAGATTTTTTTTTTCTTTCTGTGTTTTAAGGGTGTCAGCATTGAAACCATGAGTGAGAATAAAATGGCGTCCTCTGATTTTAGTTCGGGGCCTGTAGAAAAAGCTGCCAAACCGCTGCCATTTAAGGATCCCAACTTCGTGGTAAGCATATAAAATGTTCCACAAATATAGGGGTGAACAGCCTCTGATGTAGCTGGGCCTGAGATGAGTCTGGAGTCCCCTATTCCCTCAGTTTCATTTGCCACCTCCTCCCATGGGTGGGGGGATGGATGGACGGATGGGATGGGGCTGGAAAGGCCTTTGTGATTTCCCAGTGTGCCAGGCCTTTCCAGAATTCCCCAGAGGATAGAACTTTGAGGATGATCTTTCTCATAATTGCTCCCCTACACTTACACTGGCCTTCAGCTTTAAAAGAAGTTTGAAATAGATAACTAAAATGGAGCACTCCTCGCCAGTTCCTTTAGATCCCTTTCATTCATGATGGCTGTATTAAATAATCAGTTTCAGTGGCCCAAATTAGACCTTTAAATGTTTATTTATTTTTTTTATTAATGAGTCTTGGCATCTGTTGTAACTGGAGTCTGCAAATATGTTAGTATTCTTTTCCATTTTGTTTTTTAATCTTTATAGCACAAACAGAAATTTCCAGAAGGCTTGCCATACCATGATTAAAGCCTGCTTGGGTTTTGCAGGACCACTGGTGGTTAGGAGGCCAAGTGGCACGCCCTCAGAGGGGAGTTTAGAGATGTGATCTCAAGGCGAAACCCAACTTTGTGCTAAACTTATTTTAAAGGGATGAGATCATAAGTGAATTCAACTAGGTTGAACCCAGGAAGGAATTTGCTTTCCTGTGTACATGCTGAGGAATAGCCATTTGTTGGTTTGTTTTCTCTTTCTTTTCCATTTGTTCCTTTTTTTCTTTCTTTCTTTCGTTCATTTATTTATTTAGGTTTTTTTTTTTAATTTTTTTTATGATTTATTTAACTTTATTTTATGTGCATTGGTGTGAAGGTGTCAGATCCCCTGGAACTGGATTTTCAGACAGTTGTGAGCTGCCATGTGATTGCTGGAACTGAACCCGGGTCCTCTGGAAGAGCAGTCAGTGCTCTTAACCGCTGAGCCATCTCTCCAGCCCCTTTATTTAGGTTTTTTTGAGACAAGGTTTCTCTGTAGCTTTGGAGCCTGTCCTGGAGCTAGCTTATGTAGACCAGGCTGGTCTCAAACTCACAAAGATCCGCCTGCCTCTGCCTCCCGTGTGCTGGGATTAAAGGCGTGCGTCACCACTGCCCGGCCATTTATTTATTTATTTTGAGAAAAAGTCTCCTATAGCCTATGCTGGCCTCAAACTCATCCTGTAACTGAGGCTGGCCTTGAACTTCCAATCCTGCCTCCACCATGAATAGCTAAAAACTATGTTCTTCCAAACAAAGATAAAAGCATACAGTGAGGTATTTTTAAAGGTCTCAGTGACACAAATGGTTGCTTCCAGACTGAGAGGTGCCTGACAGCTCTGACGGGCATGGTGTCGGGTGTGCCAGGCGCATCTTACACTGACTCGTCTCTTCTAACCCACTTTTCATTTGAGCACTCTGGGCACGGCGGTGCAGTAGCTGGCAAGAAGAATAGAACCTGGAAGAACCTCAAACAGATCCTCGCTGCTGAAAGGGCATTGCCATGGCAACTGAACGATCCTAACTGTGAGCATCTAGAGCCTTCCATGTATTTGTAATGCAGACAGGAACTTCCCTACAACAAGCCTACGTTGTTTGCTCATGTTTGTGTTATCGCGGGAGAACTGTAGGGTGGCACCCACCCAGGGATATTATGCATGCATCCCCTCTTCACTGAGTCTGTTTTGAGTCCATTTGCTTAGTTTTTAGTATCATTATTTAAAATTTCAATCTGGAGAAGCAGGTCCCACTATGATAACGGTGATGGTCCTAGTAGATCTCTCACCACTGTGATAACAGTGATGGTCCTAGTAGATCTCTCACCACTGTGATAACGGTGATGGTCCTAGTAGATCTCTCACCACTGTGATAATGGTGATGGTCCTAGTAGATCTCTCACCACTGTGGTAATGGTGATGTTCTTAGTAGATCTCTCACCACTGTGATAACAGTGATGTTCCTAGTAGATCTCTCACCACTGTGGTAATGGTGATGTTCTTAGTAGATCTCTCACCACTGTGATAACGGTGATGGTCCTAGTAGATCTCTCACCACTGTGGTAACAGTGATGTTCCTAGTAGGTCTCTCATTTAAAAGTCTACTCTTTACGTTTGTTTTCACAAGCAGTGTAGCCCACCTGTAATGTGAGATTTGGGAGAGTCTCCATCAAGCAGCTAACAGGCCACACACTTACTCTCTGAGTAAATACCTCCTGCCTTAGTATGTCCAGACCTGGGCAAAACCCGTTAGATGTTCTGTTCAACTACACTGGAAACTTCAGGTTCCAAGATTTCTCCACCTCCTGTCCTGCTGTGCGTCTTTCATGGGGTGACTCAGATGGTGACAAGTTAGTCATCTGGGTGTGGACCGCTTGAGTCTGGGTGTTTGGATCCAGTTAGTGGCTGTGTGGCCTTTCATCACTGGAAGCCCATTTGAACTGGAGGCTGTGACATAGCCTGTGGGTAGATGAACCTGGCAGTTGTACTGGGGTAGCTGTCTCTGGGGGCAGGGCAGGACCCTAGCTGCGGCCTGCACTTAGTCTGCTATTTTCGAGAGACCTACCTTGTTTCCCTGGTTAACTCCCGGAGGCTTCTGCAAATGTGTAATCACAAAGGAAATCTCAGGACTATTATTACATGTTACCTTAGAATAAAGGAGAAGGATTAGGATAGTGTGAAGGCTATTTGGTCATCTTTTTTCTTTTCTTTCTTCTTTTTAGATTTTAGTATTGATGCTCCTCCATCCTTTAAGCCAGCTAAGAAGTATTCTGATGTTTCAGGCCTTCTTGTGAGTATAATTACATCTGACTATATTAGCATTAAGTGTAAGATTTCACAGTCAAGTCTGTCTAAACCAATGTTTAGGAGCAGGCTGTGACCTGAGTCTCTGGGTAGTCTGGAGAGGTCATTGCTCCGGAAAGCAAGCCACAGAATTCTCACTTCTTTTTTTCTTCATAGTTAACTGTGCGAGAAAGCATGAACGAAAAAGCCATTTTTGCTTTGACTCTTAAGGTTTTAAAATACTGATTTTACACAATTAGTGGTACTTTAAAAAAAAATATCCTGGACTGGTGATGTAGCTCAGTGGTAGAGCACCTGCCTAGTGTGCCTAACACTGAAGAGTGGATCTTTAAGTCAGAACAGGCAAACACAAATTTCTCAGCCTTCTCTTCAATGAAGTGGTGCATGTAACCCACATATCTAAAAGAGCGGAGCCCCTCTCTCCATGTGGTACTCTGGATCTGGTCCTGTGTCCTCCTTCCTGGCCCACCACTTTGACCCCTCCCATGCTGCTGCATCAGAGCTGAAGGGGTGCTTTGAGGCAAGTGTTGACTCTCGGGCACTGAGTGCCAAACAAAGAGTGGGTACAGAACCTGTAAAGAGATTTCAGCTCACCTTCGTCCTTCTTCATCTCTTGTAAATTTGGAAAGTGAGATTTTTCTGCAAATTATAGAAATGATGAAGCATGCTCCTTCTAAAATTTACCTGTATATCATTTAAATGCTTTGCAGTTTAATGAGGATAACTGCACCATCTGTCACAAACTGGCCAGATTAATTCTATACATTATACCAGGAAGTGTGCCTCTTCCGTCATTGCATAATCTCCTCTCTCAACTCCTGGTCCTTTTATTTTTCTGAGGTCTGCTTCTGTCTGAATTGATAGAGCCACATGCTTGGGTTAAGGTGTTTGTTCTCCTGAAGACTCATTTGCTGTGAACTTGGGTCCCATTTTGGTGCTGAGCTGTTGAGAAGTGGGCCTGATGAAATAATGATGTTCATAAGATGGATCGCTTCGGGTCAGATCCCATAGGAATGGACTAGTTTCTGCAAGAGAGTGCTGTCATGAAAAGAGCCTCTTTTTTTTTCTCTTTCTTTGCTTGCACACATGCCGTTCCTCTGCTTACCCTGTTCTCTTCACACCATGTTGAAATGCACCCAGGTGGGGCTCTCACTGGGAAGCCAACATTGAGAGCTAACTAAACTAAGCCTTGTTTCCTCTTAGGAAACACACACACACACACACACACAAGCACACACAAGCACACACATGGCCCTGGAGCTGGGTGTCCAGCAGGTGCTCTAACTTTTGAGCTATCTCTCCAGCGTTGTTTCTTCATAAAGCATTCACTTTTTTTTTTTTTTAAGAGAGCAGTACAGAATGAACTAAAACACTGTTTCAGCTTTCTTTTTGTACAAGTTTGTGTGGCTTATCTCTTGTGTTTCGCCTTTGTCTGTATCTTTGTATTTAGAGGGCATTTCTTATAGAGTGGGTAGGTCTTGCTTTGTACCCACCTGACAGTGTGACACCAGATAGCTTTATGTGGTTCACATTTCAGTGCGCATTACTGTGGGTGTGTAGTTGGAATTTTCTTTGGTCAGCCAACCAGCTCCCAAATAAAGACATGGAGAATCATATTAATTATGACTGCTCAGCCTTAGCTTAGGTTTGTCCCACTAGCTCTTTTAACTTAATTTAACTTGTTTCTATTCATCTATGTTGTACCATAGGACTTTTTACCCTTCTTTCATTCTGTATGTCCTACTTTCCTGCTTCTTCCATGTCTGTCTGGCCCCTGTCATCTTCCTGTCATCCCCTTTTCTTTCTTCCTTTCTTCCTGAGCTTAACTTTTACTTACTTTGCCTGTCCAGAAGTCCCATGTATACCTCCTCCCTCGCTATTTGCTATTCAGCTTTTTATTAGACCAATCAGGTGCCTTAGGCAGGCAAGGTAAAACAGCAACATATCTTTATATAATTAAACAAATGCAACATAAATGCAACACATCTTTACATAGTTAAACAAATATACTACAACATTTTTGTCTTTTTGACTAAAGAAAGGTTTTAGATTCAACATAGTAATACTATATACAATAAGAACAATTATCAAGTAAGGATTACATTTACAATATCCAGTCCATTTGCATTTGGCAAATTCAGAAAAAATACTCGATTATTTGTCCTATCTTGGTGAGTCCAAAGTTGTATACCTAATTTACTTTCTGTCCTAGCTTGTATTACCAACTCAAAATTACCTTTCTAGACCTCAAAATACTTTCTTAGATAAACAGTTTAAGCTTTTATATTTCTTAGCCTTATAAACTTTACATTTCTTATGTAAGCTTCTTTGTTAAGTTTGGTAATAAGGAAAACTATATCTCATTTTCAACTCCATCAGAGACACAGGAAGGATATAATATTACCTGAGTAAACAGGAAGTGAAAAATAAACAACTTCCAAAACTATAGAAGTGACAGAAACTGCTGGCTGCCTGGACAGTCACCCAAGTTTCCCCTGCAACGTTGGGGCACCCATCTTTGGCCTATGGGCCTAGAATATTTGACAGACTTTTCTGTGAAGCAGGAATTTTGAAGGAATGTTCCACCTTGTGTTGACATAGTTTGGCAGTCTTTTTCCTTTGTGTCCTGCTTATCCAGTATACTGTCAACAGTCAAGGCAAGGGCAGTTTCTTGCCCAAATGGCTAACTGTGCCACAATGAAAGCAAACTCTGTATGGAGGTTCTTCGACACCCATTATCCTTTTATGAAGCAGATTGGTTCTGCCAGGAGCAGACATGTCTCACTGTCATGAAAACCCTTAGATAATTAAACATCTTAAATGTCATGTTCTGTTAGGTATCTGAAGCATTTGAAGATCACCTATCTATCTAAAATATATGTTTAACCTTGAAAACTTACCTAACATGACTACAAGTGTGATTGTTATAGGTGACTAACTACTAACCTGCATTTTTAATTATCCTAAATAGTTTGTAATAATAACTTTCAAGGACTAGAACTTTATATTACATTTTAAGATGAGCTTCATAGATACAATACCTTACAGGACGGTAGAAACATATATATGGTATAACAAAAATTAAAAAAATAAAAAATAAAAAAATAAAAAACCTTAAATTTGTATCAGTATACAAAAATCCATAGTAAGGTAAAATATTTGAATGAATAGTTGTCTTTATACTCTGTATTCCTATGTCTCTACTAGATGATGATAAACAGACCCACCAAATAACTAAGAACCACTCACCCCATCTCTTGGGAATGTGGGCATTATATTCTCTAGACTGCTTCCTGTTGTCTGGGCGGCGATGACATCCAGGGAACCCTAAGAAAACTGAGATAATGGCCGCCAGATCCTAACTCGATATAATATTTGTTGTTCAGTCTCTGTCATGGGAAAGTGCAAGGCTTATCTGAAGTCTTGGTTAGAACAGTCTGTGAGGCTGGACCATCTCAGCTAGCAGCCATGAAGTTGTCCTGAACACAGAACTCTGAGGAAACTGCAACAGAACTTGATCTGAAAGCCTGGATCACCTCAGCCACCTGTTTTCATTGGTATCTGGTCCCCTTGTTCTGTCTGAAAACACACAAATTTTCAAAGATAACCTACATATCTGTATTAACACAAGTATGGACTATGCATTGTACAAAAGCCAGTAAAAGATTTTTGTTTGTTTTATGTTTGATCAGGAAAAAGATATCTGTCAGCTTTATGTTTGTTTGGACTGTATAACCAAACCTCTATCCATGTCATATGCAATGATGGTATGTAATAACTCATGAGGACTCTGTAACCAACAAGATTTATCATGTCTCATCTGGTCTCAGAGTTGTTCCCATGCCAAGGGATCAGCATATGTCACCTATCATGTAGTTTTTATAGGTTTAATTCTTTGTTTGTAGCCAAGATTTTCAGGGAGTCTTCCCCAATCAAATCTGGTCTCTATTAATGTTGAAGGAATCCACAGCCTTTCTTTTCCTGTGGAAACAAAAGCATAACCTTTCTCCCAATGGAATACACTTTTTGAATTCCACTTTAAAGTTAAGATATCTCTAAAGTATCTAGGCTGGTTTAATTCAGCAGTTACTTTTACAATCCCATGCCTCTCAGCAGCTGCCGTTCACTCATCACCATTCAGGATCCAGATTCCATCTGTATTTCCCATCCTTACATGACTTATTCTTTTTATATTACTTTACTCCTTCTTTAAACACTTTACTTATTTTTAAACTATTTTTTCTTATGACTGTCTTTACTCTTTTTTTTTTTTTTGGTTTTTCGAGACAGGGTTTCTCTGTGGCTTTTGAGCCTGCGCTGGAACTAGCTCTTGTAGACCAGGCTGGTCTCGAACTCACAGAGATCCGCCTGCCTCTGCCTCCCGAGTGCTGGGATTAAAGGCGTGCGCCACTACTGCCCGGCTTAAGCACCTATTTAACACTGTAATGTGTTTAAAGTTTTTCCAGTCTGGACCTGTTTAACTGTTCACTGATAGTGTTCTCTGACCATGTGAGCAAAACCTTAAACTGCTAAGTGGCAGGCAGGCCCTCCAGTGTGCAGCTCTAGTGGCTGGCTGCATCCCCCGTTAGGTCCATGAGAGCCGAGCCTTAAGCCAAGAGCTGCATTTCACTGCCCCAGCTCTAGGAAGTAGGTGTGCACCGTGGCAGGCATTTTTACTTCACTTGCTGTTTCTACTTAGTGGACTGGTTGTTCGCAAGTGCTCTGCCGCGCAACAGCACCTCTTAAAGAGCTGTAGTTTTTGTCAGCTTCCTCAGACCCTATGTGGAGATTTGGGCCTCACCTTGGGCGCTCTATGTAGTTGGAATTTTCTTTGCATCGCCAACCATCTCCCAAATAAAGACATGGAGAATTATTATTAATTATGGATGGTTGGTCTTAGCTTAGGCTTGCCCCACTAGCTCTTTTAACTTAATTTGACCTATTTCTCTTCATCTACGTTTTACCTCAGGGCTTTTTACTTTCATTCTGTATGTCCTACGTTCCTGCTTCCTCCATGTCTGTCTAGTTGGCCCCTGTTGTATCCTTTTCTTTCTTCCTTCTTTCTGAGCCTAAATTCCTCCTCTTACTTACTCTCTCTGCCCAGAAGTCTTGCCTATACTTCCTCCCTTGATACTGACTATTCAACTTCTTATGAGACTAATCAGGTGCCTTAGGCAGGCAAGGTAAAACGGCAACACATCTTTATATAATTAAATGTAACACATCTTTGCATAGGTAAACAAATGTTGCGCAATATGGGTGAATTTAATCCACCTGTTTTCTTTGATCCATCTGCATGCCTTTATCCCTTGTTTTGGTCATGTGTTGGTCTAATTGGGCACTTTTAAGCACTTTGGAGCAGTTTAGTTTACAGTAAGACTGAGAGGCTTGTCCAGGAGGAGTTCTCACACTCCCAATTCAGCGCATTCCATTATTAACCCCTGTGGTGGGCTTGTTATGATTAGTGGACCACTAGAGATGGCATTGTCACCACAGTCTATTAATTTAATTTCCTTAGTTTGGGGCCAGGTGTAGCCTAGTGGTTAGCTTTGCCTCATGTGCAAAGGATGGTTTGATCCTCAGTACCACCAGCTGAGAAGGAGCATGAGAGAGAAAGGCAGGCTGGGAAGAGGTGGGAGATGAAGAAAGAAAGGCAAATATTTTTAGATTTTACCCAAGCTTTGTCCTATTCTGTCAAGGATATCGTATCATCTTATAGTTGTCATAACTCTTTGGACCACTCTTAACTGTTGCTGTTTCTCAAGTTTTCCTTGTTTTTGGCAGCTTTGTCAGAGGCTTTTGTTTGTGTTTTGAGATGGGTGGTCTTGCTGTACTTCTCTAGCTTGTCTTGAGCTCCCGAGCTCACATGATCCTAAAGGCCTGTGCCACCACAGCTGGTTGTGGGTCAGGTTCTTCACAGAGTGCTCTGCCATGGAACTGTGTCACGCTTTCCTCATGAGGGAGCTAGGCTAACTGGGCATTTTAATTCTTATTTATGCCCCCTTTAAAAAAGGCTGAGTGTTTGCCCCCCTGGACCTAATGCTTGTCTTGCCACACTGAGTTTATTTTCAGCATTACACTGCTTTTTCTGGAGTGTGAGGCTCGGGTACTAACCCCTTTCCAGTGCATTCTTGTTCTTTGTTGTCATGTTTACTTCTGCGTAAGGTAACACAAAATAGACTATTAGTTCTGGCTTTAGTTATCTTTTAGAAAAACAAAATTTTTAAATAATTTTTTCTTTGTTATTTTATTTCCAGCTTTCTTCACTGGGTTGTTTATGTCCATCTAGCAATCTGATCCCACAGCTTTTCACTAGAATTACTTCCTGAGTCTTCCATGATTTCTGTTTTCTCAACCATGGGTCTCTGTAGCCTCTTTTCTGTTGAATGTGTGCTGTGCCCATTTCAGTGGTTGTCTGAGGCAGGAAACCTGATATGGCCCCCATTACTGTTCTCTCCTGAAATGGGAATCTTGTCCTGTGCCATTTTGAGCAGCTGGAAGTCATGGTTTATGAACAGACTCAGAAGCTGGCTCCTTGGCATATCCGCTTTTTCCTCAACTCTGGCAAGCAACCGTCAGCTGGTACAGTGGCTCTCACCTGTGAAGACGCTAAGCACCATTTTGAGGAATATTATTCCAGGCCTTTGTGGCATCAGCAAAGGTCTTCACTAAGCTCTGACTATAAGAATTAAGGTCTTGAGAACGTATGAAGAACTCTGCTCCCAAACCACTGACAGATAGCCCTTTAAAAGAAGTGGGGAAGAGCTAGGCAGTGACAGAGGAAATATGGGTGATGAGGAGTTCACCTCACTGGTAGCTGGGAAAACACCATCAGATGGAAGGACTGAGAATGTTTGGTTGTATATTTCAGCCTGGATGAAGAGACTGTGTGTTCGTACACTGCTGTTTGGGAGTAGGAAGGGTACTGATGTAGCTCCCTTGAACGACAACTTGGCACATTTTCTTCTTTAAAAAAACCAACCAAACAAAAAAACCTATGAGCTGGCAGTTTGCCTTCTATGCAGCTCCCCAGAGAAATAGGATGTGCTAGAAACTTAGGCAGAAATGCTACTGAACAACTGTTAGCAAAGTGTTGGGGGTCCATGACAGTCTTGTTGAGATGTGTTGCTGTTTTCTGTGAGCTGCATTGATGTGGAACAGTTTCCGGTACATTCTTGACTAGAAGATGCCAGCAGTGTGGACTGTATGATATGATAAGGACACACACACACACACACACACACACACACACACACACACGCTGGGTAATTTCTCTGCTTGGTTTGTTTAGTAAGACATAGATTTTGAAAGCCTGGAAGGGTCCCCACCAACAGTGGCTTTCTTGGAGGAAGCCAAAGTCTCTGAGGTAGATGATGCTGGTGAAGGGTTCTTTCTCTCTATGAAAAGCTTCAGTTTTATTCTTTAGATGCCAGTAATTCATCTTGCCTGGGCACAGGAGGAAGGCATGGGTGTGTGTTACACCTGCATTTTTACAAAACTATGATGAATGTTGTGACTCTAGAGGCTGCTGGAGGTTGTGAACACTGCCTGTCATCCTGAGGCTAGGGCAGGGCAGAAGCAGTTTGCTTCCCCATGGGCAGGCAGCCTGTTTTTTCTTCCAATCTCAAGGACAGAATCCAGAGGAGGGTGGGATATTCTTTACTCATCTGGCTCAGGGATATAGTTTGGCTTACTCCTTTCTATTCAGAACACTGAGTGTTGACTCCTGGCTCCAGTCTGTTCCAGCTTTTGTTTGTGACCTTTTTGTCTGTGCCACAAGATCTCTGTGTTCTAAACTGTTTATGTGGTAGCTTTCTTGGCGTGAACTATGAACTCAGGTGGCCAGCTCAGCACAGTGTGGTGGTAGGAGTGAGGCTGCCACACATGAAGCCCCAGTGAGGCTGGACCGTAGCTTTATCTGTGGGGTCAGATAATCCATGCCAAGTTCGTGTCCTGCACCCTCTGAGAACATGAGGATGGCTTGCCCCACCTAACTACTGCACAGCCATGAGCTCTCTGAAACAGCTTTGTTACTGCTTCTCAAAGCAGGCCTTTCCCTGTGTTGCTGTCATCAAAGGAAACATAATTCACGGGAGACAGCGTCGGACAGCATTCCCTCCATCCTCTGACCCTTCCCTGTCTCTCTGCTTCTGTTCTTGAGCCTCAGAAGGGATGAGAGATGTTTGCTTAGGGTCGGCCAAGCACTCAACAGTCCCTTATTCTCAAGCACTTTGGTGAGTTCTGAGTCTCTGCAGAGGTGGGAGTCAGAAGGCTGGGATATGTGACCATTATGAAATGAGTACCGGATCTGCAGTTTGCAGTCCTCAAGATACCAATAAGAAGTGTCCCAGGCTCTGACAGGGCAGTTTCTCTTTCTCCAGACTGTCCCTGGAGTGTCCCAGGATCTGGTAGGGCCATTCCTCTTCCTCCAGACTGTCCCTTGGAGTGTTCTTCAAGTCTGGAAAGATGAATGAGTCTGCCAAAGTGAGCAATTTAGTGGTTTTGTTTTTGTATTTTTGTTGTTGTTGTTGTTGGTTGTTTTTGTTTTTGTTTTCAGTTTTTTGAGATAGGTTTTCTCTGTAGTTTTGGAGCCTGTCCTGGAACTCACTTTGTAGACCAGGCTGGCCTTGAACTCATAGATCTTCCTGCCTATACCTCCTGAGCGCTGGGATTAAAGGCGTGCACCTCCACTGCCTGGCACAATTTAGTGTTCTTGGTGACAGTGAAACATAACAAAGATGTATTTTACTTTGAGTAAAGTAGAAAAATATTAAAGTTGTGCTTAAAATATCTCCACCACCAACTTTCTGTCCTTCCCTTGCCTGTTTCTCTCCCAGGCCAACTACACAGACCCTCAGAGCAAGCTGCGGTTCAGCACCATTGAAGAGTTTTCCTACATCCGCAGGCTGCCATCTGACGTGGTCACAGGCTACCTGGCCCTGAGGAAGGCCACGAGCATTGTTCCCTGAGCCTGAGAAGTGGAGATGAAGTGGAAATGACCTGGAAAACAGACTCTGCCCTTGTGATTTTGTTTCAGGGAAACAGATATGTTCTGCTGTCAATCCAAGAGTGTCAGCTCTGTCTTGCAAAGATTGTCTAGCTTTACCATGAGGGTCTTTCTGACTTTCTTTCCTCCAAGTGTGACGTTCCTCTTTTAAGTCATACTTCAGTTATTGCAAGTAAAAATTGTTTGATAAGAAAATATAGTAAAATTACACATTTAAATTAACTCGGGCAAGTCCCTGGATTTTGTTTGCAAGTTGTAAACCCTTGTGTCAAACATTTTCAATGAATGTGCAATAAAGACACAGGTCTGGATTGTCCTGGACCTTAGGCAGCATGCCAGCCCTTCCCTGGATCAGAAACTTCTGTTTTCTGCTGTGTTGGCAGGAGTTTGAAACTTTGGAAGACTTTACCCATCATGGCATGGCTGCTGGTGAATTGAGGCATTGGCCTCCAGAGCCCAAAGGATAAATTCAGCCCCTAAAAGGAAAAGCAGTCGAAGAAACAGATTTTGGAGGCCCAGCAATTAAGATCACTTGTTGCTTTTGTAGGGGACCCTCGTTTGGTTCTTAGCACTCACATGGTAACTCACAACTGTCTCTAACTCCAGTTCCAGGGCATCCAGCACCCTCTTCTGACCTCTAAGGACACTGAGTGTATGCATACATACATGCAGACAAACTTTCATAATTATAAAAATAATATAAATATTTTTAAAATTTGTGTTTTCTTCTCAAGACCACACTGCTCTGACGTGAGTCCTGCTAATACATGCTGTGTGTCTCCACCGTGAAGAGGAGCCACGAGGTGCACCTTAGAGTGGCCAGATGTTAGAGACTCTGCTAGAGCTGGGGAAAGGAGGACCATGCCACTGTCGTTACTTTTCCTGCAGTGACCATGTGTCTGGCAAGGAGGATGCATGTCCACTGCTGTGGGGCAGGCACGAGGCAGATGGCCACACTGCAGCCACGGCCATGAGACAGAGAACAGACAAGGGAGGCTGGACTAGACCTCAAGATCTGCCTCTAGTGACCCACGTCCTCCAGAGGGACTCTACCACTGTGGCACAGCTCAACAGTCTCCTAAAACTGGGCCACCCACTGCTGGGCACCAAGGGCTCAAGCATCTTCCACATTCGGATAACTGCACCCTGTCTCCTGAGGTGAAGTGTGTGTCCACCCAGCCTTCAAGTGTGATCTGTAGCGGATGAGACCTAACAGAGGCCACGTTATTTCCCAGCAGGTACCACTGTTCTGAGCCGGCGCCTCTTAGGAGGAGGCCTCCTGTCATCAAACAGCACAGGTGCCCTATGGAGAAGTCACAGATGTCTTCTTACATGAAACAATGTTATTTCCAATAATGTCCTCATCTGAGAGGATGTGTGAGCCTTATTTGGATCCTGGCTTAAACAAAAAGCTTAGAATACTCCTGAGACAGTTCTGAACATAGGTTTTAATGTGTGAAGATGTGTAGGGATACTTACGATCACTTCTAATTGGGATGCTGGTGTCACAATGTTAAAGGAAAGGGTTCATATTTTAGAGACGGGTTAAAACATTAATGGACAGAGCAATATGATATCTGATTTGTTTTGGGATGATGTGGGAGAAAGGAAATAGATGGGAGTAGTGTTGAAACAAGATTGGCCGTGAGCCAACTATTGTGTGCTAAGTACACGGAAGTTCATTACACCGGTCTACTCTGTGTGTGTTTTAATATCTCCATAATAAACTTAACGAGGATGTGGTATTTTTATTACCAACTGTTAACTAGAGAAAATACCCACTTTCTGAAGCTTCTCAAACAAAGAGGAGATTAGGGAGAAAGAACCACAGGGCAGTGACATTGTCCTGTCAGTGGTCCGAATCGAGGCCATCTTTGCTCTGCTGTCTTGGAATCAGAGAACTGTGTGGGTCAGCTTTCTGTTGCTGTGTCAAACACCTGAAAAAGTTAGCACATTCATGATCCAGTCACCTCTCAAGTGAGCCACATTCCAGGGACCACGCCTCCAATGCATAAGCTTTCTGTGGGAGCAGGGGTATTAGCCGCTTTTTGGGGATAGTAAATTGTAGGAGACAGGGTTTGGGGTGCATCAGGATGGCTTCTATGGCTTGAGGAAACACCTGTCAATCGTATTTCTGACAGTAGCTGCACATGAGGTCCGGAATCTGTCAGCACAGATCCAGCTGTCTGTCTACAGAACTTCCCAGAGAGCCGAGCGGGGAGTACGCAGAAGCAGTCAAACGGGTACATCCAGAACATCGTATTCAATGTCTGGCATTGTCCCTGAAGGGGCCTTTTCTTTAGAAAGGCCACAAACTCATCTTTATCTCTGGCTAGCAGTTTCCTCCCATTTGTTGTCACGACTGATAACAGTCACCAAGGCCTGGGCTGGCTTACTGCAAAAAGCCCTTGTAATACTCCACACTGCAAAACCCCAGGCCGCACTTGCCGGCGTTCATCCTGCAAACACACGGGAGGAAATTAGATCATCAAAGCACTGAGCACAGGCAGACTGTTGGGGTGAGAGGAATGCTGTCCCCGAGCTTCAGCTGGGCTTGTGCCTTACTGAGAAAGGAGGGGAGGAGACGCTGTTCATGGTGCTGTGATGAAGCACCTTGACCAAAGCAACTGGACTGTTGGGAACCATGCGTGTCAGCTTCCACTTCGGTCGCCGAGGGAAATCCCTGTGGCCGCAGAGCTGTGCTGCTTGCTGGCTTGCTCCCCATGGCTTGCTCAGCCTGCTTTTTTATAGAACCAGGGAAGGCACCACCCATAATGGGCTGGGCCCCACATGCCTGCCTACAGCCTGATCTTCAGAGGTATTTATTTCCTCAGTTGAGGTTCCTCCTCTCAGATAACTCTAGCTTGTGTCAAGTTGATATAACACTCGCCAGCACAGACACCTCTTGTGTCTGCTGCAGAAACGCATCCCAGGGTCTCCTGCCGCCCCACAAGGTTGGCTGAGCACTCAGACCTGAGTTTGAGTTCCATTTTGTCCCACTTCTACTAGTCCGGTTTCTAGTTCAGTCTTAAGTTATTAATCCCTCAAAATGCCCTTCTTGATAGACTCAAACAGGATTAGAGTCACACTCAGAAGGTGACCTTCAGCCCCTGAGGGTCTGGCTGGGATCTTCCGCATCCCTCAGTCTGTGTATTAGAAATATGGGTCTTTCCCGACCCAGACCTTCTTACTGTTTTTCTCATTCCTCTTGGATGGAAACTTGTAACCCACAGGTGGCAACAACATGCTGTGACAACTCGCCACAAACTGGCCTCGGGTCTGCCAGTTCTCTTCCTGCTTATCCTAGACATTCACTCTGCCTTTTATTCTGTGTGTTTTAACAAGCCAGTTAGTTCTTTTATGGGTCAAAAGAAGGAGTAGATGAGCAGCTAAATAAATAAATGGGGTTGAGGGTTGTAACTTGCGTGGCCAAGTGCTTTGCCTCACATGCTCAAAGCGTGGTGTCCATCTCCAGCGCTACAGAAAACCACCCCTGTGGCTCATACCTATAATCCCAGCGCTCTGGAGGTAGAGGCAGGAACTCAGAAGTTCAAAAGTCAACCTCAACTACGTAGTGAGCTTGAAGCTAGCCTGGGCTACATGAGGAAAGGAGGAAATAAACATGATCTGTAACGGAGACCAGGAGGGAGTGAGGCATGGTGGGTAGAGAGCAGAGACCCTGTTGGACAAGCTCCTGCAGAGGCAAGATCAAGGAGCCCAGCAGAAGTGTTTGCTGAGCCTTCTAGCCATCCTTAGTACTTTATGCCTCCTCTAGTATTCCTTGTGTATCCTGCCGTTGTCTGTTCCCCATGGATAACAGGCCATAAACGCTTAAAGGCAAACAAAAATGAGGGCTAGTTGTCTGCTTGTGTTGGTGACTGGGTAGGGTGGAGACAGGGAAGTCTACTGTAAACACAGAACTCCTGGATCCACCTGGGTTTCTTCCATGACTCAGTGGCCTCTGTCCCAGCTGCAGACAAAGCCCTTCCTGGAAGAGCCGATGTTTTCCTGGCCTACAGGATGCTGGCTGCTGACAGGTGCACAGTGTGCACCGAACACAACTCTCTCCTCACTGGGGTCAGAAGATGAGTCACATCCACCAGCCTGGTGACTTGACATCTTGGCCTGCTCCATCATGCACGTGGGATGGCCTGGCCTCGGGTTGTGCGATGTGGAACACCGAAGGGCTTTTGCAGCAATCCAGTCGAGACCTCGGTGAGTGAAGCTGCCCTAATAACAACTGGGGAGGAAACTGGTAGAGAGAGATAAAGAAGAGAGCGGCTGGTCTTTTCAAAGAAAGAAGCTATCCAAAGACAGCACAGATTTCATCTGTAAGTTGCCCGCACTTCTTACTTGACTGTGGTAGGTTTTGTAGAGAAACTGTACCCTGAAGATTTGTGTGCTGAGCGCTCATTTGTTTTTCTGTGATGGAAGCAGTCTCAATATTGGGCCATTCACACAGGAAACAGTGGTTTAGCCTGCCCGGGGCCTCTGGGAAGGAGAGGGAGGGAATGACCCTGAAAGTAATTTTATGTTTGGGGTCACCACAACATGAGGAACTGTATTAAAGGGTTGCAGCATTAGGAAGGTTGAGAACCACTGGTCTAGACACACCTGACTGCAGGGCTCCATCGCTGACCACTTCCCTTCCGCCATGGCGCTGTGCCGCACCAGGCTTCTCCTCATGTGCTGACACCGTGCTCTTCCATGTAGCCTCAGAACCGGGAGCACAACGAGCTGCTATTATTTTCAGTTTATCCAGTGTGGTGTTCTGACACAGCAGCAGGCGACAGATCAGCACGAACACCATTTTATAGTCTAAAAAATGGGAGAAAATATCCAAATGGTTCCTGTCAATGGTTCCTGTCAAGGAGGTCATAGGTGAATTTTAGGGAGGGAATAGATTGTTTGGGGTGGGGATGACCAAGAAGGTGAGCTTAAATATTTGGAAAGAGAGAGAGAGATTTGCTTTGGCTCAAGGTTAAAAGACTGCTAATGTTTTCCCCTGGAACTCGGGCTCACATACTTGGTGTGGCATCCACCCCCTTTCTACTGCTTCACTCCATAAGCCACCTCCTTCATCGGGACACGGGTCCCTTTCTGTCCCCGAGTCAGTGAGCTTCAGCCATTCCTGAAGGGCAGTGGCCACTCCTAGGAGAGCACGAGCATCTGTTGTCATGTGTGTCTCATGCTCCCAGCAGTCCGGAGTGCTCACCTCACATTCAGCGAACCTGAAGTTCAAGGGACAGCCCAGCTCCTAGAGAGCAGGGGGGGGGGGGTCAGCAGCTAGGCCTCTCTGTCTGTGCACAGGGCACTCAGCCTCCGCCTCCCCCGAAGAAGATTGGCATGGAGCTGCCTGAAGAGGGTAAGGAGGAGACAGGGACCCTGCCTGGGTAAGCACACCCACATTATCCTCAATGTGTGACCCCGCACTGCAGTGACGGCCCCCAGGAATTGAGTCAGGTGTGTCTAGACCAGTGGTTCTCAACCCCCCTAACGGTGCAGCCCTTTAATACAGTTCCTCATGTTGTGGTGACCCCGACCATAAAATTACTTTCACTGCCACTTCATAACTGTAATTTTGCTAGTGTTATGAATTTTGTAAATATCTGATGTGTAGGATAGCTGATATTTGAGCATGACACCCCACAGACGTTGAGACCCATAGATTGAGAAACGCTGGTCTAGATATTGCTAATAGGGTACTTTTGAGATGGGTCTCAGATCTTCTGAAGGCCTCCAAGAAGATGAAAAAGAATGAGGTCCCCAGTACCTTACAGAATTGTGTGTCATTCCTGCTGTTTCCTGAGGGACCCTGACCAATACACTTGCTTGGCAGGGAAGCTTGGATAGATACATTTAATTAAACCCACTTTTCACTGGCATTACCAAACCTACCAGTGAGTCTCACACATTATATGTGCTTTTTAAATTTCTGGGTAAAAAACCAATTACAAGAGCAGAGATGTTTGATGTCTTTGTCAGCTATGATGTTTCTTTAAACGTTTGCTTCATTCCTTTAGGAGTCATTGAATCGAACGAAAGTGGATTTGTGTCAATGAACCTGCTGGGTCCAAGGTGGGAGCAATAGTCAACAAGGTTCCTTTCACTTCTAAAGGTTTTCTGACCCATTGTCATTCCAGAAACACTAGTTTTTGTTTTGCCTTTTAGATCAAAGTAACAGGAGGTAGGAGGCTGGGGCGGGTCAATGCTTGCTGGGGCAGGTCAGTGCTTGCTGGGGCAGGTCAGTGCTTGCCATCCAGGCATAAGCACTTGAGTTTGAGCT
>JAQHUG010000217.1:533201-548316 GCA_028555095.1 Dicrostonyx torquatus
CCCGCTCGCACCTCTTACCAACATGCTCTTGGTGACAACCAGGTTGTGTTGGTTGCTTTTGTAAGCAGGTCACATGCTATCTCATCAGTACTCACAGAACGTTATTGCCTCATTATTAACCACGAAGCAAACAGTCCTGGGTACAGTGGTCCATTCACCTAAGCTACATGAGAGTCATGGCCTCTGGGGAGGGAGGGTTGTCAGGAGGCGCGTGCTGGCTCCCTCACCTCCCTACCCCACTGTCCTCACTACTTCTGAAGAGGCAATCGTGATGAAGACTCACGGCTTTGCATCCTCGCTTCATGGTTCCCAGAACTGCATTCTGCATGTAGAAGCATGCTTAAGTCCCACTGGCCACTCTGGCCTAGTGTCTCCTGAAATAAGTTGTATCCAATATCACATTTTCCCCCACATCATGGCAAGCTCATTCTCAGTCCTTGTCACCAGTTATCCCTCAGGACTCAGTTCAGCAGTTGCCTCTTCTGGAAAACTTCCATACGCCTCCCTCGTGCCATCCTCCCATGGATCTCCACTCTGTAGTTGCCTTGTTCACTGAGACCCCTGTGGTTTGGGAAACTGACTCCATGAAGACTGAATGCAGCAGAGCTCTAGAAACACCTCCCAGTGTGGTGGTGCACAGCTGTCTTCCCAGCACTTGAAATGTAGAGGCAGGAGGATCAGGAGTTCACGTTTTTTCTCAAATATATTTGGATTTGAGATCAGTCTGGACTCCATAAGACACTGTCTCAAACAAAAAAACAAAAAAACAAAGAGACAAAGAAAAACCCGCAGGGGGCTGGGGATATAACTCACCTAGTAGAGTACTTGTTTACCATGCATGAAACCCCTGAGCTCAATCCGCAGAACCACATGGAACCAAGCCTAATCATCGGTACATTTGGGAGGTGGAGGCAGGAGGATCAGAAGTTCAAGGTCAGCCTTGGCTACCTAGTGAGTTCCAGGCCAGTCTAGAATGCGTACTAGTAACTATTAGGTATTGCTAACCTAGGAAGAGAGGGAGGTGTTCCATGGAGGAAAAACAACTAGAAACTTCTTGGCACTTAGCATCATGCACAATTTGCAGAATAATGAAAAGTTCTTCAAAGTGGTGGGGGTGGGTAAGATGGGTCGGGGGTAAAGGTTCTCGTCACCAAGTCTCATGATCCACGTCTGATTCTATGTGGAGGAAGGAGAATTGACTCCTGCAGGCTGCCCCCCCCTCCACATAATTACTAAATGTAACTGAAAGTGTGAGTATTCCGAGGGCAATGCCCTAACCCAACGCAAGGTGGGCAGCACCGCTCTTTTGGGTAAAGTTGCCAATGCCCATAGAGAGAATGCCTGCAACTTTGTCTTCTTCCCATACACTTGCTAAACCCACTGCCATCCTGTTGCTTCTCTAGAATCTAGGAATTAAAACAGAATTTAGCCCCAATTATATGTTATACTTACATTGAACTTAAAATTTGACATGCTATGACTGTAGTTTTAGGAGACTAAAGTTTACCTGATTTCAAAATTGCTGGTTGATACAAGTTTAAAATAATTGGTTTAGAAGTTTGGCAGTTTGCTTCCTTTTTTTCTTCCTTCTTTCCTTTCTTCCTCCCTCTCTCTTTCTCTTTTTCTCTCTCTTTCTTTCTTCCTTTCCATCTCTCTTCCTCCCTCCCCTCCTGCCTTCCCTTTCGTGTGTGTGTGTGTGTGTGTGTGTGTGTGTGTATGTGTGTGGTATGTATGCATGTGGGGCATATGTAGGCCAGAGAAGGACATCAATTGTTCCTGCCTTATCATTCTCCATCCTAAAAGACCTTGAGGCAGAACCCTTACTGAACCTGGAACTAGGCTGGTAGCTAGCAAACCCCAGTGATCTTCCTGTCTGTCCGCCCCCCCACACCCCGCGCCCCGTGCTGGGATTACAGATGCACATAGACACACCTGGCCTTTTACAAGGATGCTGGAACTTTACACTCTGTTCTTCATGCTTATGCACCTGATGCCCTAACCTGCTGAGCCAGCTACCTAGCCCTTTTCATTTCTTTCTCCATTCATCTGGGAATGGCGAGACACGTCCCGCCACATGAGCATTTAAATGATGATCAAGGTAGCTGGACCTGGTCACACACACCTGTAATCCTAGCACTTGGGAGCCCGAGGCAGGAGGATCGTGAGGCTAGCCCGAGCAATACAGCAAATTCAAACCGGCCTGAGTTACATAGGAGATTATCATCAAAAGGGGCAGGGGGAAGATGTTACAGTGGTAGCCCTGTAGGGTGCTGGGGTGGCTAGGAAGAGACACTGATAAGCATGAAGGTCAGAAATGCACCAGAAAAATGATGGGACCTGGACTGAACCAACCAGAGTAGGCTCTCTCCACCAAAAATGGTGCTGGAATATTCTGGGGGAATATAAATAAGAGGTGTATTGTCATGTTTTAATCAAAGCAGGGAAGGAATAGGCTAGAGTTTTGAAGACACAGAAAAGGCAAGAGGGTAAGTTAAGAACAGAAAACCTGGATGGTGGTCATTTCCTACAGCAATTAAAACGTTTATAACATGTATAGAGAAGTAAAGGAGAAGCCCGAGATGGAGCAGGCAGTGGCCTGGTTTCCAGCAAGGAGCCCAGGCCTGCAGCAGTGACTCAGGAAGGAGGAATGTGGCCCAGGCTGCCTGCAGCTGTGATAAGGACAGGATGGGGCACCGAGGAGGACATCCTGCAGAGGCTTTGGGACTTTCCATGTGGGAACAACCCACAGCTCCCAAGAACTCTGGCCTGCATGCCAAGCAGAGTGCTTGAGGAAGAGCAAGAAGAAACTGGGGGAGTGCAGCTCCAACCCTGAGGCCGGGTGCTGCTGCCGTCCAGTGGGCCCCTGGGTGGCTGCATTACAGATCCTGCAGACTGAGGCAGGGTGCTGCCCACTCAGTGGGCCCCTGGTTGACTGTGTTACAGATCCTGCGGACTGAGGCAGGGTGCTGCTGCCGTCCAGTGGGCCCCTGGGTGGCTGCGTTACAGATCCTGCGGACTGAGGCAGGGTGCTGCCCACCCAGTGGGCCCCTGGGTGGCTGCGTTACAGATCCTGCAGACTGGCCCATGCAGTGCTGGTGAATACTCCCCAAGGCTACTACAGGTGCTCCCAGGCCCTGTAGCTCTGAACCTATGTTTCAAATTGCAGGATGTTTCTGCTTCCGCTCCAGTTTGTGTCCTATATGTTCCATGCTTGTGTCTTAATGTTCTTAGGGGGTTCTGGGCTGGGATGACTTGATGGGAGAGCATTTGCCTAGAATATCCAGGGCCTTAAGCTTATCCCTCAGAACTAAAATAGGACAGCCCCGATCTGAAGAAGTGCGTGCTCTTTTCAAGAGACCTGACTTGTGCATCCTAAGCAAATGGCCACACCAATGATTGACCCACCTGAACTGCTGCTGCTCCCATCACCCCCAGGACTCCTGGGCTCGCTTCCTGTGTCCCAGTCTGTGTCTGCTGGGAATCTACTCACTGGACACCCAGGGAGTCCAGAAGGCAGGTGACTCCTCCCTTCTTTGAAGCAGTCACCTTCACTCGGTGGTGTGTGTCACTGGAGCTCCCTTGGGAGGCAAGTGAGGCAGGTGGATCCTGTTTGATCAGGTTTCTCCCCCTTTCTCCTCTGCTGAATCCAGAAAGCAACCTACTGCCTCCCACAGTACCAAGTCACCTGCTAGCATGTGCCCCTGGAAAGACACAATGAGGATGGTACGTCCCCTTTTATAGTCTTCCTCCCTGGCCCAGTAACCCCCGACTAGTCATGAGAACATGAGACAAATTCTTCTGGAAGGACACGCTACAAAATCCTTAGTGAGTACTCCTTGAAACTGACAAGGTTGTCAGAAACAGGAAAGTCCGAAATTGTGATGGTCAAGAGGAACCCAGGAGACTGGCAACTAAATGTAGTACGGGGTCATGAGATGGGAGAGAGCACTGGGTATAAACCAAGAAAATCTGAATCAACTGTGCACTTTAGTTAATAATGCATCATATTGGTTTAGTAATTCTAACAAATACACCATGCAAAGGGTAAGGAGACAATAACCTCGGTATGGGGATTTTAGGAAGGGTGTGTAGGACTTTTGCACCTACTCTGAAAATCTGAACTATTTTAAAACTTAGATAAAGAATAATGAAGACTTGAAAACTCTCCACCCCTACTTGCTGTGGGGGAGCCACAGCTTTGTCAGATACCATGAAGCAGAATCTTACTCATTGTTTGCTTCTCTCACTACTCTGGTAAAATACCCCATAAAAGTCAGTTAAGGTGATCACTGGTCATTTATATCCCACAATAAAACAGACATTGCCTATAAAAAGACACAGTCTAGCAGAATGGCTATGAAAACAGGAGTCAATCTTCTGTGTGCAGGAAACATACCACAGCTTCAAAGAAAGACATTAGCTTGGAGTAGAGGGTTGGGAAAATACTTTCCAACCAAACAGACCTAAAGAAGCAAGCTGGTAGAACTAGTCTAATAGCTAATAAAATAGACTTCAAACTAAAATTAATCAGAAGAAATAAATAAAGATGTTTCCTGTTCGTCACTGGACAAAATCTGTGGAATATTTCTGTACACTGTGCAAGTTATTCTCTGATTGGTTTAAAAAAGAAGTTGACTGACCAATAGCAAGGAAGGATAGGGTTAGGCAGAAAAGCCAGACTGAGAATGATGGGGAGAAGAAGGGCATCAGGTGAGAAGCTAAACATTGCTGAACAAGCAGAACATGTAGAAAATGAGATAACAAAACTAAAGCCAGACAAATAAAGAAGAGAGAAACAAAGCCCACCACTAGCTGAATAGCTATTGAAAACTGATAGCTGAGGAGAGAGGGAGATGCGTTTGTCTTTAAGAGTGTACCCCTTGTAGATGGATTGAGCTTGAGCAGAAGAATACACACCTAATAATTTATGGCCAGCAAAAACTAACTTGCGGGGATTCAAAGAAAAAAATGTAGATACAAAGTTGGCAGATTAAAGATAGAGCTGTGGTGGTGTAAGAGGTCCTTCTGTATTTCTGTGCTTTCATTGGTTAATAAAGAATCTGCCTTGGCCTTTTTGATAGGGCAAAATCTTAGATAGGCAGGGAGAACAGAATGGAATTCTGGGATAGGGAAGGCTCAGAGAGCTGCCGCCATGGTCAGACATGCTGAATGATTCCCGGTAAGACCACTACCTTGTAGTGACACACAGACTATTAGAAATGGGCTGAATCAAATGTAAGAGTTAGCCAACAAGAGGTTAGTGATAATGGGCCAGGCAGTAATTTAATTAATACAATTTTCGTGTGGTTATTTTGAATGTAAGCTAGCCCGGTGGCTGGGAGCCAGGCAGACGGAACAAAGGGTCCACGCTCCTCTCAGGTGCTGGGAACACAGCCCACATCTCCTCATTACTACAGTGTGGGACTGTGGTAAGTTGAGAGAGGAGGTAAATGTAATAAAACCACATTGTATGAAATACTCAATTAATAAAAAGAGAACTATGTGTTAATATGTTTATATAAACACGTTAATTTAAATGGAGATTAAAAGTAAATAAATAAAAGGTTCACTATTGAACTACAAATAGTAAACATTTTAACTTTTACTTTGTTTTTGTAATTTTTGTCTTACTGGTTTTAGATGTTATTGTTGTTTGACCTCTGTTTTATGTTGATTTGTTTGTTCTGAGAGAGAAGTTGAAAGAGAGATGAAGCTTATGGCTAGAGACGTGATAAGGACGGGAATACTTGGAGAGGGGAAAGAAAATGATTAAAATATATTTCATATAATTAAAAAAAAAAGTCTATAAGTGCTAGTTCCAGGACAGGCTCCAAAGCTACAGAGAAACCCTGTCTCGAAAAACCAAAAAAAAAAAAAAAAAAAGTCAGTTAAGGGAAGAAAGACTTATTTTGGTTCACAGTTCGAGAGAACAGTCCATCATAGCAGGACATGTTGGCAGCATCCCTGGTGTCAGGAGCTTGAGACAGCTGGCCACATTGCATCCAGAGTCGGGCAGCACAGAGAGCAGAATGCAAGTACTCACCTCGCTTTTTCCTTTTTATTCAGCCCAGGTCCCCAATTCATGAAAATGTGTTACCCGTATTTAGGGTGAATGTTTTTATTTAAACCTCTTTAGAAGTGCCCTCAAAGACACGAGCAGAAGTAAGTATCCTAGGTGATCCCAAAGGCTATCAGGTTTATCCGTCACGCTCGTGAATCTTCACACAGCCTTCCAGACCACAGGAATGCTAAGGAGCCGCTGCTACAGAGCAAGCAGTCATCCGTCTCGGCTCTTGATCAGCCTCTCTGAGATCTATTATGCAACCCACAGGAACTGTGAATATGTACTTTAAAATCCTGGGTTAACTTATTTCTGATTCAAAAGGCAACTCCTTACTTGTTTAATGTGTTGAATAGGACTTGAAAAGCAAGAAATGACTGTCAAAGCGTTGCCTGCCTTAAGAAATGGTGTATGCTGAGCTTCCCTTAAGAGATGTTTTAGGAACGAGTCTGAATGCCTAGTCACTGCGCTACATTCTACCCAGTAGAGAAGAAAGAAAATAGTTGCTTCCAGTAGTAGCCAGCTGTCATGAACGTCAAACCCCTACCTGCTGCAGTGCAGAGTCCCGTCCGTCTCTTCCTGCAACTATTTGTGAGGTTATGAATTCACGGCTCTCTGATTTTCACCCAGTATGAGTCTCTCAGGCTGCGGTTGCTTCACTGGGAGAGAGAAGCTAACCACGAGGTGAATTTGAAGAAAAGTTTCCTTGTCTCCAGGAGAAATGACTTAAATAGAACACTAGAGTCTTTCTAAAATTTCTAATTTATTTAACTTTTATTGTTTATTTTGAGACAAGGTCCCACATATTCCAGAGTCGTCATGAAGCTGCTCTGCAGCAGAGGATGACCTTGAACTGCCAATCTTCCCGCTTCCAGTTCCTGTCTGCTAGAATTACAGGCGCGCACCGCCGTGCACTGTTTATGAGATAAATGCTGGTCTGGGGGTGGAGCCCCGAATTTCACCCCTGCAAAGCATGTAGTCTGCAACAGCCTTCATGTTAGCTCTTTGTTGTCATTGTTTTGCATACTTTGTGTCCATAGAGGCCAGAAGAGTACGTGGGGGTGATCCCTGGGAACTGGATTACAGACTGTTGTGAGCCGCTGTGTGGGTGCTAGGAATTGAACCCAGGTCCTCTGGAAGAGCAGCCAGTGCTCTTAGACACGGAGCCTGCTCTCCAGCCCTCAGCTCTTTGTTTTGGAATAAACTTCGTAACCTAGGCTGGCCACGAACTTGCTAAGTAGCTAAGAATGACCTTGAACGTCTGATTCCTGTCCCACTTCTGTCTCAAATGACAGGCGTGTATGCTACACTCAGCAACTATAGTCTTGATTTGCCTATTTGTGGCACGTCACACACAAGATAAAGTCACAGAAGAAAGAAGCAAGCAGGCAAACACACCTTTGAAAGATTGAAATACGCCACACACCATGAAGCCTCAACAAGTTTGGTTCAGCTCCAAAATCCTGATCCTGCAGGATTGCCTCTCTCCAGCTCTCTCATCTCCTAGGCTTCGCCCAGTGTCTTGGCCTCCTGTTTTCTGCCCTTTGCTGGCCTCTTCCTGCCTTCATGAGTTTTACTGTCTGGCATGAGACCTGCACTTATGTATGAGCCAACACAGAAAACCAAACCCTAAATGGCCAGTGGCAGGGAGACTATCGGTCAGACTTTGATCAAGTCCCCTGCAGACTCAGTCCTTTGTCAAATGAACGTCATAATTTCTGCCATTTAATTAATAAGAGTTTTAATGCTTCCCAGTGAAGCAAAGGTATGCAGAATCAACTGGTCTTCTAGGTTTGGGTTTTCTAAGGCACTAAATACCAAAAGACAAGCTGGAGCTCCCAGAGCCTTCTGGGGCAGCAGGCCGGCCCATCACTAAGCACAGTGTTATGCAGACATAGACAAAAATGCCTGGCTGGTTCCGTCACTATTCTGTAACTCCAGTAAAGGTTACTTCCATGCAGATTTACCTCCCCATCATGCTGATGTATCGACCAGTGGCTGATCCCCTGTTCTCTTAGGCCTTGGCCTGAGAAAAAGGCAGAAGCACTGGACTGGAGCTCTAGTACTGACATCAGTGCACAAGGGTCAGCTGAAGAAGGTCCGAGGCCTCAGTGCACCCACCTTCAGAAGGCACGGTTGCACACTGCAGGGTCCTTCTGAGACGTCACACGGAAGTGCTTTGCAGTGTGCTACTGACACAAAGCTATGCTGCTGGTTTGTTCATGCCTATGGTCCTAGTGCTCATGGCTGAGGCAGGAGGATTGCCATGAGGCCTACTTGGTCTACATAGTCCTGGAGGACTAAACACACACACACTCACACACACACTCACACACTCACACACACACACACACACACTCACACACACACTCACACACACACTCACACACACACTCACACACACACTCACACACACACACACTCACACACACACACACACACACACACACACACACACAAGTTCTTTAGTGTCTTCACTATAAGTCCCTCCTCAAGCCTGGGTATTGCATGGATGTGTCAGAAATGTCAGTTTCACCGTGATGTTCAAAATGTTATTTTGAATGCCTTACATGTCTGGAAATTGGCTATCAGTTCAGAGCCAAGGGAATGAGGAGAAAACCACAGCCCAGAAGATTCTGCCAAAATGACATTCCAAGTGTGGGCCTTGTTGTTAGATGGGGTATCTCTTGATTGGGTAGAGCTGCACTCATTTTTCACAACCTGTCAACCCTGTCAGTCTGTGTGACAGACAGGCGGGTAGGCGTTAGCAGGGCTTTTACATGATCTGAACTTTTGGAGCTGGGAGGTGGAGGCCGCCTAGGTACTGGGGCCGCATGAGGCTCCATGGTGCTCATTCTTTTCATTCTGACGAGATGAATTTTTATTTAGATGTCCTTTTTGTATGTCTAGTGCTTTTCCTTTTCCCTTCTTTGTGTGTGTCCTAAGAAAGCACTGCCCCCACTCCCCCTCAGAGCCATGAAGATACTCTGCCTGCTTGTCTCATTCATTACAGCTTTATCTTTCTAAAAGGCTTGTGACCTAATTCAGATTATTTTGTGTATGACGTGCAGTGGGGAGCAATGTTTATTTTTATCTATTCATATTGGCATTCTGTTGTTCAAGTACTGCCTGCTAAAGAGATTTTCCTTCCCCAGTAGAAGACAGTAGTTACCTGTCTTGATAACCAGTTGGACATCTGTGTGAGGACCCATTCTTTCTCTTTTATGTTCTAGCCCATTGGCCTGTCTCCACAACAATGAGTCATCATATTTACTATAGATTTATTTCATTTTAAAATTACGTGTGTGTGTGAGAGAGGATAAGTGCCTGTGGAGGCTTGTGCAGGTGGATAGAAGGTGCCTGTCGAATCCCCACAGCTCTTCACAGGCAATTGTTAGCCACTTGTCACAGAGCTGGGAACCAAACTCCAGTCCTCTGCAAGAACAGTTCATGCTCTTACCTCTCCAGCCTCACCACAGATTTACTGAAGTCTTGAGACCAGGTTCTGTGAGGCTCCAGTTCTGTCTTTTTCAAGATTGTCCCGGGGACTCTAGTTCCGTGTTGTTCCCCCACATAACAGGTAGATAAGACTATTGTTTTCTCCTTCTCCTCCTCTTCCTTTTGAGACGGGGTTTCTCTTCCCTACCACGGCTGTCCAGGAACTCACTCTGTAGACCAGACTGGTCTCGAACTCAGGGATCTGCCTGTCTCTGCTTCTGCCTCCTGAATGCTGGGATTAGAGGCATGTGCCACCATCACCTGGCCAGACTATTGTTTTTTTGTTTTTTAAACATCTCTAGGATTTTGATTTGAGTCTACAGATCACTTTGAGAAGACTGAGTATCTTAACAGTACTGACTACTCTAAATATAAACTTGACCTGTCTGGCCAGTAATGTAAGTCCTTCTTAACTGCTCCTAGCGGTTTCTCATAGCTTTTCGTATACAGACTTTTTCATATTTTTTGTTAAATTTATTCCTATTATTTGTGGGTTTTAATTGTTATTATAAGTGATATTAAACTACACAGTAGTATATACATTGTACATTTTCTTTTAAAATTATTTTTTATGTGTACCAGTGGCTTTTTTTTTTGTGCATGTATATCTGAGCACTATGTAGGATCCTGATGGCTGTAGAGAAGGGAAAAGGGGCTGGATCCCTGGCACTAGAGTTACAGATGGTTGTGAGGCACCATGTGGATACTGGGAATCAAACTCAGGTCCTCTGGAAGAGCAACCAGTGCTCTTAGTTACTGAGCCATCTCTCAGCCCCCACGTTTTAAATGTTTTTATATTTCTAGGTTCTTGTTTTGGGGAAAAGTTGAAAGATAATTTACATGTAGTAAAAAGAATTGTAGGGACTGGAGAGATGGCCCAGCAGTTAGAGCACTGTTGCCCTGCAGAGGACCTGGATTTGCTTTCCACAACACTCATGGAAAGTTCACAACCACCGTAACTCCAGTTCGGGAGATCTCTGTAGGCACCGGGGACACATGTAATACACACACAAGCATGAAGGTAAAACACTCATATGTAGAAAATTAAAAAATACTTAAAAAATCACTTAAAATATACAAATGAATAATTTTAGTACACTCACAAGGCTGTGCAACTCTGTCCCGAGTCCTCCAGCCCCCCAGGAAACTACATTGGTTAGTAGTCACACTTTCCGACCTTCCTATTTCGACACTAACTACTTCCTGTCCCTGTAGACTCTACTCTGGGTGTTCTGTGGAAGTGGAGCATGTGTCTTGTGAGCACTGTGCCCAGGAGCACCTATGTACATGTGTGCTGGCTAATTTTTATGTCAACTTGGCACAAGCTAGAGAGTCTGAGAAGAGGAAACCTCAGTAACAAGAATGCCTCCCAAAAATCAGGCTGTGGGCAAGCCTGGAAGGCATTTCCTTAATTAGTGATGGATTTTGGAGGGCCCAGCCCGTTGTGGGTGGAACCACCTGTCTAGGTTCTATGAGAAAGCAGGGCGAGGCAGCCATAAGGAGCACGCTAGTAAGTAGCACTCATCCACGGCCTCTGTGTCAGCTTCGGCCTCCAGGTTCCTGCCTTGAGTTCCTGCCATGAGTGCCTTTGATGATGAACTGTGATAGGGAAGTGAATGAAATAAACCCTTTCCGCCTCAAGTTGCCTTTGATCAGATGTCACACAAAATAGAAACCCTAAGACAATGTATCTTGTGGATACTGTACCTGTGAACACCTATGCACTTGACTGGTGACCCTCTCCCTGCTCGTGGACTCCCTAAAATCTTATGAACCCCTGTGCCTGTGAGCACCCATGCTTGAGTCAGGTGATGATTACACTCATGAACACCTGTGTGTGTGTCTCGTGAATACTGTGCCTGTGGACATTTATGCTCATGTTTTTGTTTTTGACTGTATATCTAGGAATAGAACTGCTGAGTCATAAAATAACTCTTTGTTTAGCTTTGCTAGGAACTCCTGAGCTGTTTTCCAGAGTGCTGGCCCTGTTCACACCCTACCAGCAATGTGCAAAGGTTCCCGATCCTCCATATACTCACGAGCGCTTGTGTGTGTTGCCCATTTTCTTTATGGTCATCCTAGTCAGTATGAAGTGTTCTGTCATTGCTGTTTGTGTTGCACTCATGATGTGAGTCTCTTTCTGGGTGCGTATTGCCCCTTAGTGTTTGGGGGAGAAGTGTGTATGAGAGTCCTGTGGCTGTTTTGCTATTGGGTCTGTATCTTTCTTACTATGGAGTTAGAAAGATCTTTCAATATTCTGGATCCTAGACTCTTATCAGATACATGCCCCGAGAATGTTTTGTTCTATTCTGTAAGCTAGCCTTTCCCTCTTGTGGTCATGTGATTTGACACACAGGACTTTAAAGTGTGTGTGTGTGTGTGTGTGTGTGTGTGTGTGTTTGAGAGAGACAGAGAGAGATTATGCACATGTGTAGGGGGTTGTAAATATTGATCAAGTGTTGAGTAGTCCCTCAGTCTTTGTAGTCAAGTGGGATTGTTGATAATTTTATTTTTCAATTATTTGTCATTGGTACCTAGAAATACAGCTAAAGTTTGTCAAATACTGTTGTGTTCAGAGATGATAGAAGTTCACTCAAAGGTTCATTTTAGTTCTTTCCAGTCTTTGTCAGCCTTTAGTTTGCCTTCTTTGCTCTGTTGTTCCAGGGAACAGTGGTTTCCAGAAAATGTGGGCTGTGGTAGTTGGAGTAGACATTCTTGCTATGCTGTTAACTTTCAGAAGAAATCTTCTGCATTGCAGGGTGTTAACTGGAAGGTTTTGTTTTTAACTCCCTGTTTCAGACTGAGGATACTCCCTCCTTCCACTACTCTGAGGCTCTGTATCATGACAAAGTATTACATTTTGTTAAATGCTGTCCTTATATCTACTGACATGTTGTATGGTTTTTTCTCATTAATTCTGATAGTGTGATGGGTAGTCTAAATGATTGATATTGAAATAACAAAACAATCTTGCATTCCTGGGAACAGATCCACTGGGTCATGCTGTATTATTGTCGCTTTAAAAATACTGTGTTCAATTTGGTATTATTTTGTTAAGGATTTTTGTGTCTGTATCCATGAGGAACATTGGTCTGTGGTTTTCTTTTCTTGTAATATCATTGTCTGGTTCTGAATTGGGGTTTGTATTAGTCAGATTTCTGTTACTACAACAAATACCTGAGATTCTTAATTTACAGAAAGGTTCATTTTGGCTTGTAACTTTGGAGGTTCCCATCCATGACGGATGGGCCCTGGGTGAGGCAGCACATGACCAATGCATGTTGGGCCCAAACTTCTCACCTGTTGTCTGAGCAGTAAAGGAGAGGAAGAGGAAATGTTTGGGGTCCCATGCACAGGGTTCACCACGTTAGCTCCATTGTGTGAGTGTGGGAAGGGAGGACACATGCAGATCGGTCACCAGCAGCCGACCCCTCCTTTTTCTTTTCTGTTCAGCTCTCAGACATATGAGTTCAGTGTGTCTTGTATAATATAACATTCACATCTTCAGCGGGGCTTTTGCTAGGGCAAAGTGCTCTGCCTTCTTCCTGCCCCAGCCTCCTCCCAGAGCAGTGACTGACATTCAACATGCTCCAAAAGCAAACCATGACCAAACCACTGTCTAAAATGTCCTTTTCCGATTAGGGGGATGGGATGGAACACCATGTCCTGGGGATCTACCAAAAATACTGACATTGAAGCCTAAAATCGTAATGTATTTGGAAATAAAACAGTTAAGGCTTAGTGATGTCATAGGGGGTGGAGTCCTGATCCAGTAGGATTAGTACAGTCACTTTCCCACTGATGTAACCAACACCTGAATCTGGATACTTTATAGTGAGAGTGGTTTATTTAGGTCACAGTTTGGGAGGTTGCAGCTCTAAGGATTTATTCAGCCTCTGATGAGGAGCCCCTGGCTAAGAAACATCATGGTGGATGGCATCATGGTTCAAGTGAAAGCAAGTGAAGAGAGAACCTACATGAGAGACAGGAAGGTAGAGAGCAGGAGGATGGACCATCCTTGCTCTCTTGTACAATTTATTTTCCCAGAAATTACACAGTATTCTAGAAGAACTACATCAATACCTTCTAAGGCCCATGCTTTAGTTATTTTTCAATTGCTCTGTCAAACATCACAACTAAGACACAACTTATAAAAGTCTTTAATTTAGGGCTCATGGTCCCAGAAGGTTTTAAGTCCAGGGCTGTCATTGTGCGGAGCATGAGAACAGGCAGAGAGGCACGGCACTGAAGCGGTAAGGGAGCTTACATCTTGATCCACAATCACAGGGCAGAAAGAGAAAGATACTGGGAATGGCACTGGTTTTTGAAACCTCAAAGTCCATCTCCACAGGTAGATCTCTAACAATGCCACCTCCTAATCCTTCCCAAATAGTTCCACAAACTTCTGGTGACCATTGCAGATATATGAGCATATAGGGAACATTCTCATTGAAACCACCGCAAGCATCACCCAATGACCTAACCACCTCTCACTAGGCCACTCCGTTAAAGGTTTAACACTTCAACACCATCACATGGAGGGAAAAGTTTCACTCTAAACAGATCTAACAATTGAGACATCAGGAATGTGCGCTCTGTGTGTGTGTGTGTGTGTGTGTGTGCTCGTGCGCGCGTGCGTGCATGCATGCGTCTGTCTGTCTGTATCCTAGATAGGAAGAGGGCCCTTACAGAAATCTAATTGGCCATAGACCTTCATCCTAATTTTCTAGACTCAAAAACTATGACAGCTAACGTCCTTGTTCATACAACTCATTTCACAGTATTCTGTTTTGACATTAGTCCAAGCAGACTAATATAGGAGTTCCATGAAACAGGCCCAGTATTTCCTGGCTCATTAACTTAAGCTCTGGAGCCTCTGATGGATGCTGAGGATATGGTTGTCTGTCTAGAACTGTAAGCCTGGACAGGGACCTGCCTTTCCCCCAGCCATGGCCTACAGTGCCCATTACACTTCGTAGTTTAGTCTTTGAAGATTCCTGCAATTGGCTCTTCCCTGTTCCCACAAACTGATGTCTTTCTCAGAGATCACACTGAAGCATGAAGTGAAACCTCTTTCCTCTGACCCTCACATTCACCCCAGTTCCCGTAGCTCCCATGATGCCCTAGGTGAGTGGTGGAACTCAGGACTGCCTGGCTGGGGTCAGGTTGCATGTGGTATAAAGCAGATCTGGCAGCAGTGACTGCACCCTGGTCTATGTCACCCTCCAGTTGCCCTGGGCTGGAAGCCTTTGGGTTGGGGAGTTATAGGATTCTGCTGAACATGGTGGCTTACTGCATGGAGCTTGCAATGTCTTACCCATCTCCACGGTGGGGTTGAGGCTTTCGGGGTAAGAGTAGAGTATAATTAAGTAGTTTAATAGGTCTGGCTTAGTATAATAAGAAGAGGGTGAAAAGATAGAAGGAGAAAGTCAGGAGAAAGGGGCTGGGGATTTAGCTCAATGTAGAGCACTTGGCTAGCAAGAGCAAGGCCCTGGGTTCAGTCCTCAGCTCTGAAAAAAAACAAGTCAGGAGAAATGGGTAGGGAATAAAAGTGGG
>JAQHUG010000217.1:613345-639340 GCA_028555095.1 Dicrostonyx torquatus
ACCACCGCCCGGCCTAGCTCAGGCTTCTTATTAATTCTTATAACTTATATTAGTCCATAATACTTGTCCGTGTTAGCCACGTGGCTTGGTAACTTTTTCGGCAAGGCTGTCATATCTTGCTTCCTCTGTGTCTGGGTGACCACTGCAGACTGAAACTTTCCTCTTCCTATAATTCTCATTGCCATGCCTCTACTTCCTGCTTGTTTGCCGTCACCCCACCTCTACTTGCTGCCTGGCTATTGCCCAATCAGCATTTTATTAAAAATAATACAAGTGAAAGGATAAAAGACAACTGTCCAACAGCAAGAAGTTCTGATTTTGTTCCCACAGAGAATGAGAACCTGTGGGTTCCTTCCAGGCTAATGTGGTTTGATAGAACAGAACAAGACCCCCTGAAAGGTCTCTATGAACCCTAAAAATACTTTGCCCAAACAAACAGCAAGAAGCAGTTTAGAGAAAACTATGCCCAAATTCCTAAAATAATTGTTTATAAATGCTTGTTTTTATTTAAAGGGGGATGATTACAAGTGATTAATGGTCACAGTCAATTTCTAAAAAACAAAATAATAATGGTGATATGATATAGAGATGAATACTTTGCATTGGTATGGATCTTGGTCCATTGTTACAGATTTCAGGTTGATTTTGTTACACTGTGTATATATATTTCTACTCTTATTTAAGATATTGTTAACATAGCTCATTTAAAAGTATAATGTATAATTAAAATTACAGATTAATAAAGTCATTTATAATAGTCAAACTTGTAGCCATGTTAGTTAGGTTTTCTAGATGTACAGAGATGTATTTCAAATGTGTAAGTATTCTTCAACCCTTTCAAAGACCTGAAGAACACGGCATTTAAAAAGTTCTAAGAACTTGGACTTTTCTTGACAATGAGACACGTCTGCTTTGGCAGTACCAATTACTGCACAGAGGTTGGGCGGCATCGAAGAAACTCATGATGAAATTTGACTTCAATGTGACAAGGCTAGCTATTTGGGCAAGAAACTGTTCTTGCCTGGACTGCTTGATGGGATACTGTATGAACGGCACATGCAGGACCCACGGAAAAGTGACTGCTGAACTTTCCAAAAGACGAAATGGTCCCCAGGGTTCCTGCTTCACAGAAGAAACTGCCAGACATTGTGCAGGATACAAAAGAAAGCAAGTGATGAACTTTGCCAGGACAAGGCAAAACAGGTCTTCAACTTTTCTGCAAGATGCTATGGGCCTGTAGGCTGAAGATGGATGCCTCAACGCTACAGAAGAACTTTGTGTGACTGTCCAGGCAGCAAGATGTCTTGACGGAGTTGAAGAACAAATAGTTATAGTCATAGTTTTATTTATAACAAAAGATAATTAGATGTAAAACTTTAGACTTACAAAAATAGGATATTATTTTCCTTATATTTATATTTCCTTTGACAAATATAAATGAACTAAATATTGTAACTATAATTCTTGCTTGACAACTGTTTTGTATATGTAATTTTACTATATTAAAAGTTAGAATTTTTTTATTTAGACAGAAAAGGGGAGATATGGGATTTCCCTCTGTTTGCTATGAATATGTTTTATTACCATTGGTTAATAAAGAAGTTGCTTCAGCCTACAGCAGGGCAGAATGTAGCCAGGCTGGAAGAGATACATATAGAAAGTAGGTGTAGTCAAAGAGACACCATGTAGCTGCCAAAGCAGAAAGATGCCTGGGAACCTTACTGTTAGGCCACAGCCTCATGGTGATACACAAAATAATAAAAATGGGCTAATTTAAGATGTAAGAGTTAGTTATAAGAAGCCTGAGCTAGTAGGCCAAACAATGTTGTAATTAATATAGTTTCTGTGTGATTATTTGGGTCTGGTCAGCTGGAAAAAGAAAAAGCAGTCTCTGCTTACACTGTCCAGTTTTAAATATCTGATTACTAGTGATTCCTAAACTAAAATGATCTTCCTTTTTATTATTAGCAAAGGAATGCATGCAGAAACTGTTGCCCTGACAAATTACTGTGTTGCTAGTAACACTATGATTGATGTTCTGTTTTATAATTTGTTTGATAATATACAAGACAGGGTTTGCCACTGTCTTTTGATCCCAATATGCAGTTGCACTGGTACATACTTGAAGCCATAATCTTAAAGAAGAAAAAGTGTGTGTTCATGAAGATGTGCCTGCAGGCAGTATTTGTAATTGAGAAAATATGATAGAAATTGAGAATTCTACAGTAGAGTAATAGCCAAGTAAATATAATGATGCCCAAATGAGAAATAAAAGATGACAAAAATCAGAATACATTAAGATGAAGAATATGTGATTGCTTTTAAAAATGGTTCATCTAGGGCCGGGCGGTGGTGGCACACGCCTTTAATCCCAGCACTCGGGAGGCAGAGGCAGGCGGATCTCTGTGAGTTCGAGACCAACCTGGTCTACAAGAGCTAGTTCCAGGACAGGCTCCAAAGCCACAGAGAAACCCTGTCGAAAAACCAAAAAAAAAAAAAAAAAAAAAGTTCATCTAGAATCACAATAACATTGTTGGGGCTGGAGATAGCTCCAAGGTAGAACATTGCTTACCATGCACCAGGCCTGGATTGTATACCCCATAAATAATAGTTTTAACAGTTACCAGAAGTTAAAAAATATCCACTCAAAAGTCTTTTCCCATGAGGCCATTTCTTTGGTCTCTTTGAACCTGTTCCAGGGAGAGTGCTTTTCTTAGTCTTCTCTTGTTCCTGTTCTTTGGCAGAACCTTTGCAGTCCTGCCTAGTCTGCTATTACCATTTCATTACCCTCTTGGGCAAGGCTTTTCCAGAAGTTGGGAATCACTCACATCCATGAGTTAATGAGTCTTAGCTCCTTGGCTGTCTTAAGAAAGGCATCTTTGAAAGTGACTGATATTAAGGACAGGAGCAGTACTTCTGTAGTCTTGTTTCTGATCTTAGTTGTTTGGTTGGAAGAGGAAATTGTGTTGTCTTGTTTCCATTTCTATCTTTAGTGTGTTTTTGGAGAATCTGTAAGGAGATTCCCATATCCTCGGGAAGAAGCCTTAGAGCCCTGAGCTATTGCCAGGTAAAATGTCTGCAAAGTTAAAAGAGTCATCAACATGCCTTCTCCAAGCCCTGAAGAATGATGGGCTCCTCTCGGGAAAGACAGAGGAGTGGGCCTGTGGTCAGGACCTGAATCTTCACTGGTGCGGCTCTGCCCACGATGACTACTGAGATTCACCTGAGTCCAGGAGGCTCTGACTGCTCCAGGAACTTTGTCTTGCTAGCTTGTTTTAGTTGCTTTTCTACTGCTGTGACAAAGCAACATGACCAAGCTAACCTTTTTGTTGTTCTTTTGAGACAGGGTTTTGCTGTCCTAGATCCAGTTCTGTAGACCAGGCTGGCTTCGAACTTACAGATCCACCTGCCTCTGTCTTCTGAGTGATGGGATTAAAGGCATGCACACCACTTCATTTATAAAAGAAAGCATTTAATTTGGGGCTTAGAGTTCCAGGGGGTAGTAGAGTCGGTGGCCATCGTGGTAAGAAATTTGGCAGATAGCCATGGTGGAGCAGTAGCTGAGTGCTTACATTTGACCCACAAACAAGAGGCAGAGAGGGAGAGAGAGGGAGGAAGGGAGAGAGGAGAGATTAAAGGTGTGAGTCACCACTGTCCAGCAAGATGCTATGTGTGTGCAAGTGTGGTGGATACGGAAGAGGTTGCTGGATCCCCTAGAGCTACGTTACACTTGGCTGTGATCTGGGAACTGAGCTATGGGTTCTCCAGCTCCAGTCTGCCCCAGTTTGATAGATCTTTAAGAAGACCAGGGTTATGATTCTAGAAAGAAGCCCTCAAACTAGGGCTTGAAATGACAGTTTTCTAAAGTGAGTGCCTTCAAAGAAGAGGTGCTGTGAGGTAATTCCCACTGGTCCCCACTTTAAAATTGAGAATGGAGTCAAGAGGCAAAGCAGATTACAAAATGCCACATTTTTACTTGAGTATGTTTATTCTTTTGTTTTTCAGGATTAATTTGCTATAAAATCTCTTAAAGACACAAAGCAGTATGCTCTGGGCGGCAGGGAGCAGCCAAGCTGGATGCTGGCTGAAAGCCTCACAGTGAAGGAAGGAGTTCCCAGGGCTATGGGAAGGTGAGCTCGCGCTGTGGCCAGCCGCTTGTTTACCGCTCCCATTCACTACCCCAGCAGAGGCCCTTTCCCGAAGGACACAATAAGGCAAGGCTTTCCAAAACAGGGCTCTTTTGTGCCATTTCTGAGAGTTGGCATGTGACTTAGCAAAGGCCGCAATGTGACCAGCTGGCAATTCATTCACTTATTCAAAGAAAATGTACTTACCGAGTTTTCCACGTACCAGCCCGCATCCTGAGACTAGGTGGGGGTACTGTGGAAACCAGGACAGAGACGACCCAACCTTTCCTGTACTTTCAAAGCAAATCTAAGTAATGAGATCACTTCTAAGAACGCCCCTAAGCATGTGGGGACCACCTGGAGAAACGGACATTGGCCAGAGAGGCTGAGGCGCCACAATAAGCCCGAGTCATAATCAGAGGGGAAAAGCAAGCAACAGATTATAGCCGACCTGCCGGGCAGTGTAACCCATTTTTGGTATCATAGTTGAGGTGGCTGAGATCCACTGGAGGACTTTAACTTGGGGAACGAGGTGCTCCGATTGATTACACCTGCAGATGCTTTGTGGCATGAAATAAAAAGCATGCGAAGATTCTACAAATTCCCCGTGACAACTAGCCAAAGTTCGCAGGTAGTCTCATTTTTTTTTTTAATAACTTGACGTAATTTTTGCAACACAGCTAGTGGGAGACAAGAGTTTGAACCATGTTTAGGCGCAAACCTCCCTTCCTATTTATAAGCTTTCGGCCCTGAAGCGCGAACAGTCAAAGTTCCTGCACTATAGGATGTGGGGGTAAAGCAAATGATTTACACTAGAGAGAGCGACCGTGCCTGGCACGACTGTGACAGGCTTTCAGAAATGTTCACTTTCATTAGTTACTTCAGAGGGCTCCTATGAGGAGTATGGGACACTCGGGAAACTGCCGCCCACCTTCTTCTTGCTCCCCTTTCCTTTGTGTCGAGTGGAACAGAGAGCAGAGCCCATTCCGGCAGAGGCGCAAGGCCAAGCTCGGCTTCAATGCGGCCATTGTCATCAAGCCGCACCTCCCCCGCTTGCCGCGCGTCCCCATGGCAACTCGGGGCTTCGTCTGCCCCCCCATCCCCCCCGCCCCCCGTCCTGCGGACCGGAAGCCGTGCGCGCCGGGGGCTTGTGGGAAGAGGCTGTGAGCGACGGCACAGCGTCTGCCCGGGACGGCGAGGCTGCGGTGGGTCCCGAGCCAGAGGTCAGCGGCGTGCGGGGCAGGGTTCGAGGAGGGGCGCGGAGCGGGGCGGCCGGACAGCGACCGGCGTCGTTCGGCGTTTCGGGCGTGCGTGGAGAAGGCCGCGGCGGAAGGGCGGCGGCTTGCTGCACTTCGGGTGTCCGCAGGAACCCCCAGCGCCCGCGTCCTCGCCGTCATGTCTTCCCCTCCCCCACCGACCGGTTTTGTTCTATTTCGAGGCTCTATCGGCTCGCGGAGGGTTCTGGGAGTCGCTCAGGCCGAGGTGCGAGCCGATGGTTCTCGCGCACGGCCTTCTGGAATTTGTAGTCCCGCCGGTGCAGGACGGAAGTGCCAGTCCTGGATGGTGGGGTGTTTTGGGGCTTCTGCGGCCCTTCGCGGTGGTTGCTGGGAAGAGGACGTCGGCCAGAGTTATTGGGGCTGGCTGGGCTCTGCGCTTTGAGGCGGGAGGTCGTTGGAGACCAGGATCCCGCCAAGTGCTCGACGGCGTTCCTCCTCGTCCCACGAGCCTGGTGCAGTACAAAATAGGAGAAAAAGCAATTTCTATTACGTAGAAATGCTTGAGCCGTTGATAGGGTCGGGTCCAGGAATAGGAACAAACAACTGTTGGATTTTGCTGTCAGGCCATCATTCCACTCAAGAATATTTAACGGATCTATGTGGTCTGTGTGTTTGATACGGTGTTTTTTGATTCTTTGTCTTCACCTTGACAGGTTTCAGTAAGGTTTTCTTAAGTTTCTGTTTTTTTATATTCTTGGCTCTGATAAATAGTGGCTGTAAAGCTTATTCTTCTGCTGTTTTGTTTTTTTTTTTTTGCAAGACAGGGTTTCTCTGTGTAACCCTGGCTGTCCTGGAACTCGCTCTGTAGACCAGGCTTGCTTTGAACAAGGAGATCCTTTGCCTTCTTAGTGCTGGAATTAAAGGCGCGCACCACTGTCTAGCTAAGCTTATTATTCGTGATGTGCTGTGAACCGTGACACTAGTATGATTTTGCAAATACTAAAAGGATGAGAAAGTAGCTCACATATTTCCCCAAAGGAAAAGCTAGGGGAAGCTATTTAAGGAAAAAGACTCCAGGCCACTGTGAGAAGTTGTGAGTGCTTTTCCCCATAGCATTTGCTGCAGGAGATGAACTGTTGCTGCAAGTTGAAATGCGTGTATGGTGTGGTGGATGCCTAAATGCCATTTACATGTTTTGTGAAATAGTTTCTTCCCCAGGGTTACTTGATCCGTTACTGTGTAAAAGTGAATCTGTGGCAAAAGCCAGTAGCCCAGTTAGCCTTGCTATGGAAATGAGGACAGTCTTGTGTCACCTAGGTGCTGGGGTTACAGTTTTAGGACACCAGAACCAGCTACAAGTGAACAGAACATTTTCACATATATTTTGTTTAAGGGGTTCCTAAACAATATTTTTTTAAACTTTAAAGAAAGTGTGTGTGTGTGTGTGTGTGTGTGTGTGTGTGTGTGTGTGTGTATTCACATTCTGAGCTGTAGCTCAGCAGTAGAGCACATTTGCATGGTACTCTATACAGTCTCTAACCATGGGGGTGGGTGGCGACCTGTTCCTAATCCAGATTTGTAAACACTGAAGAGTGGGTGTGGGGCTTGCTCCAGCCTGACAGCCCGTGCTGGATCCCAGATTCTACACAGAAGGGGGAACGAACCCTGCATTCTGTCCTCTGACTTACACACGAGGGCTGCGATGCACAAACATAAAATTAATGTCAAAAAAATGTTTTAAGTGTCCTACGGTTCTGAATTTTCAGCTTTTTATTTTATGTATCTGTGCACCCTGTGTCTGCCTGGTGCTTAAGGAGGCCAGAAGAGAGTTCTGGGGTGCTGGGAATCAAATGTGGGTCCTCTCCGAGGGCAATTAAGCGTTTTTGCTGAGCCAGTTCTTCAATCTCAAGGGTTCAGAATATTTGGAGAACACTGCAGTCGACGGAGTCTTACGTGGGTTGTTTGGATTATTAAATTACCTTCTGTTGACTTCGTGTCACAGACTGGAAAGGGCCAGATAGTAAATATTAAGTTGCTTTAGATCTTAGCTGAAATTGTTGAACCCTGTCAACTCTTCCATTATAGCCTGAACTATGATTAAATGTAATGATTTATAGATACAAATTTTAAAAATATGGGGCTGGAGAGATGGCTCAGTAGTTAAGAGCACTGACTGCTCTTCAAGAGGTCCCGAGTTCTATTCCCAGCACCCACATGGCAGCTCCCAGCTGTCTGTAACTCCAGTTCCAGGGATCCAACACCCTTATACAGATACACATAGACAAAAACCAATGCACATAAAGTAAATATAAACCATTTTTTATTTAAAGTATTTTTTCATTGTATGTGTGTCTATATATGTATATGTGTGTGTAGGCTTGGACATGTCATGTCACACTTGTGGAGGCCAGAGAATAACAGAAGAAAGTTCTCTCTTATGGACATGCTGGTTATCAGAGTCAAGTCATTAGGCTTGGCAGCAGGTGCCTTTGCCAACAGAGTGGCCTTGCTGGCCCTAGACAGATACATCATATTTTCCTACCATAAAATGTTTCTATGCCTTTTAGCAATTTAAGTTTTTACACTATTCTCACTTCGGCAGTAGGCTAGATTTGGCTATAGTCTACTACCTATGGTAGCATTTCAATCAATATAGACTATTGATTGGAATTTTTAATCCAGTAAGGACTTTTTTTCTGCTGCTTTTAAATATCTTGGAGTATTTGGTAATTTCTGTGTCTTTTATTTCTCATCCCTTAGGAGTACCTTTGAGGAAAGCAGAGTATTCTGTGAGTAGTCTATATCCTGCCTTGACTGCCTTTCCTTGAAGGGTTATAACAGGATGTCTGCACAGTCGGTGGAGGAAGATTCAGTACTTAGACTCCCAAATCCAGATGAAGAAGAAAAAATTCTGAGAGTGAAACTAGAGGAGGACCCTGATGGTGAGGAGGGATCGAGCATTTCCTGGAATCATCTCCCTGACCCAGAGGTTTTCCGACAGCGGTTCAGGCAGTTTGGATACCAGGACTCACCAGGTCCCCGAGAGGCTGTGAGCCAGCTCCGAGAACTTTGCCGCCTGTGGCTCAGACCAGAGACACACACTAAGGAACAGATACTGGAGCTGGTAGTGTTGGAGCAGTTTGTTGCCATCCTACCCAAGGAGCTACAGACTTGGGTTCGAGAACATCACCCAGAGAATGGAGAGGAGGCGGTGACCGTTCTAGAGGACTTGGAGAGTGAACTTGATGATCCTGGACAGCCGGTGAGCATGTTTGTCTCATTCTTCCCAAGTCAGAAACACTCACATAGCAGTAGGCAAACTGCTGATTCACTTCATTTGACTACGTTAAAATTATGTCTGTGCCTCCCCCTGTTCATTTGCCTTTGTAATACCTGTGCTGCTTTGTAGCTGGAATTTTCTTGTGCCGCTAAACAGCTCCCAAATGAAGACACGGAGACATTATTAGTTATGAGTGCTCCACTAACTCTTTTAATTTAACCTGTTTCTATTCATCTACGTTGTGCTGCAGGGCTTTTTACTTTCCCTCTCATTCCTTCGTGTCTGGCTGACTGGCCCTTGGTGTTTCCCTTTCGTTTCCTTTTCTTCTCTGAGCTTAAATCCTTCCTTCTACTTACTTTCCTGCCCAGAAATTCCACCTGTACCTCCTCCCTCACTGTTGGCTAGTCACCTTTTTATTAAACCAATCAGGTGCCTTAAGCAGGCAAGGTAAAACAGCAGCACATCTTTACATGATTTAAACAAATGCTGCACATCTTTGCATAGTTAAACAAATATTCTGCANAAACAAATGCTGCACATCTTTGCATAGTTAAACAAATATTCTGCATTATAAACAAATGCTGCACATCTTTGCATAGTTAAACAAATATTCTGCAACACTGCTCTGCTGTCTAGGACTTTGTATTGCATTTTTTGTGGCATCTCTTATGTGCTTAGTATCAAAATTTCTTCTCAACCAAACTAAAACCTTGTTTTCAGGTTTCTCTCCGTCGGCGGAAACGGGAAGTGCTTGTAGAAGAGATGTCTCAAGAAGACGCTCAGGGATTACCAAGTTCGGAGCTTGATGCTGTAGAGAACCAGCTTAAGTGGGCATCCTGGGAACTCAACTCTCTGAGGCACTGTGGTGAGGACCAGAACTCTATGGGGCCTGCCTTTCCCAGAGTGCTTTGCTTGTTTTTTTGGAGAAACACTTTTAAGCTGCTGTTTAGAAATTGCCGTGCTGTGAAGAGCCTGACTTTCCTGGTGGCCGACTCACTGGCCTCGGGAGTTTTTACTCCTTGGCATTAGCACCTCTAGCTTTTCTGTCACGACGACTGCCCATTCTGGGGCTTCCGTCTGCCTGAGTCTGTGCCAGTGCCTGTATGCCATGTCTGTTTCATACACAGCACTGCTTGTCTGCCGTCTGCCGTGTGCTGTCTTGTTCTTAGTCTCCTGCCTAACTGTACTAAGACGGTGAACTTACTTGAAGTTTCCTTCAACACTTTTATTTTATTACTTGAAGTCTTCCTAAAATTTTAGCTATTTCTGTTTTTTTTTTTCGCTTCAATATTCTACCTCCTTTTTTTTTTTAATTAAGAAACTTTTCCCCCCATTATTTTAATTTATTTTATGTGTATGGGGCATGTGTGTCTGTAGCATGTGCATGCTAGATGTCCTTGGAATTCAGAAGAGGAAGTCAAGTCCCCTGGAGCTGGAGTTATAGACGGTTATGAGCTGCCACGTGGGTGCTGGGGATTAAACCTGGGTCCTCTGGAAGAGCAGCCAGTGCTCCACAACTGGGCCATCTCTGCAGAGCCCTTAAGAAGCTTTTTAAAAAGATCTTTTAAGTAAAAAGTATGTGTGCTTGTGCGTGAGGATGTGCATGTGAGTGCAGGTACTCAGGGCAGGGGAGCGTACTGGATTCCCTGGAGTTGTCGGTGGGCAATGAGCCGCACGGTGAGGGTGCAGGGAGCTGAACTCGGCTTTTTTTGCAAGAACTGTATGTGTGTGCTCTTAACTACTGAATCATCTCTGCAGCCCTCTAGAACTTAAAAAATAAAAATAAAAAAACTCAGAAATGAGACGAGGGTAAACTCTTTAATTTTTCCTAAGTATTTTATTCAAACTAGGCTACCAAGCTATAATATGGTTTAAATGCAGAAATATCAAAGTATAATTGTAATAATTCAGATTTTTTTGTTTCCAATATACTGGAACTTAATGCTGTGTACTTGTTTATATGACCTAGGATACTAAAATTGCTGTGTTGGCGTTTTGTTTATATGAAGTTTTCGTTTGAGAGTGCTTCAGGAATTCTTTGAGGTAGATGGGGATAATGATGGTTTGGCACACATTAGGACATGAGCAGGTTTTCTCGCTGTGTGAGGGGATGGTGCTATAATCAGAACTGAGGCAGAGGTGCAATCCGCTCACTACTGTGGCTTCCCCAGCTCGTGGGATGTTGTTCAGTGTGGTCGTTTGAGAACTGCGCTTGCTCTTCGGAGGTGAACTTTCATGGGTCAAAGCTGTTCTCTTCCTAAATTTTAGGATGGCTTTCCATGGTTGGCCTCATTTTAGCAGTCTGGCCACTTTCACATTCAGAAAGTTCCATTTCTTTCACGTCACGCGCCCTCACTTGCCCTTCATACTTGACTTTTCAAGTATCTAAGCCGCGTTAACCCTTCGGGCCCCTGGGTCTCCCTCCCCCTGCTTTCCCACTTGACTTCCCCGTGGTGACATCCACACTGGCCACTCTGGAGTCTGCTCACCAGATGTCCGTTAGGCTCTATGGCTTAAGCTTCAGGGAATTGTCGGTGAGTCTTGCTCTTTTCCTTGCCTGTGTGTAGGCAGTGCTGCCACTATAAAATCGAGGCTTTTTTTTTCTAGACACATCTCACTCATACTTAAAAGGAACAATGTTTCTAGCTGCCGAGACAAAGAGCAAATTGGGCCAAGCTTCTTTAATACGGAGCTTTTCATTTATTGTGTATTTATTGTGAAGTTCTGAGTGTCGTGGCTTTAGTTAACTCAGGTCCTCCTTAGCTTTTTTGGTTTTATTTGTTCTGTTTTTTGTTTGTTTGTTTGTTTGTTTTTGAGACTTGGTCTCTGCCTGGTCTGAATCTAGCCTTGAATTCACAGACTTCTGCCTCCTGTGGGTGTGGGTGCTAGGTTTAAGGAATGTGCCACCACACCCAGTTCTGGACTTTTTCTTAATCAGTATTGATTGTGACCCATGAACTTATTTCAGCAGCAGCTATTGTTTCACATCCTTTTTTTGTTAGACCTTCATTTTGATTTAATCTCTTAAAAACTGTTTCCTAATGGCCATCATTTTTCCTCCCAGAGTTCCCTCAGACTTAGCCATATCAGTTTGATTTTCACCTTTGTTTTATAATCTGTCACCTTTTTGAATATGTTCTATTTAGAAAATTTTGTGTGTGTGTTTTACATGTATGTGTGTATGTATGTATGTATGTATGTATAGGTATGTCATTTGTTCAGTTGCCCAAAGAGGTCAGAAGAAGTTGGACCCCCTAGACCTGGAGTTGTGGTGGTGGTTGTGAGCCTCCCAGTGTGGGTGATGTTAACTGAACTTGGGTCCTCTGAAGGAACATGTGCTCTTCATGACTGAGCAATCTCTCTAGCCCCTACGTTAAATTTAGATAAAACCAGTGCACACCTTTAATCTGAGTTTGAGGCCACCCTGGTCTACAGCATGAATTTCAGGACAGTCAGGGATGCATAGAGAAACCCTGTCTTGAAAAATCAAAAAACAAACAAAATAAATAAAATAAAACCTCTGTGTTTAGCTCTCTGGCCTCATAACCTCCTGTTTTATCCTTCTTTGAGAATTGTTAACCTTATATATTCATAGGTGTGTACAGGTTTGTTTGTTTGCTTTTTTTTTTTTTACTTCACGAACAACTTTTTTTGTTTTGTTTTGTTTTTTTGCCAGGCATGGTGGTGCATAATTTTAATGCCAACATTGGAAGGCAGAGGTAGGCTGATCTCTGAATTCAAGGCCAAACTAGTCTATACAAAGCAAGTTCCAGGCTGGCCAGGCCTTGGCTACATAGTGAGACCTTGTCTCAACAACAAATAATCATTTTTTTCCCTTCAAGTTCTTTTCTCTTCAAATAGGAACTGAGTGATACTTATATTTTCTTTTATTTCAGATGATGATGTTAGGACAGAAAATGGAGCACTGGCTCCAAAGCAGGAGATTGCTTCCGCTGTGGAATCTCAGGAAGTTCCTGGCACTCTTAATATAGGTGTTCCTCAGATTTTTAAATATGGAGAAACCAAGGGCAGATTTGAAAGAAAGAGAAATCCCTCTCGAAAGAAACAGCACATATGTGACGAATGTGGAAAACACTTCAGCCAGGGCTCAGCCCTTATTCTTCACCAGAGAATCCACAGTGGGGAGAAGCCTTACGGATGTGTCGAGTGCGGAAAAGCCTTCAGCAGAAGCTCCATCCTTGTGCAGCACCAGCGAGTCCACACTGGTGAAAAACCTTACAAGTGTCTTGAGTGTGGGAAAGCCTTTAGCCAGAATTCTGGGCTTATTAATCATCAGCGAATCCACACTGGGGAGAAACCTTATGAATGTGTCCAGTGTGGGAAGTCCTATAGTCAAAGCTCAAACCTATTTAGACATCAGAGACGACACAATGCAGAGAAACTTGTGAACGTTGTGAAAGTTTAAGAAATGCGGGGGAAACAATGAGCACTCAGGTCTTTTTCTTCAGAAATGAAGACAATTCAAAACATGAAGTGATAAAGAAAAGTTTTTTTTCCTTGTTGACTAAGAAAATCCACTGGGAGATACAAAAAAAATTCATCATTATTATCTTGAAAGAAATGGCGTTATGCCTAGAAACTGAAATTTTAAATAATTCAGGTATTAATACCTAAAATTTCCATGTGATATTTATATTCTCTTTTCTCCCAAGTAATGAGCTACCTGATTCTTTGTCCTTTTCTTAACAATTTTCTTTTTCAGACAGTTTATTTCTGTGTTGGTCATTGGAATGTTGTTTTATAAGGATACATACCTTTCTATTTTAAAAGGCAACCTAGGAATTGTACAATCTCAAAGCCCATCTGCAAGCTTTTAAAAACATCTTGACCATTTAGTTTCCTTTTGTTCAGTTTGAGTATATTTGGGGAAAATAGAAGATAAAGGCTAGTCAAAGCCTCAAAGTTAACTGAGCCTTAAGATCTCAGATGATTGATGGTGGCAGAATTTTAAAGAGTGAAGGGAGAGACTGAAAAAGCTACACGCTGAAGTGTATCAGTTACATACAGTCAAAAAACCAGGCAAACAAAAACTGATTTTATCTAAGTTGTGGGCATCTTACTGATGAAGAGAGTTTTCCTGTGTAAGACTAGGCACCTGTAAAGTGAAGGCAGGTCTGACACTAAGGAAGGATGCTGATGTTGAAAGGCAGATGTAAAATTGAGGCACTTACATGGTGTGGCTTTTAGAAAAAACTCAAATCTAACTCACTTTGCTCTCATCCTAGTTAAGGATATAGAAAACTCCTTGATGGGAGGGCAGCAATATTAGGTTTGCTTTTATTCCTTTGGTACAAAAGGGTTGAACACCAGGCTAAAACAGCCATGCATTTGTTACTAAACATTTTACCGACAATGCACTGTGCTAGGTACTGTAATCCTACTGTAAGTAGGGAGGTATTTGTTCCACTGTAAGTCATGAGGGGTTTCCCCGTCAGCATTCCCAGGTCACCTCTGAGATTCCCAGAGTTGTAGTTCTCTTAGCAGTGTGTTGTGTTTGGAGGGAGAGACGTCAGCTCAGAAAGCTAGCTAGTCAGCTCTTCGCACTTTTCAGAGGTGAGCTCAAGACACCCTCTATTAGTTTAAACAGTTTTGAATCTTAAAAATCCAAATGTAATTTCTAGTAGTATTGTAGTTATAACTACATGTTAAGTTGAATGGACCGTTCTACTTTAAAAATAAATAACTAGGCTATGAATAACTAGTTTTATTAACTGGCAGAATTGATTGAATTTTTTAATTTACAGTCTTAACACATTTTTTTAAACAAACATATTAAAACATATTAGTAGTAGGATTCTGTATGCCCTGGCTAAGAATCCCTGGACTGTGATTCTACTGTTTAGTGGCGAACTCTGCAAGTTAAAGCATTGAGTATAAGAAAATGTGGGGTTTGTTTGTTTGTTTGTTTTATGTTAGACAAGCGTCATTAAATGGAAAATGATCCATGGGAGTACAAATATTTCCAGCAATCAGGGTTATATCTGGTACTTGGTCGCATTTTAAGCTGAAAAGTGAGATTTTTGTGTGTCTATTGAAAACAGTACTAAATGCAATGCAGCCGGTGAAATGAGGCAGAATGAAGCTTGTTCATAGATTTCTGATAACAATTCTAAGAAACGTGCTTTATAGACTAAGATTTATTGAAGTATAAATATGTAGTAATGCTATCATGTATTTTTAAGTTATACAAGAAAATGTAGGGACTTTTGTTTGGGTCTTTTCTCTGTGGCTGAGAGGAAACAAGTTAATGTCCAATAAAGCTGTAAACGCCTCTGCTCTAAGGTAGCATAACCTGGAATCGCATTACTTATTTGTTTATGGCTGGTTCTTTCCCAGTAGGTTTTTGAGGTGGCACATTTGATGACTGCTGGGATGACAGAGTAGGTAATAGGGTGGAATGCCAGACTTACCAATTTTAGGGGTAGATTTGCCATAAAGGCCAAAACTGTTTGGTCATGTGAAAGCACAGAAGAGGTGTTAATTAGAGTTGGCAAACAGGCGTTGTCTTGCTGGCTCCGCCCCCATGTATTTGTTGGGAAGGAAGCTCAGACAAGGGACGGTCTAAAACACCTCATGGTTTACAGGAAAAGGCAAGCAGTGGGATGTATATTTAATTGACTCTGGCTAGGCGTAAGTCTCCACTAGACAGATTAATTTACAGTAACGGTGATGCTGTCTTCAGAACTGTCCCCACACATAATTTGGGGGTACCCAGTCTAATGAAGTAGACAGACGTTCTGGTTAGCATGTGAGCACTTCTGAGAAGGCATGCACACTAATAGTCACAGATGTTTGACCATTAGCAGCCTGTCTTAGATTCATGTGAGCTTCGGGGAGGGTGCCTGTTCTGAAAGAATGTGCATGCTAAACATGCTTGGAATACTTAAGCATCTAGATTTGTGGACTAGGAAAACAAGACCCAAAAATTTCGGAACTTGTGATTTGGAAATGGCCACTTAGAACTGAAACACAAACCTAGTTCGGTAGATTCCCCAGGCCAGTTTGTTTGATTCTGTCAAGAGTGATGGTGTTAGCTAGGTGGTGGTGGCGCATACCTTTAATTCCAGCACTCCGGAGGCAGAGGTAGGTGGATGTTTGTGAGTTCAAGGCCAACCTGGTCTACAGAGTGAGTTCCAGGACAGTGAGGACTAGGACTACACAGAGAAACCCTGTCTCAGAAAACCAAATTAAAAAAAAAAAAAGATGTCAGTACAAGTTTAATAAACTTGAAAGTTACTATATACACCCATTTAAATTTTCCACAATGAAGAAACAAAATATGAAAAAAGACATCAGGTTTAGCCAGAAATGGTGGTAATCTGGTTTATTGTCCTTCCAAATTTAGCTCTATACACGTTTAACTCTTGGGTTGAGTACAGGCACCAACTAAAGTGCCTTACTCTGCTTTAATCCTCAGCCGACCTGAGGTAGTTACATAGCTCCATTTACCATAGAGACACTGGCTTGCCCTCCCCTACTGCTGTGGACATTTTCCATAGTTACAGTATCCCATTGCGTTATTACACTCAGTCCATCTAACCTACCCCTGCTGATGGGTTTGTAGGTTCCTTATGCCTAACAGATACAGTTGCTATCCATAAACGTAGATTCTACTACCTATGTAGTTGTCCCTATAACACAAATAACTAGAAATGGATTCATTGGGTCAGGAAATACATATTTGACATTTTTGAGGAAATACAACTTTAAAAGTTGGACTAAGAATGCCTGTTTGCCTGCAGTCCTGACAGTACTGCAGCCTGAAAAAGTTTTGCTCATCTTACAGTAAGACCAGGTCTTTTCTTATTTTCTTTGTGTGTGTGTGTGTGTGCGTGCACGTGCACTCACGCATGTGCGCCTTTATTAGTAAGAAGGAACTTTTTTTTTTTTGGTTCATTGGCTGTTTTATGTCCTGTTCTGGTCTTGTTCTTTTCTTTCTTTGTTCTAATTATGAAAGTATAAATGACTACAGTTAACATCATATAAAACTTAAGAAAGACAAATGTAAGACCATTTTCCCAGGCCAGTTCCATTTTCCAGTTAACTGTACATCTTACTACAATTTGTACACATTTCCATGTGAATATACAGAAATGCGGACACCTTTTAAATAAACAGGATTATTATAAACTTTCTGGTCTTTAAACTCCTGGAAGGTGGATGGCTGGCTGTAAAGCACTTGTTGCCTGACACTCTCCTCCGTCTCCTGACAGATAGCTGTATCATCTTCACCTCTGTAGACTACTCATTGCCACAGAGCCGCCTTACCCACACTGGTAAGTTTGGGAAAAGGAGAGAGAAGAAACCTTCCTATTTGCAACTCCCTGATGAATAATGAAGTTGGTCATTTATAATTTCCTGAGGATTGTTCACTCATGTGTCTGTTGCCTTTGTACTGGGTTATGTGGGTATCTGTATTTGTTCAGCATCTCTTCCCTCATGTATGGCAACAGTATCCCTATTGTTCAGCATCTCTTCCCTCATGTATGGCAACAGTATCCCTATTGTGGCTAACCCATTCCATATGGCTTTGGTGAGCACATGACCAGGCTCGTCTCCTGAGCCACACTAGCCACAGTGATTAGAGAGTGGGCATCAATCTGAAGCAGGCTACGGAGGGTACTCAAGAGAACGGCCACTCCTGGAAAGAAGGCTTTGGAGACACTGGAGACCCAAGGACGACGAGAGCCTGCATTTTCCTATGTGGAGAAAGTCTCTGAGGAGAAACTCAGAGGCTAGCAGACTTGGTGAAAACTAAGTTTGGATATCATTTTTCTGGAGGCCCTAGATCCAGTTGTGCCTAAAGCCTGCCCTACCTCTGGACTTTAAAGTTTGTGAGCCAATAAAGTCCCTTTCTTGTTTAAGATAATTGTATTTGGCTTCTGTCCTGATTAATATAGAGTATCTGTATTTTCTTGTTGATTTGTAGAAAACTTGTAGTTTTAATTCTAGATTCACACATATAAGTTAAAATTAGCAATGGCCTTTTATAATTTGGATTCTGTCAACCTCTACCATGTGTTACATTACTCTCCTCCCTCCCCAGTTCACACACCATTCCCATACTTGACATTTTAACATGACTTAATGTTGGCTTTCATTAAGTCTGAACTTTTCATACATTGCCCCCAACAGATTGATTTGGGTCCAGTGTGTTAAACTGCTGAATCTGTTAGTTAGGTGTCTACTGCTGTGATAAGACTCAATGACCGAAAGCAGCTTGGGGAGGCAGTTTACTGTCTTACAACTCTCAGGTTACTTGAGTTCCTGCCCAGACTTGACTTCTGTCTCTGAGCTCAGTCAGGGCAGGAACTCCAAACAGAAATTTGAAGAACTGATGTAGAGGCCATGGAGGAATGCTGTTTTGGCTTGTGCCTAATATTGTCTTGAACCTGCTTTCTTAGAGCACCCAGGGCCACCAGCCTCGGGGTGACACAACCTACAGTAAACTGGGCCCTCCCCAACCAGTCATCAATCCAGAAAATGCACCACACGCTCCACGGGCCAGCCTGGTGGGGGCACCTTTTCAGTTAAGAGTCCCTCATCTGAAAGGACCAGCTTGTGTCATTGATGGCCAGCACACTGCTGTACCTAGCAGACATTGCTCTTAGGGCACCACCTTCACACTTTTACTGCCCACGGTCCTTGGAGTCCTTCATAATTACCTTAACCCAGCATGGGTTTTTGGGAGAGGGGCCCTTTATTTTAGGTCCATTGTCTTGAAGCTCTGTGAGCCCAATACCTAGTTTGATGGAAAGAATCTTATGCAAGTTTATAGGACATTTTCTTAATTGATTGATGTGGAGGGGCCCAGCTCATTGTGGGTAGCAACACCCCTCATCAGGTGGTCCTGGATGATCTATGAATGTGGGCTGAGCAAACACTAAGCACCAGTAAGCACTCCTCCATGGTCTCTGCAGCAGTTCTGCCTCCGGGTTCCTGCCCCGTTTGAGTTCTTTCCATGATAAACTATGATGTGGAAGTCTAAATGGGAGAGTAGACTGTTTACTCCCAAGTTGCTTTTGGTCGTGGTCGTGGTGTTTTATCATAGCAATAGAAACCCTAAGATACACACACACACACACACACACACACACACACACTGTGGCGGTTTGAAAGAAAAGGCTTTCATAGAGAGTGGCACTATTAGAATGTATGGCCTTGGAGGAAGTGTGTCACTCTGGGGGTGGGTTTTGAGGTGGTCTATGCTCAAGCTGTACCCTATGCAACAGTTCAGTCCACTTCCTGTTGCCTGTGGATCAAGTTATAGAACTCTTAGCTCTTCAGCACCATGTCTGCCTGCATGCTGCCATGTCCTACCATGATAATGGACTAAGCCTCTGAAACTGTAAGCCACCCCAATTAAATATTTTCCTTTACAAGAGTTGCTGTGGTCATGGTGTCTCTCCAGAGCAATAGAAATTCTAAGACTATATATATGGCTTCATGCAGATGAAGTCTGTTGTGCTAGGATCCTACTTATGGACTCAAGTTTGGGGTAGTTTTTATTTTTATATATTTTCTACTGTATATCCTCCATAAGATAATACATAAAGATGTGGTGCTGGTGGACGCCTTTAATCCCAGCAGATCTTTTGAGTTTCAAGCCAGCTTGCTCTGCATAGACCCTGTTTCAAACAACAGAAGCCCTCAGACTATAAAGAAGCGTTTAAGAATTAAACTGAATGGTCTTTGTTTTCCACACTAGTCCTCAACATCATGTTGTTCTTTGCCTGGAACCTCCCATAGTTTCTCAGTGAAACCTTGAACCCCTTTGCACATCCTCCAGAACGTGAACACTGCATTCAGAAGTGAAACCTTGAACCCCTTTGCACATCCTCCAGAACGTGAGCACTGCATTCAGAAGTGAAACCTTGAACCCCTTTGCACATCCTCCAGAACGTGAACACTGCCTTGCCTGGGATGCCAATTTTCCATGTATTATTTTCCCCATTAGTCACTGGTAGCCATGTGGGAAAATAATGGAGATTCCGTCTCCATACTCTCGTTGCTTACGTTCAAGTAATCCTTACTTCACTGAACAATGGCCCCAGGATGAAGTGGTGCTGGCAATTAGAGAAGTTGAAGAGAAGACAGTTTTATGAGCTGTAAGTGAAAAAGTGGAAGGTTTTCATTTAAGGGAAGAAAAGAATTCAAGGATGTTACAGTCTACAGTAAGAATGGATCTTTTGTGAAGTTGTGAAGGGAAATTTTATTATTATTCTAACATCTCAAAATGCAAGTTGTAGACATAGTGCACAGTGAGTGCTTAAATAAGGAAATGGTGTTAAGAAAGCAGTACAGTCCACGAGATGCAGAGAGGCAAATCTTCCAAAGTGCACAGCACCCACAGCGGGGGACTTTGCTCTGGCTCTGTAGCTGGTTGGTACCAGCTGATGCTACCATTCTTCAGTTGCTTTAGTTGTCTCCATATCCACAAAGGGCCCCTCTGCTCACAACCTAAAGTTGCATAAAATCTGCAGCTCATCAGCAGGACACCACAAATGCATGAGTCTATTTCTTTTGCCTATATAATCTGCCCCCCTCTCATTCTACCTTGTCAGTCCATTCATTGCTGCAGCACCAGTACCAATAGCATCTCTTCTAGATGGTTTTGCATATTTATGATTTCAGGGTAGCGTATGTTGGCTGGTTCCCTTAGAACTGTTACCACTGAGAATGGCTGGTAACCAGTGCTGGGACCAGCCAGCTCCGTCTCTTGGAAAAATTGCAAAAACTTCTGGTAGCTGATGGTTCTGGCTGGAAGAAGAGCAGCGAAGACACTAACACTAGGTAGGATTTGAATCACTGGCACACAAAGTTTGAAGCTGTTAATTAGGAACTGAGAACCTCTATCACTAACACAAAAGGGGTGATGTGCTTTGCCTGTTCATAGTCTATCTGGACTTAGCAAGGGTGTCAGCTGACTGGCGAAGTTCTATGCCTTGGGACATAGCCCCCATGGATATCATGAAACTACAGTATTTACAGGACCATAATGCCACAGCTCCATCTTTGCTCAGTATTGGTCTGCCTTACTGAAAATTAACCTAGTATTGCTGTGTGCACCATAGGGACTCATGCTCACTAGGAAAACCAAAACTAGACCACTACCAACAAATCACTGAGACAGAGTGGCATGGGGTTACACAGTGCATAGATACTCAGCTTGTGCATAGGACACAGCTCTCCACCTCTAGAGGATATGTGTGACATCAGTGTTAATACCACTTTAATTACAGCATTTAAAGTTTCCCTGCATTCTGAAATAACTTCTGATATGCAGTTGGTAATTTAGACTCAATAAAGGTTTGAACTTCTAAGATGAATATATTTTCCTCATAATTTTGATTGAGACTTCCACATTTACTTTTAAATATGGTAAGTTCTTCATTAATGTTTTATATTTTATAATAATATTGCTGTGAATTGTCAGTAAGAGATTTTCTTAGATTATAGTAAAGGTTAAAGTTTCTATTTTTCCTATTGATTCATTTTTTTTAAATTATGAGCAATGCAGTTCATACAACTTCCAGAGCACCTCAGGATTTCCTTAAAATTGGGATTCTGAGCTCTAAATTGCTATAAAATTCATTTTCTAGTAATTTTTAAATGGAGCATGGGCTGGACATTGATTAAAACCTTTCTCATGGTCATTATAGCATTGGTAAGATTTTTGTTCTAGTGTGATATCAGAATCTGTGCACCACAGACTTTCCCATAGCTCTCACATTCATGCAATTCTTCCTCCTCAGAAAGAATCTTTTCTTGGGCTGAGAGATGGCTCAGTAGCTAAGAGCATTGCCTGCTCTTCCAAAGGTCCTGAGTTCAATTCCCAGCAACCACATGGTGGCTCACAACCATCTGTAATGGGGTCTGGTCCCCTCTTCTGGCCTGCAGGCATATACACACAGACAGAATATTGTATACATAATAAATAAATATTAAAAAAGAATCCTTTCTTTTATTCCTTTCTCCCTTCTTTTCTGTCCTTTCTTCCTTCCTTCCTTCCTTCCTTCCTTCCTTCCTTCCTTCCTTCCTTCCTTCCTTCCTTTTCTTCCTTCCTTCCTATTTCTTCTTTCTTCCTCCACGGCAGGGTTTCTCTGTGTAGCCTTTTCTGTCCTGAAGTTTGCTATGTAGATCTGCCTGCCTTTGCCTCCTGAGTGCTGAAATTAAAGGCATGCGCTTCCACCACCTGGCTAGAATGGGTTTTCTTAAAGTTACCACGATCAGGTTTGTTAAAACGTCTGCTACCCGGAACTGAGGGTAGAGCTTCTCTTCTATGTGCATCCTTTGATAGTCAGTGATATTCAGAGACTGGCCACAGTACCGAAGGGTTTCCTGTAAACGGACATTTCCTGTCCCAACTGCCGGGTCCCGACTTAGAGGCTGAATATGAATTATAAATGCTTGGCCGATAGCTCAGGCTTCTTACTAGCTCTTACACTTAAATTAACCCATTTCTATTGGTCTATGTATTGCCACGTGGCTCATGGCTTTGCCTGTCCTCTAGCATGTCTTGCTTCCTAGGCAGCTAGCTGACGTCTGCCTGACTCCAGCCCGGTTCTTCCCATCATTCTCAGTTTGGTTTCCCACCTAACTTCTCATCTGGCTACTGGCCTGTCAGCTTGTTATAGCCAGTGAGGGTAACACATACTCACAGTGCACAGAAGGGTCGTTCCCAGCAGTTTCCCACAGGTACCAATCATATTTGCAGTTTTTCCCCAACGTGTATTCTCTGATGGTTAAAGAGATCAGCGCGTCTACGAAAGCTTCTGCCGCACTGAGCACAAGGGTACGGTTTCTCTCCAGTGTGGATTCTCTGGTGTTTGATACGGTCTGAATTCTGACTGAAACTTCGGGTGCACAGCGAGCACGCATAGGGTTTTTCTCCCGTGTGGATTCTACGGTGAAGGATGAGGTCAGAACTCTGAGTAAAGGCTTTGCCGCAACTATCACAGTGGTAGGGCTTTTCGCCAGAATGCATCCGCTGATGTTTAGCGAGGTCTGAACTTTGGCTAAAGCGTTTATTGCAGAGATCACATGTATATGGTCTTTCGCCAGTATGTATTCTTTGATGCTTTACGAGATCTGAACGGCGACTGAAGCTTTTGGCACAGGCAGTGCAGGGATAGGGTTTTTCCCCGGTGTGGATTCTCTGGTGGAGAATAAGGTTGGAGCTCTGACTGAAGGCCTTCCCACACTCACATGCATAGGGCTTCTCCCCAGTGTGGACTCTATAATGTTTAACAAGATCCGACCTCCTACTGAACATTTTACTGCACTGACCACATGGGTACGGCTTCTCTCCAGTGTGAATTCGCTGATGGTTAATAAGATCTGAAAGCCTACTGAAGGTTTTGGTACACTGGTTACATAGGTAGGGTTTCTCTCCGGTATGAATTCTTTGATGCAGAATAAGGACCGAGCTCTGATTAAAAGCCTTTCCACATTCGCTACATTTATACGGCTTCTCTCCAGTGTGAATCCTTCTGTGTTTAATAAGGTCTGAATTCTGGCTGAAACTTTTGCTACACAGATTACAGGGATATGGTTTCTCCCCAGTGTGGGTTCGCTGATGGAGAATAAGATCGGTGCTCTGACTGAAGGCTTTCCCGCAAACATCACACTTGTACGGTTTCTCCCCAGTGTGGGTTCGCTGATGTTTTATAAGATCAGAGCTCTGACTGAAGTGTTTATTACACTGGCTACACATATAAGGCTTCTCTCCAGTGTGGATCCTCTGATGTTTGACCATGTCTGAGCTCTGGCTAAAGCTTTTACTACAATGGCTGCATGGGTAGGGCCTTTGTCCTGTGTGGATTCTCTGGTGTATGATGAGATCGGAGCTCTGACTGAAGGCCTTCCCACACTCGTTACATTTGTAAGGCTTCTCACCAGTGTGGACTCTTTGATGTTTAATAAGGTCTGAGCTCCGACTAAAGCTTTTAACACACCAATTACATGGATAGGGTTTCTCTCCAGTATGAATTCTCTGATGCAGAGCCAGCACTGAGCGCATACGAAAGGCCTTTCCACACTCATCGCATTGGTAAGGTCTGTCCCAGTGAGTTCTTTGGTGTCTAATAAGACCTGTGTTCCAAGGAAAGTGCTGGCCACATTCATCACAGGTGTGCGGTGTTCTTCCTAAGAGGGGCTGGTCATTCCGTTCATTCCCCAATTCACAGAACCCTTTGCCTTTGGAACTCTGGAGAACATCCTCCCGGAGGCTGCCAGGTTCTTCAGTCAATGTTTCGATGTTTTCTGTCATTTCCTCCTCTGATCTTCGTCTCACCATCTGGAACAGTAAACAGAATCCCAATGGAAAATGTGCTCCATGTCACAAATAAGTTCCAGATGAAGCAAATCAGTGTTTATCTAGAGATGTTACCAGGAGAGGGGAGGATTGGTACAAGGTGGTCCTCGTGGTTAAGGTGAGGGACTGCAAATGATCTGAGAGACTTCCAACATTGAAAAAGACTGAGGAGGGGCTAGAGAGATGGCTCAGAAGTTAAGAGCACTGCCTGCTCTTCCAAAGGTCCTGAGTTCAATTCCCAGCAACCACATGGTGGCTCACAACCATCTGTAATGGGGTCTGGTGCCCTCTTCTGGCCTGCAGGCATGCACACAGACAGAATATTGTATACATAATAAATAAATAAATAATTTTTTAAAAAAGAAAAAGACTGAGGAAAACTGGAATAATCAATAGATCACATTTTATAGAATGGACTTATCAGATACAAAAGTATGATTTTCACAGATGACCTGGGAAAACTGAAATTGATTCACTATGATGATAAAAGTATGATTAGGTTAGAGCTAATAACTTGCTAATATACTTAAAGCAAGCAGTATAAAAAGTGTAGAAAACAGAAGTGGGTTGGGTTTTACCTAGCAATGCTCAGGTATTTAGGCTAAAAGTAAGGTACTAAAGAAAAATAATGAGAGAAAATAAAAACTCTTCAATTTCTTTGCATCTACCCTTAAGAAACAGTAAAAAAAATGTTATTACACACAGAAATGCACTGTATTCTAAACACTTTCTACAAAAAATTCACAAGCAGGATCAATTGAAGACAGCAGTTTAAAATTAAATTTTCATACGACAACACCTATTGCAAAATAACTGGTACTTTTCATTACGTTCTCCAGCAGGAACTACATTTGGCATCACAAACAAGAGGGCCAGAGTAGTAAGATGGTCGAGTTGTTTCTACTTTTTCAATCTGCATGCCTTAATTAGAGTAATAAGAAATCAATTTGGATGCAAAGACTGATTTCATTTTTCATATGTGTGCCAGTACACTTAAAAATTACACATGTTTTGTGTGGTTCTTTATGCCATGTGTAGCATGAATAATAATAACCCAGGGACAGATACTGGGGTTCAACATGAAGATCAGAAAAGCAAAACATCCAACCACTACAGAGACCTTTTACCTCTACCAAATCTTCAGACCACAACGACAGGATCTTGTCTTCAGGAAAATCCTCAGATTTCACACCACTGAGTTCCTGTCCTTTCCCTCTATAGTCCTCTCTCTGCCCAGCCGTATCACTCCTGTCTCCACCTCCCTAGTGCTGGGATTAAAGGCGGGTGATACCAAGTGCTGGGATCACCTTTTTGTGAGCTCCTTTCTCTTTTAGACAGATTCAGTCTTGTGTAGCACAGAGTAGCCTTGAACTAATAGATGTCTGTCTGTCCTTGTCTCCGAGGTGTGTGCCACCACTCCCTGGTCTGTATGGCTGACTAGTGTGGCTGCTTTGCCCTCTGATCCCCAGGCAAGCTTTACTTATTAAAAATACAAATAATATACCACTATACCAAGTGTGTAAAAATGTCCTTAGAAGCCAGAAGAGGGTGTCAGATGTCCTGAAGCTAGAGTTACATGTAGTTGTGAACTGTCCCATATGGGTGCTGGGAGTGAAGCTGGGTCCTCTAGAGCTCAATTCAGCCTTCCTATTGCGATGACCCTTTAATACAGTTCCTCATGTTGTGGTGACCTCAACCATACAATTAGCTTATTGCTACTTCATAACTAAATTTGCAGCTCTTATGAATTGTAATGCAAATATCTGATCTGACCCAAAGGGTTGCAATCAATAGGTTGAGAACCACTGCTTTAGAAAACCAGCAAGCACTCACTGAGCAATCTCTCCAGCCCCAAAGACAGACTTGAAAAATGAAGGACACAGACGTAAATATTTAGACTGAAGTTTGGTGCCATGTCAATTTAGTTAAACCATGGTAGCAAAGTCCTCCCAGGGGTCTGTCTATTCCCCAGCTATGAGTTTGTTTGTTTGTTTGTTTTTCGAGACAGGGTTTCTCTGTGGCTTTGGAGCCTGC
>JAQHUG010000217.1:655115-677264 GCA_028555095.1 Dicrostonyx torquatus
ATATCTAGTCTTACTAGGAGTATATCTAGTCTTACTAGTATATCTAGTCTTACTAGGAGTATATCTAGTCTTACTAGTATATCTAGTCTTACTAGTATATCTAGTCTTACTAGTATATCTAGCTGCCAGCCAGAAGCGATTGCTAGCTAGTGAGTGATGCACCATGGAAACCAGTCTGGCCCATAATGGTCTTGTTTTTTTTTATTTTTCATTCATGTACGTGTTCTGTGTACTAAGTGTTTGCAGAGCCCTTGGAAGCCAGAAGTAGACATTGAATCCTCTGGAACTGAAGTTACAGACTGCTCTCAGCTGCCCTGTAGGTACTGGACTTGATTCCAGGTCCTTTGGGGAAACAGTTAGTGCTCTTAACCGCTGAGCCATTTCTCCTGCCTCCCAAGAATAGTCTTGATATCACATTAGGTCACAAAAGTCAAAACCGACAGCTGACCCTGATCAGTAAACAAAAGTTGGTCAGAGGAATATAATATTTTCAATTTGCAAAGACCACTCTGTTCCAGTGTGGATAACAGGCTGGTGGGAACTGAGTGAGTTTGGGCCCAGCAGGTGGAACGTTGTTGGTTTCACACATGGACTAGCATTAGGGTGATGACTAGATTTGGAAGGGCAGACTCCAGCAGTAGGAAATAAAAGCAGCAGGAAAGAGTTCGAGAGGACTGCTGAGGTGTCAGCTACTGGCCACACAGCCAGGTGGATTTTCCTGTCTCCTGAACACAGGGTTTTCTGTTATTATTTTGCTTTTCCCCCAAGGCAGGGTTTCTCTGCATAGCCCTGGCTGTCCTTGAACTCTCTCTGTATACCAGACTGGTCTCAAACTCAGAGATCCACCTGCTTCCGCCTCCTGAGTACTGGGTTTAAAGGCTTGCACCACCACTGCCTGACCTGAATCCGGTTTAAGCTGGCAAGAATCAGCTTGGTGGTTACCCCATGACTTTTTGAGGTATAATACTATGACTTATGCTGCATCTAAAGTCCTTTCGAGAATTTCAGGAGAATTCATGATGAGAATGAGCAACTGTAGGCAGCTAGGTCTCGGGGATCAGGTAGAAGTTGTAGACTAAGTGATGGATATTAGCAGAAAGTGAGGTATGGAAGAGAGACAGTAAAGGGAAATGCTAGGACACTGGGAAGGACCTGGAGGATGATCATAACATATTCTTTGTGATCATAAACGCCCCTCAGCTACATGCACCTGAAGGACTGTTCAGGCACAGGACTTATAGTAAAATTGTGTGAGGGCTGACGAGGTGGCTCAGGGCTTATATTGCTCTTGCAGAGGACTTGAGTTCAGTTTCTAGCATGTATGTTGACTGGTGGACAACTTCCTGTAACTCTAGCTCCAGGGAATCAAATATCCTTTTCCAGCCTCTGGGCACTGCACACATGAGCACAACCCCTCCCCACATCATTAAAAATAAATCATGACATTTCAGAACTTGAGTAATATCCCAAACACTGGAATCAAAAGCCTAGAGACTAGAAACAGACTCATGATCACCAAGTGAAGAACACACATCAGTGTGCAGTCCTGGCAAAGGCTGTGTGACACCATAAAAAGATCTGACAGCATGGCACACAGTATATCTGCTTACATTTGAATTTATCTGGGGTGTGTGTATAGATCAGAGGAAAGCATTCAGGGGTTCTTTTCTTACTCTTTGTGTTCCAGGTATCAAACTTGGGTCATCAGACTTGGTGGCAAGTGTCTACTGTGCCATCTTGTCCTTCCACCCCTCTTTGAGACAAGGTATCACTATGTAGCCCTGAAATTTCTTAAATCCTGACTGACTTAGTAAGAACACAAGTAGTTATTATTTCTCTGGTACTAACATTTAAGAGTTTGGGAGGTGTTTAAGAGGCAGAGGTAAGGAGGATTGTGACTTTTGAGACTAGCCCCAGCTACATAGTAAAATCCTGTCTCAAAACTAAAATATATATATAAATATATGTGTATTTATATTTGTGTATGTATGTGTATACACACACACACACACAAATATATATATACTCTCACACTGTATATATGTATATATTTATTTGTATGGTGTGCGCATACATGTTATTTATCCCTGGATTTATGTGTATGTGTGCATGTTGTTTATCCCTAGCTATTTCTGAAGCATCTGTTAATATCTGTCACAGCACAGAGGAAATGCTGCTTTGAAGTTTTCTCAGACCTAACTTTCTTACCGAATAGTTCAGTATATGGCACAACCATCTTCCAGCCACGAGAGGTGTCCAGAAATCTGAATTCTCTCTCTTGAGATTCTCAGTAGGTTAGAACTCACTATGGAGCCTGAGCTACCTGGAATTCAGTCTTCTTGCCTCAGGCTAGTAAATGTTGGGATTACAGCCTTGAGACACTATACCTGGTCTTGACTCCTAGCTTCCAAATCTTTATCAAGTAGGTCTCTAAGTCTTGTTCAGTTTTTGTATCTTGGATCCTATTCCTCAAGCCATTAGTCTCTCACCTGAATGACTGTGGACCCATCTCTTCTGCATGCCACTCTGCGTGGGAGACAGACCTTCCAGCCATGCTGTGGCTTTGGCTCAGATAATGGGTGGTTTGGCTGTTCTGCTATAGGTATGTCTTCTCTTAGTATCCATTAGTGTTCCAGGGTCTGGCATAGACTTTTAAATGTGGGTGCATAGAAATACCTGGGGCATTTACTAAAGCCATATTCCTGGAGATTTTGACTGAATCTGTCATAGGGTTCATCTTCCATGGCTAATTGAGCTATACCTGGAGGTGACAGCCATTGGTCTGCTAGCCCTAAGCCACCATCAGAGCTTCTGCAGTGGGCCATGTCCTCTCACACCCATTTGTGTCACTCAGATCACATTCCTCTGAGATTTATCTTGCAGGCTGCAATCCCTACCTCTTCTGGCTCCTCTCTCTCCCTGGTCTTAGTCGTTGGTATTTTCCTTGTGTTTATGTTCCTCTGATGTATCATGCTGTTTACCTGTTGTTACTCCACACTGAACTAAGAGGCCATTGGAAGAACACTTTAAAATGAGACTTGTTTAGCATTCTGTACAGCACACAGACTTTTAAGTATTTGTGGAATAATGAAGGGAATTTTCTGCTGTGACTTTGAGTGAGGAATAATCTTCCCTTCTTTGTGCACTCATGGACATTTCCTGTGACCCCAGCCAAACATTTTTGCCATCATTACTAATTTGCAAGAACAACTACAACTGGTCTGGGCAGTCCATTCCGGAATAAAATTAGCTAGTGATTGAATGCCAGGCAAATTCAAGATGTTTGACTTCTTCATCTGTAGAACATGGGGATGGTATTTACTGCACAGTGGTACTGCTGAAATCCAATAAAATAGTTCTTGTAAGCTGCCTGGCCCATGACAAGAGTTACATTTTAAGTTCTTGTCTTTTGGGAGACTGTGACAGAGCTAAATACTTTGCATGCAAAGTCCAGCTCTGCTGTTCGTTAGCTGTGTGCTTTGGTCATCTTATGATCCTCAGAAGCCTCACTCGGAGAATGCACAAAAGCATGATTGTCCTTAAGGAGCACTATTTTATTATCCCTAATGTTATTACTGAGGATCACATGATTGTAGCTATGCTAAAATTTTGTCTCATGTTCTGAAAACAATCTTGAATAATCTATAGGTTATCATTTGTATGGAAGTACCCTTTTAGCCTGTTTTCTACACAGGCACGGTAACCAGCAAGTTGCATACCTTAGCTCTGCAGGCCCGTCTCTCCCCCCGCCCCCAGTGGTATATACCCAAGTGGCTGTCCTCCATAAACATGTAGTTACATTCTGAGCACATGCTTTCCCTGTGTAACGTGAACACTGTCCACCTCAGGGGCTCTTTGGATCCACCTCCGCTCTGCCTCAGCTAGGTGGTCTTTTCAGATTGTCTCGCCCAGGATGTTCAGAGAGGCCACAGCCTTGGCCTGTCCTGCTCCAAAAGGACAAAATGGACTCAGCTTTGTGAAAGTTGAAGAAGAAAATGTTTGGAGGCAGGGCTTCAGTCTTCAGGGAAACCTCCAGAGCCAGGAGGTTTTCCGCCAGCAGTTTAGACAGTTTGGCTACTCTGACTTCACTGGGCCTCGGGAGGCTCTGAACCAACTGCAGAAGCTTTGTGAGCAATGGCTGAGGCCAGAGGAGCGCTCCAAGGAGCAGATCCTGGAGCTGTTGGTGCTGGAGCAGTTTGTGGCCATCCTGCCTATGGAGCTGCAGGCCTGGGTACAGGAGCGCAGACCTGGAAACGGAGAGGAGGCTGTTACTTTGCTGGAGGAGCTGGAGAGAGAATTTGACGAACCTAAACAGCAGGTAAGAGGTAAGGTTTTTTTTTTTTATTGTTGGTTTTGATTTATTGTGGTTATTAGAGAAGTCATTATGAGTAGCACTGACTCAGCTCTCGGGAACTTAGCCAGTTTCTGCCTCTTGATAAATTAATTATTCACTCATTAGTTCAAGTCATGGGGTCTGTAGTGTTGTTGTTTTCTTTCTTTCTAGTCATCTGAAGGGTTTTCTGGCTCTTCTGCCTTGTCCATCACTGTTGGGGTGATTCTCCTGTATATCATTAGTCACTGTGCTGGTACTTGTTATTCTAGGACACAGCTCTTGGCCAAGAAATGACACTCATGGGAACACAGAAACCTCTGAGTAGTCCACTGCAGTCCTTGGAGGACCACTGCAGGAGTGAACCCCAGAAGCCTCAGGTTTTCCATGAGAGAGATGAGGCAACCCTACCATTTAGGATTCAGGATGAAGGTGAGGACTACCAAATGTGCCAAGACTTTCTTAATGACTGTCATCTGTACTGACACTAAGTATTGTGGAAAATCCTGCTGGCTTTGAAATATTCTTCTATTGGCTCAGCCTAGAATCTGAAATTTCAATATAATTTTTTAAACTTGGATTAATAATTAAAGTCTTTCATAAGATTTTCTGATGCCATATTCCAAGACTAATGCTGTTTTCAAAAGTATTTTTTGTCACACTTATAAGGAAGTTTCTAAGAAGGACAAGAAAACTGTGTCAGTGATTAAAGTCTCATAATAACTTGGAAAAGGGAAAACATAATATTAAAAATTGTCAGCTGCAAGCCAGATGTTGTGGCATACACCTATAATACCAGCACCGACTTGAAAGGCTGAGAGGTAGGAGGGCTGCGTGACCCAGGCCAGCCTGGGCTACACGAGATGGACTCGAGAGGAAAAGTAGCAGAGCGTTGATCACTATGTAGTCTCACTAGAAGTCACACTCTAGAACGTACAGGACTAAGGTGGGAAGTCCTCAGAAGAACAATTATGCGAGGGGTGCTGTGTGTCATCTGCTCCTCCTAGGGCTGACATATGATCTTGTTAGAGAGGCACAGGCAGATGTCACAGGCAGAGGTAGAGATGTGCTCTGAAATGCTCAGCAGCCTAGATCCAGTAGAAGCCACCTTTAGGGTACTAAAAGCCTGCCAGGAAATTTGACTTAGCATAAAATTTACTGGGAAGCTGCCAAGGTGGGCAGCTTCTTTGAAATTTATTCCATTGCATGTTGTTGGGTGTCCTGCAAGCTGTAGGAATGAACAGAAAGATCTTCCTCGCTGTCCTTCTAACTCCCTCAGCTGATAAAACACACATGCTAGCATAATGCCAGTATTATAGATAGGACAGTGATGGATTTGAAATAAGGAGGCAATAAATCAAAGTATCCCAGATGCCAAGGATTAGAGCCAAAAGGACTTTTAAGTTATTGACAACATCTCTATAGACATCAGCCACCCCAGATGGCTAATGCCTGTGACATCTGCTTCTGATTTCATTTTCACCAAGCAATCTTGTTACAGTCCCATGAAGCGTAATTATTAAGAGAATGCCTTATTCAGTCAAATCTATGTAATTCACATTATTCTTATTACAGTTATACTATATAGTTACAAGAGCTTGGCTAGTATGAGTCCACCCTAAGAGGTAAATCTGTTGTATGTTGATAGAATTAGTTATAAGAGGACAGAAGCTTGAAGGCCTGACCTTAGATCTTGGTAGTTCACCAAAGGAATCAAGTAAGTTATCTACTGAGGTTACTTTAGAAACACCCACTCAACCTTACAGATTCAAATACATTTAAAAAAAATGATCTTATAACAACAAGAACAACAAAAAATGGGCGGTAGTGGCGCACGTCTTTAATCCCAGCACTCGGGAGGCAGAGGCAGGCGGATCTCTGTGAGTTCGAGACCAGCCTGGTCTACAAGAGCTAGTTCCAGCGCAGGCTCCAAAGCCACAAAGAAATCCTGTCTCGAAAAACCAAAAAAAAAAAAAAAATTATCATATTGCCTTACAGGGAACTATCTACTAATAGATAATGGTGCAGGAGAATTATCTGTATTCTGTCAATCATGTTTTAAATAAATGCTGATTGGCCAGGCAGGAAGTATAGGCAGGTCAACCAGACAGGAAGTAGAGGTGGGGCGATGAGAACAGCTGGGAGGAAGGAAGCTCTTTTCCCAGTCCTTTCCAGACCACCGGAGAAGCAGAATGTGATCTGCCCCGCTGAGAAAGGTATTGAGCCATGTGGCTAACATAGATAAGGATAATGGGTTAATATAAGTTACAAGAGTTATTAAGAAGTCTGAGCTAATGGGCCAATCAGTTTATAATCTTATGGAGACCTCTGTGTGATTTTTTTGGGGTCTTGCTGGCTGTGGGGTACTGGGTGGGACAGAAGCCCCAACAAGCTGGCCCTCATGTTACAGATAATAATACCTAATTATCTGTAATATTTTATTGCTGTTGTTTGATAAAGATTTTATTTATTTATTTTTAAGATTTATTTATTATGTATACAGTATTCTGTCTGTATGTATGCTTGCACACCAGAAGAGGGCACCAGATCTCATTACAGATGGTTGTGAGCCACCACGTGGTTGCTGGGAACTGAACTCAGGACCTCTAGAAGAGCTGTCAGTGCTCCTTAACCTCTGAGCCAGCCCTTATTTTTTGAGATATTGTTTCTCTGTGTAGCCCTGGCTGTCCTGTAACTCACTCTGTAGAACAGGCTGGCCTCAAACTCAAGATTCACCTGCCTCTGCCTCCCAGGTGCTGGGATTAAAGATGTGTACCACCACAGCCTGGCATCTGTATTAGTTTTTAGTCAGTATAATGTGATACTTGAAGCAGTTAACATTATAAAGAAAAATGTTACCTTCATTGGCTCATTTCTGGTTAAGGTCCTTTCTGTAACATCATACCATGATGCTGGTTATGAGAGTACAGACAGAAACGTGTGATCATGTAAAAGCGACAGCAGAGATACCAACTTAAGGTTAGGTTCAGGTTTTTAGAACAGTCCTTGCAAGAACTAACCAGTTCTCAGTTTCCATGAGAAACATTAATCCTTTTTGAGGGCATTACAGTTGATTGGGATATCCTAGTAGGCCTGCCCTCTTAAAGGCTCCATCAGTTGCTACATCACTATACTGGGGACCAAACTCCCAACAGATAAGCCTTAGAGAACAAACAGCATGCAAACCCTAACAATGTCTAAATCTTTTAGGACAGACATACCTACCCCTTCTCCACCTCCGTTTCTTGGTTTTATGAGTCTTGCTATATAGCCTTGACTGTCCTGAACCCGATACTCAACATGTAGACAAGGCCTGTGCCTCTGCCTCCTGAGTGTTAGAATTAAAAGGTGTATGCCACACTTGGCCCTCTACTTAGTTTTATTGAGGTCTTGACAGATTCTAATGTCCTTATTGTATCATTGGTTGAAGCTCTAGCTCTTAGTACCTTAGGGTGTGACTGTACTTTTCGGACATGAGGTTACTGTGTTCCTTATCCATTATGCATAATGTCTTTTGTTTTTCTGATTTATGCAAACTTTCTCTGGTCACATCATTTCACTTAATATAATACTTATTTTTATTGTTTTGTTTTCAAGACAGGGTCTTACTAAGTAGCTCTGGCTGTCTTGGAACACACTGTGTCGACCAACCAGAATGGTCTGAAACTCTCAGAAATCCCGTCTCTGCTTCTTGAATACTGGGACTAAAGGCGTGCACCACTATGCCCAACAAGTGCACTATTTTTATGCCTTTATTATATATTAGTGTTTGTTGGGCATTTTATTTATGTATTTTTTTGAGGTAGGGTCTCAGTATATAACCCTGGCTGGCCTGGAACTCAGTATGTAAACGAGGCTGGCCTCAAACTCAAAGATCTATTTGTCTTTGTCTCCTGAGCACTGGGATTTAAGGTGTGTGCCACCACCTAGCCTTTTCCCATAACTTTTAAAGATAAGCACCACCTTGAATAAGTGTCACTGTAACTGTATTTCTAAATGCTTTGTGTCCTTTTCTACTGGTTATATTGATTTGCCCTATTTGGAACCTGCCAGAATTTGCAAATGCTATCTTGCTTTCTATTTCCTACCATCTCCATGTGTCCAATACTTATCTATCCCCCAAACATTTTATAGTACCACATCCTCTCCTACTATGTTAGATCTACAACTCTTAAGACATCTTATTCCCGATTCTGTATAACCTCTTCTCCTTTTTCATGTTATCTAACCTAGAATCATCTCTTCCCTTTCAGGTTTATGATTGGTATTACTGTTTGCCACCTCTTAGTATTGTTTTCTTGTTCAGTTGTCAGTGTCTCCAATACTTACTTATGTTCTTTGTCCATTTTACACTTGAGTTCTGTATAGGGAATTGTCATTTTCCCACCTGTATCCCTTCCCCAATCCTGGAGATTAAATCCAGGGCCTTGTGTTTGCAAGCACTCTAAAGTCACTGGGCTGTATGTCCAGCCCTGGTATTGTTTTTTTAAACATATGGTATTTGCCTGCATGTTTGCATATGCACTACCTGCATGCCTGGTCCCCACAGAGGCCATAAGAGGGTGTTGTATCTCCTGGAACTGGAGTTAGAGTGGTTGTGAGCCACCAGGTGGGTGCTGGGAACTGAACCAGGGTCCTCTGCAAGAGTATGCCCTCTTAAAGCACTAAACCAGCCAGGTCTTTGTGAGTTCAAGGCCAGCCTGGTCTACAGAGCTAGTTCTGGGACAGCTAGGACTGTTACACAGAGAAACCCTGTCTCGAAGAAAAAAATCACCAAGCCATCTCTTGAGAACCAGCACTTACCCTTTTCCTTTGGCTTATTTATGGTTCCTCCTATAACTTTTTTACCATAAAAGAATGACACACCCTATTCACATTTTTAGATAGCAAGATGGTGACTGACAAAGTACTGACAGCAAAGCAAGAAATTATTGAATGTGTTACATCAGTGGCCATGGCATCTCCAGGAAGACTTCCTAGGGAATCTTCTCCAGTACAGATAGTTGAAGAAACTATGGGATGTCTGGACAACAATAAGCAAAGAGGAAGTGAGGATGCAAGCAACAAAACGAGTCCACTTTCTTCCCAGGAAAGCTATTTCAGTCTGGCAAGCTTTAACAAGAAACCCCCCACAGAACAGAATACCTTGGAGTGTAATGAAGGTGAAGGAATTCTCAGTGTAAACTTACATGGTACTGCACAGTCCAGAACTCACGCAGGGAAACTGCTCTATGAGTGTTTGGATTGTGGGAAAGCCTTTTGCCATAGGTCAAAGCTGATTAGACATCAAAGAAGTCATACTGGAGAGAGACCTTATGCATGTAAAGAATGTGGAAAAGCCTTTGGTTTCAGAACAGATCTTGTTAGGCATCAGAGAATTCACAGTGGTGAAAAACCCTATAAATGTTGTGACTGTGGGAAAGCTTTCAGGGGCAGCTCAGGGCTCATTAGGCACAGGAGAGTTCATACTGGAGAGAAACCTTATGGCTGTGAAGAATGTGGGAAAGCCTTCAGCCAGAGCTCCACTCTTATTCAGCATAAGAAGATTCACAGTGGAGACAAAGGCTATGCATGTACTGAATGTGGTAAGTCTTTTAGGAGAAGTTCTGTTCTTAGGGAACACGAAAGAATCCATACTGGCGAGAAACCTTATGAATGTAATGAATGTGAAAAATCCTTTAATCAAAGCTCAGCCCTCACCCAGCACCAGAGAACCCACTCTGGGGAAAAACCTTATGAATGCTATGAATGTAGGAAAATATTTAGGCACAGGTCGGGCCTTATGCAGCACCAAAGAGCACACACCAGAGTTCAGCTCTGTGGGTAAGAGTTGTGTAATTATGAAATGCAAGGAATTCACTTTGAAGGGGAGAAGTTTCCTGACAGCAAGACCTTTTCTTTCCAGCCTAGTTCAGTTCTGTTAAGAGACCCACACAAACAGCTTACATATTGGAAGAGTTTTATCTAGATCTTGTCTACAAAGACTGGTAAAGAGATTGACCCACTTCTGAATGAGGACTCTCACTAATGTTCTTCGTCCATTCCCCACTACAGAGAACTGTCATTGAGCACCTTCATGTGAGTCCATCACTGCGATCCTGCAAGATCTCCTTATAAAATGACCAAGATCACTGTCCAGCAGGAGTGCATTTTTTAAGTTACTGAAGTCTGAAATGTTGAGGCTATGAAATGTTATGTCCTGGATCAGTTTAATATCTGAGGAATGGGACCTCCTGGGCGTAACCATTGGGAGAACAGACTTGATCACTGCCCCCTCAAAATTAAGGGCTAATGGAATATACAAATTTATTAATCAAGTAATTCCGGTAAGACTGTGGCAATAACGTTGCCAGATAAATGTAGGGTTCTGTTGGAAGATATTCAGAGATGCTTTACCTCATTTACAAATTAACTAAATAGCTCTTGGGTGTGAAATGTCATTTGAGACCTAAAATACAGAAGTTATCCTGGCTAATGGCAGAAGAACAGAAGCAGAGTTTACATAATACATACATGGAATGTGAGAAGAGAGGATCTGGAGACACCCTGTTTCTTCAATTCCTGCTGGAATTTTGATTCCAGTTCAGAAGCCAGGTTGGTTTCTTTTGCTGTTTGTAATAGCCTGAGTTGGATAATCTGTTTCAGAGCACAAGACTTGTATGATCTGTAAGTATTCAGTTAGCGTGGTAACTAGTGTTTCTAATGTAAAATCAGACATGTATACCAAGGAAACAGCATACACTGGAAGCTGAGGGACACTGGAGTCTGGAGTCTCTCTCACCATTAGGTTTGCAGATGATAAGGCACTTGAGGGAAATTCATATTGAGTCAATCTCTCAGACTCTACAAAACTTTAATATGGCAGTTTTAACCCACAATTACTGAGGGCAATTTTTACTTAGGAAAATGCACCATTTTTGAAGACTTGGTAATAATAGCTATTGTGAATAGAGGAGATAAAATTGGATATGGTTCTCACTTCCAAAGGATGTGCAGTTATGTAAGATCTGACTTAAAGGGATAATTCAAATGGACAGCGAATTGCCTTTCCCATAGTTGACAAGTTAATGACTCAATGTTTTAAGTATCATTTAACCCTTTTTCTAATTGCAAGCATTGAGAAATGTAAATCATCCATAATTGTGTTACCCATAGCAAAATTCACTTTCAAACTACTTCCTACTGTTTTTCTCTAATCCTAATATTTCTGGTGAAAATGTCTAGTATAATTTTTTCTAATTTTAATATTTTTATGTTCAATATGTACTCCAGTTGCTTAGTATCAGCATGTAATGGAATGTATTTTAATAAAACTGAAATTTTAAAGTTTTGCTTTTAAATCATTCAGGTAAAAGCACAGTGTGAGTGGAGTTAGGCTGTAGGGTAGGAAGGAGTGTAGAAAAAAGGGAAGTAGCACACTTAATTTCTAGTTCCTGAATTAAATGAAACAGCATGGAGCTGGGATACCCAGACTTGAGTTGCTGGAGTACTGGAATGAAAAATCAAGACCCTTTTAAATTCATACATATACTAAATCCACCAAGATAGCCTCCCTCAGCAGTGCTAAGTGCTGAAAAGACCTTGGTATGTCATCATTTTTAGATTATGTGCATGTGAATGCAAATGCCTTCAGAGGCCAGACGCGGGCAATGGATCCCCTTGGAGTTACAGGAGGTAGCTCACCCAGTGTGGGTGCTGGGCATGGAACTCTGGTCCCCTACAAAAGCAGTACCCGCTCTAAGCCATCTCTCTAGTTCCATGTTTTGGGTAATTTTGAGACCATTTTATATGAAGCTTATGGCCAAGATGTAACTTCCTCTTCCGCAGTTCGCAAACAGAAGTAGGTTATTAGGTCACTGACAAACACTTGAAAACTCAGTCCTCTCAGATCCAGTTGCAGGCTGTGGCATGAGGGAGGAAGGTATGAAGCTGACTTAAGTTCCATAGGCTGCATAGTCATGGTTCCTTAAGTATATTTCTGGGTAGAGTGTCAAAGTCCAACGCAGTGCTGAAGGCTTTTGGTACTGATTGCCAGAGGTAATGTATTCACAGCTCATTAGCAGCAGGAGTCCTCATATGTTCAAATCCTTGTTAATTTTATATGTAAGACCTTCACTCCTATTCCAATGTGACTGTAACTTCTATGACTGGACATGTGTGTATAGTTCACTCGCACATCTGTGACTTAAATGTTAGTGGGACTTTTTCATGGATTGTATAAAGTGCATATAAAATCGTAGTTCTGAGTTAAAACTCTGGACCTTTTGGCTATGATAACCTCCATTTCCTATGTCTACAATATGATTTGTACTAATGACTAACATATGCAAAACCCTTGACAAATACCTGTTACATTTCCTTCTGATCCTATGTAAGAGCTCTAGGGTATTTTCCTTTTTAACATTATCTACTAAAAATCTACATTAGGCATTTAGTTTGTTATTTTTATTGGTTAGTAAATACCTATAAATGTCCAAGACAACACTACTTTTGTATCCTTATAAAAATTATTTTTCTGTTTCTACATAGATTTGATTTTGTTAAGGTATATTATTCCTCCAAACTATTAGGTCTTTGAATTGACTTTTTCTACCCAGTGTTTTTGAGATGGTCCCATCATGTAGCTCAGACTGACCAGATATACCTTTTGTCTCACTGTCGAGACTGCAGGGATGACAAGGCTCCTTGAGTTGGTCAGCTTTCCATGTTGCACTGTGCATCAGCATTAGGATACTCTTCCTGCGGGGCTCCTCAGAGGAGGGCAAGGCCCAACACAACCAGCGTCTTCACTGCTCTAGCATTGCCCTTAAAATTTTTAGCATACTGCTAAATATTGCTGATATAAGACAAAATATGTGCAGGGTAATTGGAGAAAAAGCCAGACCCAGAAATGGATTTTTGAGCACCTGGGCAAGGCAAATTGTACACAAGTGGAGAAATGGCAACATTAGAAACAGTTGCTATGGCATCTTTTAATACAGCAACTCCAATATTGTCTAAAGAACCCAAAGAGTCTGCATCTAGGCTGTTCTCTTATATATTGGACTCCTACCACTCTCTGTAGTTTAAACATTGTCTCAGGTTGTGCCGGGAAACTACTGATTGGCCCTTACCATTGGGCTACACTGACCAAGGACTCTAGGTTTTTACTAATTTATTAATAGAAACTTCATAGCTCATATGCAGTGCTTGAGAGTCTGGCTGTAATCATATTTCTCACAGGAAGGATGCAAATTTTGAACTCAATAGGTAATGTTCCATATTTTGTTTCTGGTGATAAACAAACAAAACAATCTTTCATTGTAACCTGGCCTTCCTTCCTAGTTAATTCATTTTTCATGTCATTTCATTATCCTTTATCCAGAGTTCTTCACAAGAGGGAAATGGGGAAAGTGCAGGGCAGTGGTGGCACATGCCTTTACTCCTAGCACTTGGGATGCAGTGGCAGGCAGATTTCTGAGTTAAGGCCAGTCACCATGGTCTACAGAGTGAGTTCCAGGACAGCCAAGGCTACACAGAGAAACCTGAACTCCAACCCCAAAGGTTGTAATAGACTAACCATACTAAAGTGTCATTACGTGACTGGTAATGGCCATTAGACTGTAGAAACATCTTTTTTCATTTTATTTCTAGTCACTGGCACAATGCAGGTATAAAAAAAAAATAGAACTGACCACTTGTCTAGCATGTGAGGCCCTACGTTCAATACCCAGCACTTGGGTGGGGAATGGACAGGGCCCTCAAGTTGTCTAAACAAATTTGTATCTTTTTCCTCTCAAGCTCATTTTATTTTGGGCCTGTCTTGGGATCAACAAATCATCAATGAAATTGTTTGCTCACTTTTCTTGTTGACTGGCTACTGTTGAGTAAAAAACTTTTAAATTTCTTAAGCAGTCTCTCATATGCCATCCATTATTATCTGGTACAGACAATCAGATGTAGTGACAAACAGGATGAAGCCCTTTCCCATGACGTTCTCATAGAAAATGAGGTCTCAATATTGCATTACTTTTTTTTTATTTTCCTGAGTATTCCTAATGTTAAGAGCAAAGCTCAAAGGAATGGTCCTTTATCTTGCTCTTGTCAATCACAGGAAGTTTCAAAGAAAATTTGCAGTCGCATTAGGAAGTGCTGCACACAGCCAGTTAGACTGACTGAAGACCATTTGTTTTTTTTTTTTTTTACTACCTTTGTGGAATCCTGCTCCAAAGTCAACCTTGTGGCTAATATAGAGAAAAGTATACTATTAGGTTACTTAACAGCGTGGACTCTCTGATGGCGCATCAACACTGATCTGTGCCTGAAAGCCTTCCCACATTCATTACATATATAAGCTTCATCCCCAGAATGGATTCTCTGGTGCTGAACAAGGGCTGAGCTCCTTTTGAAGGTCTTGCCACAGTCATTACACTGGTAGGGTTCCTCTCCACTGTGAATTCTCTGGTGTCTGATGAGGTTTGAGTTCAGACTGAAGGCTTTTCCACACTCCCTACATTCATAGGGTTTCTCTCCGCTGTGTATCCTCTGATGGGTGATCAGCTCTGAGCTCTGCTTGAAAGCTTTTCCACATTCATTGCACTCATAGGGTCTCTCTCCTGTATGAATTCGCTGGTGTCTAATAAGCTTTGAGCTCTGGCTGAAGGTCTTCCCACACTCATTACACTCATAGGGTTTCTCACCAGTGTGAATTCTCTGATGTATAATTAGGTAAGAGCTTTGACTGAATGCTTTGCCACACTCATCACATTTACAAGCTTTCTCACCTGTGTGAATTTTCCGATGTCTAGTGAGGGCTGAGCTCTGATTGAAGGCTTTTCCACATTCATTACATTCGTATGCTTTTTCCCCACTATGGATTTTCTGATGAATGATGAGATAGGACCTCAAACTAAAGGCCTTCCCACACTGATTGCATTTGTAGGGCTTTTCTCCAGTATGGATTCTCTGATGCTGTGTCAGAGAGAAATGCTGTTTAAAGCTGTGCCCACACACATCACATCTGTAAGGTCTCTCTTCTGGAGAAACTTTCTGACATGTTACAGAGTTGGTACTTAGAATTAAGCATCTTTGAGATTCATCATGATGATCTCTCTTTGCTAAGGATTTGTGTGTGAAGATCACTTGACTAAAACTACCCCTATGGAGAGGGGAACTCCTCTGCTGCCACTCTAAATTGCTTTTGTGCTCACTAACACCTCTAAATGAAGGATCCCAAGAGAGTCCCGGTGATTTTTCTTCTGAAATGTCCTCTTTTGCTGTTGTTTCATTATTCTTAGAATCTGACATGGTAAGAGCAAAACAAAACAAAATTAGTAAAACTCGAGAATTTACATTTCTTCAGCTACCCTCAAGTCTTTCTGTGTTCCACAGGGGTTATATGTCATCTCCACTATGGCTAACTTAAGTTACTTTTTATGTAAGGGAAAAGATGTCACTGTCCCCTAGGATCTTTTCTCTTTCCCAGTGCTAAAGCCTACATCTTTCTTTAACTTTCATCTTTTCTTTCTTTTAAGATATAAACCGGACAATTGCTCATTACTTTTCTACTATTTTCAGTCTCTTTCTAAACTGACTTCCTGTAATGATTAGTTTTCAATTATCAACCCAATACAATCTAGGGTCACCTGGGAAGAATGTCTCAGTGAGGCTGTCTAGATCAGGTTGGCTTATGGGCGTGTCTGGGAGAGGGAAACTGTCTTGTGTTAATTGATATGAAAAGGCCCAGCACTCGTGGACTCTGTCATTTCTGGATATGGGTCCTGGACTATGTGAGAGTGGAGAAAAAGAGTATAGTAGCAGGCATGCATGTTTTCATCCTTTCTCTTGCTCTTCACTGTGGATGTGACTAGCTGCTTCAAGTTCTTGCTGTCCTGACTGTCCTTCAACAATAAAATATAATCTGTAATCATGAGGTAAAATAAACCATTTTCCCCTTAAGTTGCTTTAGCCAGAATGTTTTACCATAGAAACCCAAAACAAACCTAAGAATCCCTCTTACCACCTTAAGCGCAAGTCACTCCCGCCCTCCTTAAAAACCAAGCTCTTTGCCTATGTTTCTGTTGAGCAGCCTCACATTTATAGTAAAATTTCTTGAAACGGTTTGTCCAGAACCAATCCCAGTCTGCAGTCTGGTTTCTAGTTTGCCTTTCTCTTGAGCTCTACTGCTCCTTCCGACAGTTTTATAACTGTATATAATTGAATAGGTACTTTTGGATCTTAGTCTTTTTGTAGCATGATATACTGAGAGCTATACCTCCCATTGTTCTATTTTTCTTCTTGAGATAGGGTTTCTCTATCAGTATTTTTCTACAGAGCAGGCTGGCCTCAAACCAAGGGCAATCCTATAGCCATCTAAAGGCTGGAATTAAAAATGTGAGTGCCCATTCTTCTGTCCCTGTTGTTTTAGAATTTAGGGCTAGTCACTTAAAAATTATAATCCTTCAGAGTCTACCCTGGGTTTTCTGTATCTTCACTGTTGAAACTCTCTACCCTAGATTTCAGTTAGTATTTGCACTTAAGCTTATGTCTTTTCAGATTTTCAATTCTACCTTGAGACTGTCATATTGAATTTTTGCTTATATTTATACCAAAATACACCATATAAAATATATCAGTTTTTTTTACAAACAGGACCATTATTAACCAAGTTGTTCAAGACTGAAACTTTATCAAATTCAGATTATTCTCATTCACAATCTGCTTTTAATGATGATCATCTACTGTAATGCACTTTCAATGCTGAGGAATAAGATTCAGCTTTAATCATCTCTATGCCTCAGAGTAGCACAGGCTTCCTCATTCACTATAGCCTCTTGGATGCCAAGTGTCTAATAAGCTTCTAGTCTTGCCTTTCTCAAATCATTTCTATACTCTGCAGCTGAGTTCTAAACTACACTTTCTTGTCCATTACCCTTCAGCTGCATCCCTTTACACACAGGATCTAGACTAGTGTGACATAAAGGCTGTAACAACTGTGCCTCATTTTCTCCTTTAGATTTTCTTTCACTATACCTTCCTTTATCAATTCTCCAGTCAAATTAAAGTACTTATAATTTCCATAATGGTTTGTATTCTCACTTTAATGGCTTTAATTACCTATTTACCTGGCTTTCTCTAGTTCAAATTACAGCTTAGATGTTTCTTCTTCCAGAAAGTATTCCTTGAATATTTAATTTTTTTAAAGATTTATTTTATTATTTTATGTGTATGGGTGTTTTGCTGGTATGTATGTTATGTACCAGCTGCACATATGGTGCCAGAGGGGTCAGTAAAGGATGTCAGATCTGGAGTTACAGACGGTTATAAGCTGCCATGAAACCATGTCCCCTGCAAGAGCAGCCAACTCTCCAACCCTTCTTGAACCTCACATTAGGTCTGGTGTCACTTTATGTGCTGCCACTGCACCCACACAGTGCCTACGTGCATTCCATAATTTACTACACTAGGAGGCATCTCTTTTCTCTGTGGGAACCACTCACGAAGGCCTGAAAGTTACTTGAAGATAGAAACTTATCTACCACAGTATTAGACATTTTTAGCAGTCTTCAAAGTTATAAAACGATTAAGTGAATCAACGACAGGGTCATACAAGGAAGATGACTGCAATTCATGAGGGTCACTGACTACACAGCTGCTCAAGTGAGCACCTCTGGTTTTGATTAATACCAGTGATATTCATATGCAACAAGTTTATAAATGCCAGTCTGCATTTTCAAAACCAGAGGCCTAGCTTACATACATCTGAGGATTTTCTATTCTTACCACTTTTAGAGGAAGGGCAAGGTTTCCAGGATTTCAGCTGTGTCTTCAAAGGCCGGACTTGGATGCTTGTTGAATCCTGGGATTCTCTGAGATATGTCAAATCTTTCCATGACACTGATGGTCCTTGTGGACTATCTGGGACCTGAAACCAGTAAAATATTAGTAAAAATCACAAACAGGTTAATGAGGTCACAGATGAAGGATGGGTGGTAGAGATAGGTATGTGCTATTGTTATATTAAGGTTGTGGTTCCTGAGAGACATTTTAACCAGATAAGATACTACATAATCGAGGTTGCATTTTTCCCCCCAACAAAACATCATATCTCTGTTCCCACCTGCTGCCCTGGATCATCAAACTCTTTCTCCAGATCCTCCAGCAGACTCACAGCTTCCTCACCACTTCCTGGGCCATGTTGTTGGACCCATACCCTCAGCTCCTCAGGTAAGATGCTCAGGAACTGCTCCAGCACTAGCAGTTCAAGGATCTGCTCCTTTGTGTGCAGCTCTGGCATCAGCCACTGATGGCAAAGTTCCTGGAGTCGGCACAGAGCCTCGCGGGGCCCGGGCGTTTCATGATAGCAAAACTTCCTGAACTGCTGGCGAAACAATTCTTGGCAAGATTGGGTGCTTCCATTCTGTTTACAGTTCTGACTCCAAGAAAAGCTATCTTCTATTTTTACTAGTATTAATTCTTCTTCTTGATGATCCTGAGGTTTTAAAGTTGAAATTGCTCTGGATTCCATAGCCATTCTGGGCTTAAATAGCTTACAAACCCTGAGTATACCTGAGCTTTGTGCTTGCGGAGGATCCTACAAGATATGAAAACACGATTAACTTACAGCACAGAAAGAAAAATCTCTAAAAACTTGTAATATTTAAAAAAAAAACCTTGTAATATTGAAAGGAAACAGGCTTAAACTAAATAACTTGACAAAGAATTAAGATCATACCCCTACTGTGTAGAACTCCTAATTACAGAAAAATGTTTAGAAGTGTAAGAATGCAATATTAATATGAATTACGTTATGAGATTATGTCATTTTCAATCATGGTTTCAGTTCTGATTAAATTCTTTACTCCATATATAAAGCAGGACGTTTTTCAGTGGTGGGAATGAACTCATAGTCTTACAAATGGCAGACAAACACTTTGCTACTAAGCTGCATCCTTGTCCCCCTTCGACAGTGCTGGGACTTGAACTCAGGCCCTTCGTCATGCTAGATAGCATTCTACCACAGGGCTACATCCCCAGCCACAGAAAATTTTAATAAAATACAGGCTTCAGATTCAGAAACCTAAGGATAATAACACTTTGGCAGATTTTTCCCCCCTTTTTGAGACAGGGCCGATGTAGTCCTGGAACCTGCTATGTACATTGGGGTGGTCTTGAACTCACAGATCCTCCTGCCTCTGCAGTGCTATGATTAAAGGCATGTAACATTATGCCCAGCGTTTGGCAGAATATAATGCTAGCCTAATTTTCTTTTTTAGTTATTTTTTTTTATAGCAGGTAGTATTGGTCTACGTTTAAGGTAGTAACATTTAAAAATCTGCACTAAACATGAGTTTGTTTAAATAAAATATTGCTGTATGCTTGGTGTTTGGTCCCACTAGTATACTGAATTTTTCAGCGAATATGGAGGCACTTACTGTGTGTGGGCTTTGTTTTGAACTAATATGGAAAGGTTTGGATTATGAATGAATTTAGTGAGGAATTCAGTAACTATAAAATACTTGGCTTAAAAAAACAAGCTTTTATGGATGCAAAAAGTCAATTTTAAGTTCTCAAAAGCTGAGTATTCTAAATTCAATAGAAATATGGTAGTAATCACGTCCTAGATTTGGGAATATGGGACGAACATGACATGATGTTTGGAGCGGGTATATGCAGAGACCTGTATACCCTTTAATTGTTAAAACCCGGCCCTAAGCCCCCTCCCCACCGGAACGGACGCAGCGAGCGCACCGTCCTGTGTCCCAGCTTACACATCAACCCCGCCCCATGCCCACCAGAGAATCCGAGCCCTGACAAAGTAGCCTAAGTCACGCCACTCCCGTCCTCTACGGGTAACGGAGCACGGGCCACCCATTAACTCAGCCTGAAACTCCCGTCGCCCCTCACTGCCTGCCGCGCCCTTCACGCACTGTCGCCCGGGGCTCTCTCACTGCACCTCGGTTCCGTGGGCAGGAGGGGCCCCAGGCGCCGAAGACACCGCCGCTCGCCGTCCAGGCTTACCAAACACCCGCCACAAACCTGTCTTCCTCGGCAGCCCGCGGCTCTCACCCTGCTTTTCAATTCCGGGTTACAGCACAGCGTCAGCGCGGGCCTTGAGGGCAGCACCGGGCTGTCCCGCTGAAAGCGGCCGTCGAGGGCCTCGACGGGGCGTGCCACTGCCTCTCCTCCAACCTAGCGCCCGTGCGGGAGCATCCCCGGCTGTGCAGAGCAGCCACAAAGACCCATGGCACGTTCCCGCCCCTTCCGCTCGCGCGGCTGACTCCGTCTGTCCCGCCCCTTCCGCTCTCGCGCAGGCCCCTCCCACATGGGGGTCTTTCTCTCGCCTCCACCCGCCAGCTCCATTGTCCCGTCAGTCCCTTCTCTCCCTGTTTCTCAGTTCCCTATACATATTTTTCTGCCATGACAGCGGTTTTTCGTGATCTCTGACAAGAGTAAATTTATGGGTGAATGCACCAGCAAGAAGTAGCAGTCCCAAGCCTCGTCCCCTGTGCAACGCTAGTCATTGCACAAAGCCAGGCTGCGGTGCCTTGGGCGCTCCAGTCTGGTTCAAACAGACTCGAGTTCCAGACACGTCTTCAAAGTCGGGTTTTCCTCCTTTTTTTTTTTTTAATGTTTATTGTTAATAATTTTCCTGCCCGTTTATTTGTACCATGCATTGCGGGCAGAGGCCAGAGGAGGGCGTTGAGGCCCCTGGGACTGCAATGATAGTGGTTGTGCATGTAGGCCCTGGGAACCCAAGCCTGGCTCTCTGCTAAAGCAGCAACTGTTCCTCACCTCTGAGCCATCTTTCCAGGCTCCTCTGTCCTCATTTTAAAATTTACCTTTGTTATTTTTATGTGTGTGCATGTGTGTATTTGTTTATATGGCATGTGTGTGCAGTGCCCACAGAGATCAGAGAGGGTGTTGGATCCCTTGGAACTGGAGCCTCCATGTGGGTGCTGGGCATGGATTGTGGTTCTCTGGAAGACTGCAAATGTTCTTAACTGATGAGCCCTTTCTCCAGCCCCAGCTTGTCTCTTTTGAAAACTTAGGGTACTTTACTTTGTGAAATATCTTGTATATGTTAAGGACGTCAGTTATTTTTCACAAATAGTTTTCCATTTATTTGTAATTATTTTTGAAAATGTTAAAAGGGTAACAAGGTGATAACATAGAAACAAGTAAATTCTCTTTTGTGAACTAACACTTAAATCAGATAATTGGAAACAATGTCCATTAGGTTCTAGGTAGAACTATTAATAACTCAATAATCATAGGCATTGTGAAATGATAGCAATTCAGAAATAGCAAATAGATAAGTTTGAACAAAACTTTTCAGACAGAAGCGATACCTTGAATTAACCTTTGCAAGGCTGATTAACTGATCATAACTTCAGTGATTTGGAGAGTTTGGGATATTGCAGGTCCAGAGCCAAATGATCTTGGGCCATCCTTAGCCCCCTCAGTAGCCATTTATTATTTTTCTGTGGGACCTAGTAGTTTCATGACCAGTAGATTAAAGCATTTGGAATGTACTAATTTTCCATTGAAATATATTAACTTAGCTAAGTGTTGTCAGACTGTTGGGTCCACGGGGGTTGTACAAAAATGGGGGACAGGCCACCAAAGAGCTTTCTCCTCTGGCCTATAACCTGATTGTGATGTCTCCACCAATGTATTTAAAATGTGTCTTGGTTGGCTGGAGAGATGGCTTAGCGGTTAAGAGCATTACCTGCTTTTCCCACGGTCCTGAGTTCAATTCCCAGCAACCACATGGTGGCTCACAACCATCTGTAATGAGGTCTGGTGCCCTCTTCTGGCCTGCAGGCATACACACAGAC
>JAQHUG010000217.1:680031-692909 GCA_028555095.1 Dicrostonyx torquatus
GCATTAATGTAGACACTGCTGACTACATCGTAACTGAACAAGTAATGCAACTGCATGCATTAATGTAGACACTGCTGACTACATCGTAACTGAACAAGTAATGCAACTGCACGCATTAATGTAGACACTGCTGACTACATCGTAACTGAACAAGTAATGAAGATCTTTGGTCAGTTGTTCGTTCTTTACCTGTTTCTCTCATTCCACTCTGCCCATTTCTTTGCCTTCACTCTGGAGAATGTCTTTTAAACAATATGTTATTTATTTGTTTATTTTTAATGTATATGTCTCTGTGTATCTATGCCAAGTTCAGGAAGCCCTTGAAGGCCCAAGAGGGCATCAGATCCCCTGGAGCTGGGGTTACAGGTGTTTCTGAGTTCCTGATGCTGGCACTGGGAACTGAATAATGACCTCTTGGAAAGCAGCGAGTGCTCAACCACTGAGCCATCCCTGCATTCCCGAGACGCTTTCATAACCTTTTTGCTCTCTGTTCCTGAAGACAAGACTAAGCTGACAAGCCATCAGTTTAGTTTGTGTTTTAAATAGTAACTCATCTTTCTGTTTCCTAGGAAACCACACAGTAAGGAAGCACTCAAATTAAAATGGTTTCAAAAGCACGCCAGGAACTCTTGAAGGTCTAATTCAGTTAATTACTAGTGGTAAGCCTGTCAGCCTGGCAGAATAAAACAGATTAGGGAGGTATCCGTATTAATACATTTTGCTATTGGCCAAATCAAATCCAGTCAAATAGACAACTAATTGCATATCTGTTTAAAAATCTGTTTGCCTAAAATTACAGTCTCATTGTTACATGTCAGAAACATAGGTTTGATTCATGGTGTGAGGATATTGGCTGTCAGTCTGAATAGAAGGGCCCCACTCCAGGGATAAAGTCTTACATATCTGCAGAATCAGTAAGATAACCAGCTTAAAATCCCCACTAGTTTTTGTAGCTGTTTGATTTCATTACAATCAACAGTTATCTATGTTAGTAGGTAAAGGGTTAGCCTTCAGAACAGATCAATTGTTAATCATGTGTATTGGCTTGAAAGATCATTACGTATGAGGTTCCAGATTTCTTGTACTTTCTCCTTCCATCCTTCCTTCCTTCCTCTCTCCCTTTCTCCCTTCCTTCCTTTCCTTTCTCCCTCTCTCCTTCCCTTCCTCCCTCCCTCTCCCCCTCCTTCCTTTCTTCCTTCCCTGAGGTCCTCTTCTTTCTATTCTTAGCAAACAGGTTAGTAGCAGTGGCTCCGGGCTGTCCATTGGTTGAACCCACTCCAAGATCCCTGATCCACTGCTTTGAAAACAGTCAGCTGGAGCCAGAAGCTCTTTGTTTAGCTTACTTTTCCTGGCCAAGAGTTAGGAGCGGCTCACAGCAATCTGGTGACATTTCTCTGGAACATGCTGCCACCTCCTGGCTACACAAGGCAGGGCTGCTCCAGAAATGCAGGTAGAGCCTACTGTCTATGGAGTTTCTCACTTCCACTAACAGATAACATTTTTGTACATAGAAATTTAGATTTCTTTTGTGTGTGCCAGGTGTCAGACAATATTCAAATCAAAAGGGAAAAAAGCATATAGCATTCGAAGGACCCAAATAAACTGCAATAATTTCTATAACTTGAATACAGAGATGATGGGAAAAGCTAGCTTTTTAACAGGTGCTTGAGTCACAAAAACAAGACTAGCCTTGGAGACTTCCTTATGATGTTACAGTGACACTCTTTTAAACATTCTACTGAAAATAGATCCCCCAATGTGTTCTAACTATGTTTTTTTCTCCCCCTCCCCATTTCTGTTTCTTGTAAACCATCTTGGGGCACTGGTTGCTCTTCCAGAGGACCCGGGGTTCAATTTCCAGCATCCCCACATGGCAGCTCACACCTGTTCCAAAATTCTCACACACGTGTACATTAAGGGAAAACACTAATACACATTTAGATAAACAGATAAATAAAAAGGAAAAGCTACTCAAGGGAAAATAATAAAATGAAATAAAATATAAGATAAAACAAAAACACATCAATCAGAATTGTATAAAACAAACAAACAGAAAGAAAGGAGCCAAAGAAAAAGCACAAGAAACAGATATAGATGCAGACACACATGTTCGCACCCACAGGAACCCTGTTAAAAACCCCAAACCAGCCGGACGGTGGTGGCGCACGCCTTTAATCCCAGCACTCGGGAGGCAGAGGCAGGCGGATCTCTGTGAGTTCGAGACCAGCCTGGGCTACAAGAGCTAGTTCCGGGATAGGCTCCACAGCTACAGAGAAACCCTGTCTCGAAAACAACAACAACAACAACAACAAAAAAAATGTCATAAAACCCCAAACCAGAACTGGGTGGTGGTGGCGCACGCCTTTAATCCCAGCACTCGGGAGGCAGAGGCAGGCGGATCTCTGTGAGTTTGAGACCAGCCTGGTCTACAAGAGCTAGTTCCGGGACAGGCTTCAAAGCTACAGAGAAATCCTGTCTCGAAAAACAAAAACCAAACCAAACCAAAAACAAACACCCCCCCCCAAACCAGAAGCCATGATCTCTCTGCAAAGGACGACAGTGATGCCCTTACCATTCAGTTTCTCTTATTAGCTTCATAACCTGACTGTTTTTTCTTTCTCTGAGACAGGGTTTCTCTGTGTGGTCCTGGCTGTCCTGGAACTCAATATATAAACCAGGCTGACCTCTAACTCACAGAGATCCTCCTGCCTCTGCTTCCCAAGTGCTGGGATTAAGAAATGTGCCACCATGCTCACCTTGTAAACTGACATTTAATTGACAGACTATATGAAAATAAAATGAATTCAGACTAAATTAAGCTGTTGGATATTTAAGGAGTCATTGATACATAAAATATATGCTGTAACTTTTTTGTACTTTATTAAGTTAAAATAATTACTAAGCAGCAATGAGCCAGACATACTACTCAGTTCTTTGACATCAGAGTAAACAAAAGACCAGGAGCCCTGTCCAGAAACCCATTAGCAGGTGAGACAGGCAGCAACAGAACCCTAACACCTGAGAGGTCGGTTTATAGAGAGCTTGGGGGTTATGGAGAAGAGATTCTCAGCCTGAGTTGGGATTATGAAGAATGAAACAGACTGGCCTCTAGCAGGCAGAATATAAAAATTAAATGTATATATTCTACATATCCATTATTGACTTTCCCTCCTTCATCTCTTGAGGAAAAAAATCTTAAAGTCTAAAGCTGTGCGTGGCCTCTTCCCATATTTCCAGTGTTCTGATGTCAGTAATTTCCTATGGAAGCTTAGGCGGGAGTCAGGAAGTCAGGAGAGGTCTGAAAATTTGGATTTTCAAAATCTCTCTGAAAGCAGCATTCAGTGTCTTGGCAAAGATCACTTTTGATTTCCATAACTGCTCATTATAATCACCCCATTCCTAATCTTATAATTTAGGTTAATGTTCTGTAAAAATAATTGCCTCTTTAAATTGATTTTCATTTCCATAGGCCTATCATGTTTTGAGACTGTAATTCCCTTCTGCCCTTAAATATTTAATCTAAAATGAGATCCCAAGTTTTCAGCCTATAAAGAATAAATAAATAAAATGAGTGAACAAATGGGCAAGCACAACACTCATGCAGTACATGTATGTGCAAGCTGTTGGAATATGTGTACCAGTACATGTATGTGCAAGCAGTTGGAATATGTGTACCAGTACATGTATGTGCAAGCTCCCGGAGTATCTGTACTGTTGTAACAGCCAGCAGATTCTTGGTTCATTTTGGTAGACATCTGTCTCCTGCAGATGCTGCTTGCTCTCCCCTGCCAGCTGTGTGCCTTCTGTGTCTTTTTCTTATATTTTGTGTCCCTTTCATATCAGGTGGCTTCGGTAGGCCTCAGAGTCCCATTGCTTTGGTTGTTCACAGTCACTCAGTTAGGGATGAGGAAGCATCCTTTTGTCCACCTCTGATTCACCTTGCTAGCTCTTGGCACTGACTGTCGGCTACTTGGTCGTGAGTTCCCGCCAGTGTTACCAGGCACACTGCCCTTGCCGTTGTTTCTGTTCTTGGCCTTGGCAGGGTCTGCTAGCTGCATAGCATACAGCAATCTTTTCTTTTTCCTACGTCTACATGACCAGCTCTCACTTCTGATGGTAGAGAGAGCTGACTCTATTGCAGCTACTGACACGTCTCTGAAATCGTGGTTGGTTACCTCATCTCTAGGGCTCTGTCCGTGGGGTGAGAGTGATCTCCTTCCTTACTAAAAGCCCTTTGCAGTGAAGACTTACACAATGAGCTGCTTTAGAAGTAAGAATTACTAGAGAGGACCACAGTGCCTGAGTCACGATCCTCAAGGCGGGGTGGCTGCAGGGAACCAGTCACCCTGCCCTCCCGTCCTCCTGCCCTCTGACTCTGTTTGGCTGTCTTGTACCAGCCTTTGCTTCTCTCCCTCACTATTTTAACTCTGCATTTCTTCCTATCCCTCATACCTGTTCACACTGTGTCATCATGATCAGATCAATCTAGCTGGCGACTCACAGCTTAGTGGGTTCGTGGAGCGGGGGACCTTTGTTGTGCATAAGATGGAGCTAGCTTCCTTTTTGTTTTGTGGCTTCCACGGACTGAAAAACCTTCCTCAGTGTGCATAGCTGTCGTGTTTGTGCTCCCTTTGTATGCCTAGGGCAACATGAACAAGTGACTGTGGACCATGATTTCTAGAATCATAAACTCAATCTTTCCTCCCCTCAGGTATTTTGTCACAGTGATGGATAGCTAAGTCACCCAGGGAGTCTAAAATTTACCCCCCTCCACCAAATGACTATCCAGTTTGTTCTGTACTACTTATCAAATAGTTTATCTTTCCCCTATTAATTTCATGTGACACCCTGTAGTAGGAGGCCGCTTGTTTGTTCCTGGATGCCCAGAACCGAAATAATCACACAGAAACCATATTATTTGCAATAATGGTTGGCCAATAGCTTAAGTGTATTTCTGGCTAACTCTTACATCTTAATTTAACCCATTTCTCTTAATCTGTGTATCGCCATGAAGCTGTGGCTTACTGGGTAAAGTTCCAGCATCTGTCTCTGGTGGGGCTACATGGCTTCTCTCTGACTCCTCCTCCTTTGTGCCAGCATTCAGTTAGGTCCCCCCACCCCAATAGCTCTACTCTGACCTACCAACAGGCCAAGACAGTTTCTTTATTCATCAGTGGTATTCACAGCATAGAGAATAGAGAGGGGAGTCCCACATCAGCATCCTATTCATATGCTACATCCCCATATACCTGTGATTATTTATTTATATTTATCTATTGCTGGTAATACTGCAGATTAAACTTTGGGCCTCACGCATGCTGGGCAAGTACTCTGCTACTAGGCCCTGTCCCCAGCCCTATGTGCCTTATTTCTTGACTTTCTGTTCCTCTGGTTTTGCCTAGTTATACACATGCAAAAGCATGGAAGGCTTCTTAACTGGCATTTTACTTATTAAATATTTAATGTTTTCTGTCTATCTGATGAGTAGCACAGGGTTGTAAACACCTTGTGCTTTAAAAGTGGTATTTTGATTCTCAAGGTCAGGTCAGATTAAAGTTAGATGCTGGCGCTGCCTCTGTGTGTCTTGGATATGTTCCATGTCTGTTCTTTTGTGCTCATCTTGCAGCCCAGAGTTTTCTTATGTATGCTTAAAATGTTTTATTGGATATGTACGTTTGGTCTAGAGCACGCAGACAGCTACAGACCTAAGGAAGCCTTGATTTTACCCAGTTCTGCCAACATAGGAACGGCCAGCAAGCGTCCACAGGGTAGCCATTCTTTTTCTGGAGCACTCTAGGTACTCTCACTACAAGGAGGCAGATAGTGCCATGGTAGTTCATTTTTTGGATGTCAAGACTAAGACACAAAGGGGGTAAATTAAATGAACTTCAGCTCACACAGGGAGTGACAGAAAGGCAATTTTTTTTGTTTGTTAGTTTAGTTTTGATTTTGTCTTTATTTATTTAACTCTGGCTTTATGGGAAGCTGCAAACATGCTAGAGAGGAGTTGTGTGTACCCTTGTCCTGTGTCCACAAATGTTAGATCAAATGCAAACACGCACATAGGAGCAACACAAGATGTGAGTTCTGTGATGTCTATAGCTGCCTGTGGAACTTTCTGGGAGCAGCCGACTGGAAGTCTGGGTCAGTCCCCCCACCTAGATGAGTACCTTTTGGCAGAAGCTGTCTGATGTGCCTGTTTTGAAACTTTGAGCCTATTGATGGCATCTATGCTTCAGAAATTGCTTACACCCTGGAAATTTTGAAAAGTTTCTGCTCATTTTTTCCTCTTGGGTTTTCAAGAGAGTTTTCTCTGTATAACAGTACTGGCTGTCCTAGAATTCACTTTGTAGACCAAGCTGACCTTGAACTCACAGAGATCTGCTCGCCTCTACCTCCTGAGTGCTGGGATCAAAGGTGTGCGCCACCATGGCTCAGTTACAGTTTCAGCGCATAAAATAGTAGCAGTTACCTCTTCTCTGCCTCCAGTCCACTGGTAGGCAGAGCTGGAGCAACCTTTTTGTTGTTATTTAAGACAGAGTGTCATGTAGAAGAGGCTAGCCTCCAACTCTGTATCTCAGACTGCCCGGTGAACATGTGATCCTCTTGCCTCAGTCTCTTGAGTGCTTGAAACAAAAACAAAAGCCCCCAAACAAACAAACAACCCTCCCCCCAAAATCCAAGACCTCTTTGCCAATATATTTGACCTTCTCCTCCTTCTTTATTTGTTTACTTTTGTTTGGTCTCATTGATACTTCTGAGTTGATGCTTTTTTGGCTCCAAGCCTAATATTTATGACTACTAAGAACTCATCACTGTGTCTGTCTCTAGAATCTAAAGTCCATAGCCAGTCTGCCTTTTGTTATATAGACATATCACCTATGTATGCATGCACACACACACACACACACACACAGTGATATTTTGTTTGTGCTCTAACAATTAAAGCTTGCCTGAAGATCAGAGGGTGGAGCTAGCCACTAGTTAACCATAGTGGTCAGGCAGTGGTGCCACGTGCCTTTGATCCCAGTACTTGGGAGGCAGAGACAGGAATGTAAGGTGGAAGGAGACAGGAGCTCAGCTCTTTTGGTCTGAGGATTTCGTAGAGGTAAGAACTTTAGTGGCTGACTGCTTTCAGCTTTTATTCCGTGGTATCTGACTCTGGGTTTTTATTATTAAGACCAACTAGAATTCGTGACACACACACACACACACACACACACACACACAATTTTAGCTGACTTTGCAGGAAGAATTTGTTTACCTCGCCTTGTACTGAGATCTAAAGCTCATGGAGTAGCTTTAACTATGTCTTAGTATTTGTGTTCAGATTTAGAAAACAGTTACTCAAGGAGCTGCCAGCTTACAGCTGACTTTTTTTCTTTTGAGTGTTCTATAGTTATCACCAGTGGTATTATAATTTTATGTCCTGGAGTCACAAGAAAATGTCAAGGACAAAGATTAAGATATCAGATGCAAGATCTAAATAGACTTCAAGGGACTGTAAAGCCACTCATTTACTCAAAAGGTTAAATAAAACAACATAACAATAGTCTGTAACTAATACCAGCTAAGACCAGTCAGTGTGGCTCACACCTCTAACCAAGGCATTGGGGAGGGACAACAGAAGCTGGAAGATCAGGAGTTCAAGGCCAGCCTGGGCTTCGTAGATAGACCACCCTCTGTAGCCACTCATTTGCTCTAGGACTGACCCATGTCTGGGAGCTTAATAATAAGATATGCCTTTGCGAAAGGAACAGACCTCACAGCCCATTGGATTGAGCTTCTGTCCAAATTTACGCGTGCAGAGCTTCAGGGAGACACATGCTCATAGTTCTGCTCAAGTTCCATCATGTGTGTTAGCACGGGCTTTACAGGCTTAGTTACAGCCGGCACTACAGCTGCCTTTGTTAGTGGTTAATCAAGTGTCAGGTTCCAACCTTCCCGAAGCTGGCGAAGTGGCTAGGAGACCAAATACAGAAGGAAGACAGGACGTTGCAGCCCAAGCTGCTCTCCGTAAGCTTTAAGCTTCAGTTTAATTCAGGCCAGCCCAAATGATCTACCCAAGAGCCATCATCACGTTCCTCCCTTGGGGAGCAACCGCTGTGATATTGTTCGCATCCACACCAAAGCCTCCAGCCAAAGTCTTCTGTGGCTGCCTGCCTCTTAACGCTGCCTTCCTTTCTTGTTGACCTATTTGTAAAGGCATTTGGAAAAAGAAGACTAAATCTCCAATTTAGAATTGTTTTTCAAAAAAGATAATAAATCTGAGAAAAGTCATATTTGGTCAAGTCTGAATTTTAGAAGGCTTATCATAGGGAACCATATGTAATTTTTTTAAGTCAGAGAAAGAAAACACAAAACAAAGCAAAAACCCAATAGATTATGGTAGTAACCTCAGAATGACATTGAAAACCACCATTTTCTCCTCCAGTGAGCAGCAATTTGAGGTAAGATTGAAAGTTTGAGGCCAGCCTGGGCTGTATTGGGAGGTCCAGGCCTGTTTGCTTTACAGAGTGAGACAGTCTCTCTCAAACAAACAAGACCCCAACCCTAAACCAAACAACTCCCAACAATTTTTTATTTAAATAGCTCTTGGGTTGTAACTTCATGAAAAACAGATAGAATGAGCAACACCCCCCTTTTCATGTTTCTCCACCTAGTTTTCATAGATGTTATGTGAAGAAGACAATATGCAAAGACGTCTTTATTCTATCTAATCTAGCTTGTTAGAAACATCTATTTCTTTTAGATCTTTTCCTGTTTTATATGCTGGTCTCTTACAAAAAGTTTCAATAAAAACTTTTACAACACTCATACTTTGTATGTACCTGAATGCGTATTTTGTGTGTGTGCATGTGTGTATGCCTTAGTGTGCTCATAGGAGTCACATACAGTTGTCAGACTTAGAAGCACTCTTTGACTTGTGAAGTTTTCTAGGGAAGGCCCTTAAGGCCGATCATGACAGCACAAGCTGTAAGCTGAGAAGCACAGGAAAGCACCGTCCACCAGTGCCCTGTGTCCACCTCTGGGCCCTGCCCGGAGCCTCACTTCTTTGATCATTTAACTTCAACCAATTTTTATGAACATCGATTTAAATCACTCATTGAAAATGATTAAATGAGGAACACTTGCGTTTGGTCCCTTTTTTCTTTCTTTGTGAAGTGACCTTTGTTAAGACGGAAAGGGCTTTTCCTGAGGCCGGAAACAGTAAGTTAGCATGCCATCTGAAGGAGTGTGGCTATCTGCTCTCTGTTTGCTGGATGTAAACATGAGGCCTTATGAATTATGGAAGGCACTTCTGGTAGGAGGAAGACTCCCATCTGAACAGATCACTGGAGTCCAGCCATCTAGAGTTCTCAAGGGAGCAGCTTAAACTAAATACCTTCTCTGCTTGGGTCGTCAATCTAAATAAAAAACTGTTCATTAAACAGCAAGAGGCCATCTGCTTGTTTGATCACGTGTCTCTTTCCTTCCGCTGGTTATCACTGTCTAGACACCTCTTTACTAATTAGAATAAGCTTCAATGAATAAAGATTGGTTAAATAAAGGTTAATTTTATCTGGAATCGAGTATGGGTTATTCCATTTGGTTAAACAATCTGAGAGGCAATAAGCCAAATTTGGTATTATTTTAAAGTTTACAGGCTATTTAGAATCTGGATTGACATTTGACTTTTGCTGGGAAGCTTCAAGCATTCCCAAATGAAATGTTTTATGTTCTTTCTTGTCCTAGCTTGGCAGAGAGGCTGGACATGTTTACAATTTACCATTTAATTGTAGAGCCCGGCAGTACTCTTTCTTTATTAAGCAATATGTATATGTTGCAATGGATCCAGCTAGAGGACAAGGGGAAGTTTAGGCACCAGGGTTGGCATTCTTGTGCATGACTGAGGGTGGAGTGGACTCAAGAGGACAAGGTACAGTTTAGGCACCAGGGTTGGCATTCTTGTGCATGACTGAGGGTGGAGTGAACTCAAGACTGCAAGGGAACAAATGCAGCTATAGGAGGATGTAGTGGAGCACAATATGGCACAGGAAGGCGCGCTTCTCAAGACGATGAAACCAGGGATACAACAGCCTCTGTTTCCCTGTGTCTGGGCAGGAGACAGGCTGAAGCAAAGTCAGCCTGCTCCCACCCCACTCCTTCCCAACTTCAGTTTGTCCCTCAAGGCATAAGCTTTAAATTTGCCAAATCAAAATTTTTGACAACTGAGGTGCAGAAGTAAAGTTACTTGTAACATGGAAGAGGCATTTTTTTGTTTTGTTTTTCTATTTGTTTCTTCTAGTTTTAGGCTAGTGATTCCACACAGGAAGCGCCATGGAATCTGAGAATAGGATATTGGGCATCATGGCAACCATCCCAACATTTGGGGAGCCTGGAGTAGGCCAGTATAAATGGAGATGCAAGGCTGCTCCATGGTCTAGTCCTATCAGGCAAGGACCGTGTGTGTATCCTGTGGGGACCAAGTCTGCAGCCCCTCCGTGCTGCTCTGTTTGTGCTGACACCCAGGGAGGAAGACCATATGTGTCCAGAAATTGGACTGGGGATCACATGGAGAATTCCAAGACCACTGGGACTGGAGCGTGTTCTAGGATGGAGCTGCCTCTCACCCTGAAGAGACGAGCAGTGACAGGAGAGACAGGGCCCCAGGAAGGCCTCTGCGTTTGGCATAGAAACATGTCACTGGGAAGACTTAGCCCGACAGAAGAGAGACTGAGCATGTCCCTTGGGTAAGTCATAAGAAGATTAACACTCCCAACTTAGAGCTTATAAAGCAGTGGTTCTCAGTTTTCCTAATGCTGGACCCTTTAATACAGTTCTTCATGTTATGGTGACCCCAACCATAGCATTATCTCATTACTACTTTATAGCTGTAATTTTGCTACTGTTATGAGTAGCAATGTGCTTTCTGATGGTTTTAGGCAGCCTCTGTGAAGGGCCATTTGACCTCCAGCTTGAGAACCACTGCTCTGGAGCAATATGGAAATGTTTGCTGTGCGCGGCCTCTGCCATGAAATATCCGGACTTCCGAACAGAACGGAAACTTAGGATCTGTGCCAAGGACTTGGTCTGCTAATGTGCTGGCATTTCTTCTAAGAAGTAACTTCTAGACTGTTGCTGCTGCATTGTTTACAACAGCAAAAATTATTAGTTTTCTGTAGGGACTGAGTAAATAAATGACGTGTGTTCATGTGTTGAGATACCATGTGCTTGGCAGGAAGAGTGACAGACTGTAACGATACCAGTACGAGGTCGTCTTTGAGAAGTACTTTAAGTGAAAAAGAGAAATTTGTATGCACTACATGCCTATTGGATTAAAAAAATAAGAACTTTGTAGACATGAGAAGCTAAGACTGCCCAAGAAGATGACAAATGGCAGTCTGACTGGTGCCCATTTCTCATAGTGACACTTCTGAAGAATCCCGGTGCCCGCTCACATCAGCGTGCCCATGGATTTCTGTTCTATTACTTGGATTCTAATACTTTATTTCCTGCTTCAGCTTCTTGCTTATAATCACACAAAGAAGTTAACTACCACAGATGAAAAGGAAGTGATCCTCGATTGATTACATCTCACTCCAGGCACAGGCGAGCTGTTTAAGTTATAGCTTCCTTAATTGACATCTAAACTAACTTTTAACTGTGGTTAACTCCTGAAAATTCCATTCATTGGAATTGGAGAAATTCCCTTGATTTATGCATAGAGTTTTCATGTGCCCTTTGCAATGCCTTATTCAAATTAGTAAGTAATCAAGTTGCCAAGTTATGTTTCTATAACTTGGAGTTCTAATTAGGATGTCGTTCATTTATGTGTTGCTGCATTAAAAGCCAAAAGGAGGGTTGTAATTTTTAATTAAATGGTTGTCTCATATCAGAGAACTACTGAATTTTTTTACCTTCTCTTTTTTTTAAATTTGAAATCTCCTTGTTTACTCTAGAGGACCAGATTCTGTATATCTGTTCCTTGTTATCCCCCACCAGGAATTATCTGACTAAAGATGGTGGGAGTTGGGTGTTGGGGGGAGGTAGATATTTTGTCGGCAGAGCTCTTAACTGGTTTGAAAATTGTTTATCTTTCTCTGTTTGGCAAGCTGCAGAGTAGTGTATGAACAACCTGCATTTTGAAGTTAGGCCAGGATTAGAATCTTGATGGACTAATTAGTAGTTCTTTTATGTAACTTATGTGTCTGTTGGAAATGAAACTTTCTAACATGCAGTTGGCTCATCTATAGAATGGTGGCATTTCATTGTATTTTAATAAATAAAGCTTGCCTGAGGATCAGAAAAGTAAACCAGCCACACTAGCCAGCCTTACAGACCAGGTACAATGACAGACACCTTTATTCCCAGCAGCCACACTAGCTTGCCAGAGAAACCAGGTTGTAGTGATGTATGCCCTTAATCCCCAAACTAGAGAGGATTATAAAATGGGAGGAGACAGCTCTCAGATTCAGTCTCGTTCTGAGATTCCTGGGGGCAGTGTTATAAAAAATTTAAAATGCTGCATGACCCCCAGCAGCAGTAGGCAGCAGAGACGCTGTAGGTCCCCAAGCAGTGGTAGCAGGCCATGTGGCGGCAGGCAGCAGGCCCTGAGAGCAGCCAGTCCCAGGCAGAGATGGCTGCCAGTCCCCGAGCAGTGGCTGGTCCCAGGCAGGGAGACACATGGCGGGCAGGCAGGAGCCAGAGACATGGATAGGCATGCCATGTAGAGTAAAGTTAAACATTTATTAGGGTTATGGAGGGGAAAGGGGAGAAGAAGAGAGACAGAGAGGAGAAAGAGAGGAGAGAAGAGACAGACAGAAGTGGGGGAAAGGGGAGAAGATGGAGAGAGAGACAGAACCTGCTTCTCCCTAGAGGAAGACAGGAAAGAGAGA
>JAQHUG010000217.1:712493-723807 GCA_028555095.1 Dicrostonyx torquatus
CTTGGAAGTGAGCTAAGGTGTACTAATCAGAAAAGCCAATAGGTGGGAGAAGCTGCCTTAATGACCCGAAGGTTTGGGGGATGGGCAGGAGTCCTTAGTCCCCTCTGGGGCCAGACACCTAGATGGCTGGGCTGGGAGTCACTTACCCTCCTGGATGAATGGCTGAATCAGGAGCCCTCTCCAAGGGTCTGCCGCAGTCAGAAAGGCGGGCTTCTGTGCTCCACAAAGCCCTGTGGCTTTGTACAGGCCCCCCTTTCCCTCAAGGCCCCAGCCCGGGAACAGGCTGAGTTCCTTTTGGGAACGGAGTACCCAGCCTCTGATCGGGAAATCACTTTTGTCCTCAGAATCAGTAGTATCTAGTTAACCAAGAAACCTAGTACAATCTCGTCCAGCATGAAAACACAGATGTGGGAAATCCACCCCAGAGGAGCATGGGAAAGATTTCTTATTTTCAAGGTTTTTTGTTTTTGGGTTTTTGTTTTTGCTTTTGTTTTTAGATTTTTTGCAATTTTATGGAAATCTACCATCGTGGCTCAAATAGTCTCCAAATTGAGAAATGATTTTCTTCCAAAAATTTACTTATAAGTGGGTTGTCAGAACTTAGAACTTATTTCTGTATAAACAATGCTATACTATTAGTGTTAGTATACCCAGGCTTGCTCTTAAACACTTTTTAAAACAAAACTTAAATGTACTGAGAAAAGTTGCTATAAACCAAGTTTACTAGTACTTGAAGGCTCTTCAGCGACCTTCAGGTTAGCAAAATCACTAGGCTGTGCAGTGACTTGGTTAGTCTTATCTAGCAGAGCCAGGCCTGGGTCTAAAACTCCTGACTTGTTTAGGCCCCCTACTTTTCCAGTATAGCATAATTTATAAAATCAGACCACTTCTTACCACGGCATTGCCCTGAAAATGGTTACTTCTGAATAAGTGGCTGTCACTTTAGGCTTTGGGAAATGCCTTCTCATGTGTCACGCTCACAACACCTTCATAGCAATCCCACGGAGAAAACAGCAAAGCTCTGGAAGGGGCTGAACAATGCATAGGTGGAGGACTCTGCATCAAAGCTCAGCCGGTCCTAGCTGGAGGCCAGTGGCTGTTCCTCCACCGACTTTGGGTAGGAATGGAGTCCGTAATCTCTGCCAAGGTATTCACGCAAGGACACATAGCTGTGTAGGTAGGAGAAAGGCTGGGTGCATTGTGGAGATGGGTGGGATCTGCTAAGGAAGCTGCAGTATTGATTGACAGTCCAGGAGGAGCAGGCCGGGGACTGAGGACGTTGGGCTCTGTGGATTGTAGTGGAGACAGCCAGTGAGATAGGGAGGGTGCGGTTCTGGGCGATGGCAAGCAGTGGCCATGTGGACCAGTTGTGCTTGCTGGGCTGTTGCTCATGACACTGCCGGTCCATAAAGTTGATCTTTACTTCAGTAGATTATAGCACACAGCTGATGTTTTTATTAGAATCTTGAGTAGTTCAGGTCCCAGGGCCTTGTTAGAAGCTGCCACTTGTTAAATATTTAGTCTGAATCTTTTAATAAAATACTTCTGGATTTAATAACTTTCCTGATTGCCTCTCTCCCTTCCTTTTCCCTTCTCTTCCCTCATCCCCAGACCCCACTCCTTCTTTTTCTATGTTGGGAATCCAATCCAGCTCCCAAGCAAGCTAGACAAGGACTCTACCTGCAAGCTTTATCCTTGGGCCTACTTCTTGGTTTTCTTTTTATTTTTAAATTTATCCCCATTTGAAGAACCAATATATTTACTAAATTTCCCATGAACACACACCACACACAAGTTTTCTTCATTTTTGCCATGCCAGTGGTTGGACCTGAGCTTTAGGCATGATGGGGAAGTGTCTTTCTCACTGAGCCACACCGCCAGCCATGGTATTGTGGATCTCAACTTCTACCTTTGAAGAAAGAAATATTTAACTTCAAAGAGGAGACCAGTGAGTGTGGAAGAAAGCTACTTCAACTGCACGCCTAGCAGGGTCTGCCCACTGTGAGTGTGATTTATTTATTTATTTATTTATTTTTGTAAGAAAACTGTATATAATAAATACAATGACTGTATACAATATATACAGGCAATAAATATATTAACAATGTATATGTGAGTGTGATTTATAATCAGAGAGAGGAAAGCCTTTCAGAACAGTGCGTGGAAGCTCGCTGCGGTGGATGCAATGACCCGGGCATCACGTGGTTAAGCACGCTGGGAGGGGTATGTCTGAGCTCCAGGGATGCTCATGGTAAGTCCTCCCTGCTGGCTCCGTAGTGTAGATGGAGAAGATTCCAGTCTCCAGCTTGGTGGACAAAGGAAGGTAGAAATACAATCTGTACCAGAGCCTGTGGTGTGGAAGCTCACTTTGGAATGAAAACAATTCGGAGCGGGGCCCTGTTTCAGTGCCACGTGCCCCAGTCTGAAGCATTATGTCATGTGAGAGTTTAATTTGCATTCCTCAGCGCTTAATTTTCACTGTGAGGGTCTGTTTGCTCACTGATGCTTTCAATTTATTACCCTGCTATTGTAAAACGTATCACTTAAAGTTGCTGATCCTGTTAGTGTCAGGAAAGGGAGGGAAAACGCCACATGGCAGGCAGGACAGAGAGCTCACATGTGAGCTGACTGGAAGGCTTTCCTCCTCCTCTGCCATTCAGCTCACCTCCCTAATTTTTTCTGTCTCTCTCTTTTCAGTGAGTTTTAAATTTTCTCATCCTATATTCCTTTTGCTGCCTGTAACTCTGTTTCCAGACTCTACCCTATCCTGCATATTTTTATGCTTCTCTTAGCGGTGCAGGCTTCACATTCTCTCACATTCCTCCTCCGAGCTTGCTCAGCTGCCTCCTCCCAACTTCATCTTTGTTTTCTCTTGTTTTTCCCTTTTTTCCTCCCAGTATTAGCTGCATTTGGTCTGTCTCTGTCTGTCTGTGTGTATTCTGTCTCTCTGTGTGTTCTGTCTGTCTCTGTGTGTTCTGTCTGTCTCTGTGTGTGTTCTGTCTGTCTGTCTCTCTGTGTATCTGTGTTATGTATGTGCTCATGTGGATTGCATGGGTGCACTTGCATGTGTGTGCATGTGGAGGCCAGAGGTCAGTACTGGATGGCTTCCTCTACCTTGCATTTTGAGACAGGGTCTCTCACTGAACCTGGATTCATTGATTTGGCTGGACTAGCTGACCAATGAGACCCAAGGATCCTCTGCTTTCCCTGGTGTGGTGGTTTGAATGTAATTGGCCCCCATAATCTCTTAGGAAGTGGCATTATTAGGAGGTGTGGCTTTGTTGCAGTGGCTATGGCCTTGCTGAAGGAAGTGTGTCACTGTGGGGGCAGGATTGAGGTCTCTTTTGTTTATGCTTGGACAGCAGACACCGTACTTACTGAGCCATCTCCCCAGCCCCTTGGATACTATTTAATTTAATTCTTCCTTGGGTTCTGAAAAAAGACACTTCTAAGCTTATAGACTATATCCTAAAATGCTTCTTAGGAATCAGGGATATTTTTCCCAGTAAATACAGGCAATTTAATTGGTTATCCAAGCAGTCAGTCCTGCAATCACGTGCAAACAAAGATCACTAAACTGGACCAAAAGGCTGTGTTTACATATTTATGCACATATTAATACATAGATGTGTAACAATGACAATTAAAGAGAAAGAGGCCATGGATTGGAGGGAACAAGCAGGGGCCTGGCAGGGTTTGGCGGGAGTAAAGAGAAGGGAAAATGATGGAGTCATATTTTAATCGTGAAAACATTGTGGGGAGAAGGTTATAGGTGAATCCAAAGTATTTGTCCCATTTGTGTCACTTGCACCTCTGCTAAGAGTCCGTTCAGTGATGAGTGACACCTCAGAAAGGTCTTCGAACTTGGTTATGGCCTCATAGAGGATCCTCAAACTCCTCCTTTGAGGGAGGCAACACAACACTGTGGAAAAACATAAACTTTTAGTTAGTTTTTTTTTTTTTTTTTTTTTTGAGACAGGGTTTCTCTGTGGCTTTGGAGCCTGCCCTGGAACTAGCTCTTGTAGACCAGGCTGGTCTCGAACTCACAAAGCTCCGCCTGCCTCTGCCTCCCGAGTGCTGGGATTAAAGGTGTGCGCCACCACCGCCCGGCTAAAACATGAAATTTAAGTCAGACAGACGGGAATATGGGCTGAGGCTCTGCCCCTAACTAGTACAGAGTTGTGGAGAGACTTACCACCAGCTGTTGATTTTTTTTTATTATTATTCAATATCACAGAGAACCACAGTGGAACATCACATCTGCTTCACCACTGTTTCTCATTGTGACACGCATCATTTTGCTATAATACTATCAGAGTTCTTTTGTGGTTATTATTGTTGTATGAATTAAAATATTTTAGACATAATCACTCTGGTTAGGAATTCCTTTGGTTCTGAAATGGGCGTGGTTACACCTGCATCTCAGGGTTAAAACAAATCTAAAGTGTCTGCCATATGGGAAGTTCTTATAAAGACCTCTCTCACTCCCTTCTTTTTCCCTTTTTCCATTTTCACTCTGTGTGTGTGTGTGTGTGTGTGTGTGTGTGTGGTGTGTCCATGGAGGCTTGAGATTTTGTGTGTGTTGTGTGTCCATGGAGGCTTGAGATGTGTGTGTGTGTGTGTCCATGGAGGCCTGAGACTGTTTTCTGGAATCATCTGCCATCACTCTCACCTTCCTTTTTGTTCACTGGGTCAGGGTCTCTCAGTCAAATCCATAGCTCACCGATGTGGCTGGTTTTGCTAGGCAGCTTGCTCCAGGGATCTCCTGCTCTGCTTTCCAAGGCTTGAATAACAAGACAGGCTGCCTCACTTGCCCTGTTTCTGGGGATCCCAGCACAGGTCCTCACACTTGAGAGGCAAACACTTCAAATGTGGAGCTGTCTCCCTGGCTCCACTTCCCTTCTTAAGCATGACGTCATGAACAAATCACTTCAGTGAACTCTGAGAACCTTGATGAAATTTAAAAACATAACAGAACAGGATTTTGATAAGTAAAAAATGCTTTTGTTGACATAGGAAATAAATATGATTTCACAACTACTGTTTTAGTAACATAACCCAAAATTTCACAGTTCCTGAAACTACATTTTCTAGGTCTCAAATTTTGACAAATATTAGCAACTTCAAGTCCCAAGTGGTTTCTCTATGGATGTGTTTTAAAAATAGCATCTTGTAGTCACTAAACTTAAAAGTTTTTTTCCTGGCACATAAGTTTTGAAATACTTTCTAAGTGAGATTTCCAGATGCTGAGATGGGAAGGGTTGCTTTTGGTTGCTACTGTGGCAACTGCCCTGATAGTCTGTCCAGGCAACAAATAAAGAGTATCGTGGTGGTGGTGGTGGTGGTGGTGGGGACTTCAAAGGCAGACTTCTAGGGAATCCAAGACAGTTGGTGCTCGGATGTCTGAAGCCATCTGATTCTAGCTAGTAGCTCTCCTTATCCCTGCTACTTGTTCCCTTCCTGTGGGAATTCCCAGCTTAGGTAGGCTAGCCCTGCTGCCAGTCACATTCAGCACCTCAGAACTGAACTGGGGACAGGGAGACCGTTCAGGGGATAGAAGCATTCATCATCCAAGCTTGGCCACTTGAGTTTGATCTTGGAACACACAACTGAAAGAAAGACTTGTCCTCTGACCTCCATAGGTGTGCCATTATTTAAGAGCACTCACACACATACCACACACACACATACACACACATTTATTTTAAAAATAATTGAATTGGAAAACTGATACTTCTTGGCTGTAGATCACAGACCACCGTACAGTTCATTTTTTTTTTTGAGACTAGCTCTTTACATTCTTTTTAATAGCTCAGGTCAATTCACTCATGCTCAGTTGCTAAGTCCCAGTCACTAGAAGCACCTTGTCAAGTACAGAGAAAAAAACAGAATAAAGCCTGTTCTCTGCTCTGCAAAGTGTTAGTTTAGTAGGACTGAACTGGTCATACAGACACGAGGTGGTAGCACCAGCTGAGCTGATGCAGCAAGGGCAAACAAAAACCTTGCATCTAGAGGGTTTGATTGCTGTGAATAGATGCCATGACTACGCCACATCTTAGGAAAACATTTAATTGGGGCTGGCTGACAGTCTCAGGTTTAGTCCATTAGGATTGCGGTGGGAACATGGCAGCATGCAGGCAGACATGATGCTAGAGAAGTAGCTAAGAGTTCTACATCTGGATTAGCAGCAGGAAGAGAGTGACACTGGGTCTAGCTTGAGCTTTGAAACCTCAAACTCCACCCCCATGACACACTTCCTCCAACAAGACCATACCTCCAATAATGCCACTCCCTATGAGTCTGTGGGGACATTTTCATTCAAACCACCACACCTAGGAACAGGTTACCAAAACCGAGTCCAGGCCTTACAGCTCCCTATGATAACATACTGCCAAACTTCCTTGTTGGTGGCTGATGACCTGCCCTTTTCTACTCTCCGTTTTTCTTTCTTGATATCCATAGTGAGTTTAAATATTCTTTATGGAGTTTAGATATTGTATTTTGTCTGTTGCTTCTACTGTTTTTGAAGCTAAATACTTCAATATATCTTTCCTCTATCTCTTTTCTTTTCTGTCTCTTTCAACCTCACTGGAATACATCAGATTCCTACTTGTATTTTGGACACAGAATATTAGTGCTCATAAACATGGAGAACTTAACACTCTAGAATTTGAAGCTACAGTGTTTAGCTCCTTTCTCAGAGTTTCTGATGCCATCAAACACTGGGAAGAGATGGGAAGAGTCTGTGCAAACCATAGGTGTAATAACTGCCAATTCTTTCATATTCTTCTTGTCAAACGTGAGTCTATGAAATCCTTTTGTTTTAGTGTGGGCCACCTATTGGTACTTGATTTTAGTAACTGCTGTGACTTAAAAGGCCAACTTAGAAGATATGACAGAGATCTTGGCTGATTTTCTCTTGAGACAAGCCACCATGTTGGCAGGAAGCCCAAGGCACTCTGAGAAGGCTTGTGTGGAGGCCCTTGCCTCCCCACTTTCGTCTTCTCTGTGCAGTAGCCTGCTGTCAAGTTTCTCCACTAGTGTTTATTCACAAGACCTTTTGAACTTGTTCTTTTTCCTCTAATTTAAGGTAGGAGCTGAAGTTGTTTTGTGACATTTTTCATTTCTTTTATAGATTGCTGAAACTATACATTTCGTTTTAAATACGACTTTAGTGGCCACTCACAGTTGGGATGGAGTTCAGTTCCTCTTCTCTGCACCATAGTCTGAAAATTCTTTCAAGCCGGCATGTTGGGAAAATCATTTGTTCCTCGTTTATCAGGAATTATTACCTGATATATAGTGGTTCTCAAACCACTGTTCCATATTTGTAGTCTCCCCTACCTTGAGTCCTTTAGGATATGCGGGTAAATATGGCTCTTATTCATCTATTGTACTTGGAAACGAAAGTTCACATGCATCTTTAAAATAAATAGTCCCATTTATAGGCATGTTTTGATCATAGCATGCTTATCATTTGGCATATTCTGAAACATCTCTCTTTCTGACTTTCCAGGCACTACCCTGGTGTTCTATTTACCATGAATCGGTGTCATGTGGATGTGGCATGAATTCTAATTGGTCTTGATAATAAAAACCCAGAGTCAGCTATTAGGGGGTGAAAGTTGAAAGATCAGAGCAGCCAGTCATTAGTTCTTACCTCAAGAAATCCTCAGACCAAACAGGGTATCCTGTCTCTACAAGTCCTCAGACTGAATGCCTTGAGCTCCTGTCTCCTCCCACCTTATATTCCTCTCTCTGCCCAGCCATATACCTTCCTGTCTTTACCTCCCTAGTGTTGGAATTAAAGGCGGTGACTTCCAAGTACTGGATGGTGTGAGTCACCATCATTTGTATTTGTTTTCCTTTGAGACCGAATCTAGTCTAGTGTAGTCTAGGATGGCTATGAACTCACAGAGATCCATCTGCTTCTGCGTCTTGAGTGCTGGGATTAAAGGGTGTGCTACCACTGCCTGGTCTCAATGGTTAACTAGTGGCTTGCTCTGTACTCTGATCTTCAGGCAAGCTTTATTTGTTAGATTGCAAACAAAATACCCCCACAGTGTGGTATTTGGACATCCACTCTTCTCCATGGACTTCCAGGTCACTGTCATCATTCACTTATTTACTTTGTTTGACTTCTGTTTATTCTCCTCTCTATAACCACCAGGGTTGAGAAGCTAGGACAGATGGAGAGCTTGACTGCCAGCCAGTTTAGCCACAGTGATAACCTACAAGTTGAGTGAGAGATCCTGCCTCAAAAAATAAGGTGGAGAAATGATTGAGGAAGATGTCCTGATGTTAACTTCTGAGCAACACATGCTCTCATGGACTAGTGCACCTGCACACACATATAACACACACACACACACTGACACACACACACAGAATAGAGAACCATATTTGTTCAGTTTTATTATCTCTAGCATTGCTTCCTAGGAGCTGTCCTTTTTTTTTTTTAAGACACTCTCACTAGCCTGGCAGAGTTGCTAGTTAGGTTAGGTCCCAGGTATCCCCTTCTAGCAGTGCCTCCAGTGCTGGGATTATAAGAATGTATTAGTTACTTTTCTGATCCTCACGTGTAGGAAAAAAATTTAGTTACTTGCCTTTATCAGTCACCAAGGAAACTGAGTTTGGTTTACAAATGAAATATACATTTAAAACAGTAACTTGTAGTCAGGCAGTGTTGGCACACGTCTTTAATCTAGCACTGGGAAGGCAGAGGCAGACAGATCTCTGTGAGTTCAAGGCCAATCTGGTCTACATAGCAAGTTCCAGTACAGTTATGGCTACACAGAGAAACCTTGCCTCAAAAAACCAAACCAAACCAACCAACCAGCCAACCAACCAAACAAACAAAAAACAGTAGCTTACTTCCCCCCTTTTAAGAATATGATTTGAGGGGCTAGAGAGAGATGGCTCAGTGGTTAAGAGTACTGGCTGTTCTTCCTGAGGCCCTGAGTTCAATTCCTAGCAACCACATGGTGGCTTACAACCATCTGTAATGAGATCTGGTACCCTTTTCTGGCCTGAGGGCATACATGCAGACAAAACACTGTATGTATAATAAATAAATCTTAAAAAAATAAAAAATATGTTTTAAATGATGCAGTTGAAACCAAAAACTCAATTCCTTATTAACTCAAAAAGTAAGGGACTATAGACAGGAAACTCAGTTAAATCTTTCTGGAAACAGCCTCATAAACACACCTAGATGTGTGCTTCCATGATGATTCTAAATACAGTTAAGCCAAAAATGAAGGTTAATTGTTATGGTATTTTGAGTGAGAATGGTACCCATAGAGTCATACATTTGTATGCTTGGTGGCCAGTTGGTGGAACTCTTTGGGAAGGATTAGGAGGTGTGGCCTTATTGGAGGAAGCATGTGACTGGGAGTAGGATTTGAGGTTTCCACCCCCAGTCCCCCCCCCCTCTCTCTCTCTCTCTCACACACACACACACACACACACACACACACACACTCTGGATCAGAGATGTAAGCTCTCAGCTATTGCTCCAGCACCATGCCTTCTTGCCAGCCTGCTTGATGCTTGCCGCCGCGATGCTCACATATTCCAGTACTCTCTGGAACCATGAGCCCAAATTAAATGCTTTCTTGTGTAAGTTGCTTTGGCCATGGTGTCTCTTCACAGCAATAGAAAAGTATCTAAGACAACCATTCCACCAGTAAACACAACCACAGTGAAATTAAGAATGTTTACATTCCTGTGTATGTGTGTCTGCCTGTGCACATGTACATGAGAGTGTGCACGCAACAGTGGCATTTTACAGGAGCATCCATATAACCAATCACACACAACAGATTAGCATTATTTCCTTACAGGCTCAACAAGGAAGAGATTGTATGTTTGCAACTGTAGACCTAAGAACAGTGCCTTGAATACAGTCTGGCCTTATGCATTTTAGTCTTTGCTGTGACAAGCGGCTTAATTTGTTGCTTTGGTCTGTGGAAGGCTAGACGTGTATGTTATGAGAGTAAAGGCCAACGGACCCCCAAGGAGACTGAGGTAATATCTCTAGAGATTTAATTGTGGTGTGAGTACTTCCTGGAGGGGAAGGTGTAGGAGGACTTTAGAAACATCTGGGAGAAGGAGCATTGGAGGCAAGCTCCCGCATCTCCCATGACATGCGACCTGCAGGTGTGTATCCTGCAAGGTGAAGAGAGGCTTGACCACAGGGCACAGCTCTGACTGTGCTTTGTTTGTGTGGCAGTTGGGTAATTGCTGACTAAGTGAGTGCTTTAGAGAAATAGGTAAATAGCTCTAGAATCTGGGGTTACCGACGGCTTGGTTCTCTTTTCCTTGTCGCTTTTTGGATCTAGACTTTCAAGCTCTTTCAGAGCTCCAGCAGGAAATTTAGATTTAATCTCAAGAGTCAGTGTTTTGTTTGGTGTCTCTTGTGATGTAACACAGATGTTAGGATGGCTTCATTTGATCTGAGCACTCGCTGACTCTGCTCCACTTCTCTCTTTGTAATGGGAAACAGTCTAACTTCAGTGTTCAGTAAACCCAGAAAATACAAGTTGTAATCTTGAGTACTACACGGAGAGGGGATATATTTAGGCTATTTACATAGACGACAAACCCTTAAACTGTTGCGGTGTTTGAGGGAAAAAACTCTCCCCCGGGGGCAGGGGGAAGACACAGAAAACAAAGTGTTTGCTGGAGAAGTGCCCCTCCTAAGTGTTCTTGTTTTGAGCCGTGTCTGTTCATTACCCAGATGGTCTGCAGTGTGGCTGGAATATCACTTTCCAGCACATTCCGTGCTCACACTACTTGCACTTTCTCCTTTAAATTTCGTTGCAGCACAAGTTTCCACAGGTCATCTGGATGTCTCAGGGACTGTTCTGTGTATAACCCTCTCTCATCAGTGTTCCAGAGAACAGCACATGACTGCTAACTCTGGGATTTAGTGAACCCAGCCGCATTCACCTGTCATTGCTTAATCAACTGAGTTTTTAGTGCCAACTTTTTTTTTTCTCTGTTGGTTATGACTATTTGTTCTAGTCAGAACTGTCTAGAGATGGAATGGCGGCTTCTTCCAGGATGTAGCAGTGATTGGCCAAAGCAGCTAGGTGACTGGCATCATTCTGGCATGTTCCCAGGTAACCTTATGTGTTATGTGATCTTTTCCTAAGGACAAACAAGTGATGCCCTGGATAGGGCATCAGTGACAAACAATCCTACCTAAGTGCATCTTGGTGAACCAATAAGCTTAAGTGGGGCTCCTCCTAGAAGGAGCTTGCACAACTTAGAGGCGGGAACACTACTGAAGAAATAAAACCATTGCTCT
>JAQHUG010000217.1:753928-789638 GCA_028555095.1 Dicrostonyx torquatus
CATGATGACCACTGACTGGACTTAAACCTGCAAGCGAGCCCCCTCAATTAAATGTTCTCTTTATAAGAGTTGCCGCAGCTATGGTGTCTCTTCACAGCAATAGAAACCATAGCTAATACAACAGGCATGTGAAATTGCCACACTGCTGGCTTCTTAGTGGCCAATGACATCACTTCATAATGACATCACTTCATAATGCCATCTGATAAGGGTAATGTATAGCTTGTAGTTGAAGTTAAATAGTTAAGCTGAAATGTAAACTGGGTATAAAGTAACAAAAATCATGTGTCCTTACTAGGAGTTGCCTAAAGCACAGTCTTAGTAAAAATTAGACTGCTAGACCACACTGCTTGATTTCCATCATGGTGTTGTCATATGAGACAGAGCCCTTTAGATCTACAGAGGCTGGAATCACAGCCACTTAGCAGGGCCTCAGAATCAAAGCTGAGCCAAACTGAGACTGCTGTGGCATCTTAGGTACGGCTGGGAAGCATCCTGTCTCACTTCGAAACTACTTTCTCAAGAAAACTGAAAAATGTTCCCGGGAAAAATTTATATTACCTTTCTCTTTCCCCTCTCTACAGGCTAGAGTGCCTGGATAATGTCTATGACATCCATGAGTCTATCTTGACATAATTTAACTCGCAGGAACTAACCAGGGGACTGGGGAGATGGCTCAGCAGATAAAGGTACTTGCTGTACAAGCCTGGCAGCCTGAATTTGATCCCCAGAATCCACTGTGAAAGAGAGGACCTGACTCTCAAGGGCTGTCCTCTGACCTCACACGTGTGCTGTGACACAAGTCCCCCGACGAAGACGGTGATAGATAATGTTAGACATGGTGGCACATGTCTGTAATTACAGCACTCGGGAAAGAGGAAGGTGGATCTTTGTGAATTCAAGGACAATCTGGTTTACATGGTGAGGTTCAGGCTAGCCAAGATCCCATTTCAATAGTAGTAACAACAGCGGCGGCGGCAATACAAACACATTTTTAAAAATTGAAAGAAACTACCATAACTCGCTTTCTGTGTTACTGTTTTTTTGTGGGGGAGCAAGTCTTCCAAGATCTTTAAGTTTCCCATTACAGCCAGGTGGTGGTGGTGTACAACATTAATCCCAGTGTTCAGGAGGCAGGGGCAGGCAGATCTCTGTCAGTTCGAGGCCAGCCTGGTCTAAAGAGTGAGTTCCAGGACAGTTAGGGCTACACAGAGAAACCCTGTCTCAGAAAAAAAAGTTTCCCATTAGTGGGAGGCCACAGGTCACCTATCCAATATAACTATATTCCACCGGAAGCGAGCACACCAGAAGTAAGCTATGGTTTGGCCCAGAGTAAAGTTCTGCACATGTAGATCTGAATTTTAAGGTACTTCCTAATTCCCATAGGCGCACTCAACAACCTTTTACCATAGAAATCTGCTCCTGGGGATTGAATCCAGGTCCTCAAACATTCTAGGTAAGTACTCTGGAGTTGAACTATACATTTAGCCTTGGAAACCTGCTTTAAAATCCCTTTCTTCAGTACATGTGACCTTCACGACCTGAGGCAATGCTATAGCGTGAGGATGGAGGTTACTTCCTGCTCAAGAGGAAGTGTGCACTTAGCTTTTAATTCTCTGGAATACTCTGGACTGTGGGGTTAGTTCCTACTGATACTTCATACATTTAAAGATATATTAATGTGTCATTGTTTTTCAGAAACACAGAATTTATACCCAGTTTTGATAAAGGAGTTCAAAATATTACAACAAGCATGAATGAATAAGAGACTAAAATTTGGCAGCTGAATAGCCTTCACACTTTCTTTTAGAGGAAATAAAAAGCCAGCCAGTCTATTAACTTTAGCTGGGCCCGCCATGCTGCCCATACGGTGGGCCAGAGCCCGGGCCCGCACTGGGAGTCCAAGTGCTGGATGCAAGAAGTCCTTGGGGCATCAGTGGTTTTTCCTCTTTCGTTCAGCTTCCCTTCAGGCACACACTGCAAAGCTCTTCTGTGAGTTCAGCAAAACAGGAACCAGAGGCCCAGAGAGGCTCAGATCCAACCCCTGTGACCTCTGGCACAGTCTCAGCACTGGAAACAGCATTAGCTGTGTTTACTGGTGGCAGCCTTCATGCGCAGCCTAAAGAAGCAGTCTATTTTAGAGAACTATTTTAGTTAGGGTGCTCTGAGAAAAGCTCTGTTCTGCCGCATGTAGCCCGAAGTCATGGGGTCCCCAGTCTCCCTCTGTCACTGGTTTCTTATATATCCTGACTCTGATGCCTCAGGAACCTCCCTCTCTGCTGGGCCAACTTTAGTGCATTTCTTTTTCATTCATTCCAATCAAGTTCCGTATTTCATTTATAGCTGATATTGCTCAATCACTGTGAGACTCAGTAATTAATGTGACAAAAACAGATGATACAAAGAGCTTATTCCAGTTGGGTCCTTCTGCTAGAAAAGAAGGTCAGTGCATTAGAGTTCTCTAGAGGAACAGAACTTACTGAATCCTTCTCTGTGTATAGAAAGGGGATTTATTAGAATGATTTACGGGCTGTGCCCCAGCTAATCCAACAATGGCTGTTTATGAATGACTGTTCCGTCTACGAGGCTGGGTGTCTCAACCGTTCTTCAGTATACAGTGGATTTCAGTATACAGTGGATTTTCTGAAGATGCCAGCGAAAGAATGGGCTGGGCTGTCGGAGTGAGGGCAAGCAGGCAGAGACAGTGCTCTCTTCCTCCTCATTCTTTACCATAGGCTGCCAGCAGGTGTGGCCCCGATTCAAGGTGGCTCTTTCCACCCCGAAGACCCAGATTAGAAGCGGCTCTTCACACTTCAAATGATTTAATTAAGAGAGAATCTCTCACAGGCGTGCCCAGCCATTTAGGCTTTAGTTAATCCCAGGTGTGGTGAAGTGGACACCCAAGAATTGCCACCACACCTGGCTTCTCTCTGCAGCTGTTTTTGCAGCACTGTCTTGTCCATGTGGGCAGGCTGGACCCACAGGTGTCAGGCAAGCTATTACTTACAAGAGCAAAGCTTCTTAAGGGAGTATTTTTATCACTCACACACACACACACACACACACACACTCACACTCACACACATTTGGTGTACTGAATAGTCTTATATCAACTTGACACAAGTAGTCATCTCAGAAGAGGGAACATCAATTAATGCCTCCTGTAGGCAAGCCTTCGGGCATTTTCTTACTTAGTGGCTTACGTGAAAGGCCCAGTTGCTGTGGAATAATCCTCTGCTACACTACACAGATTTGTCACACAAATTGGTTTAATAAAATGCTGATTGACCAGTAGTAGCCAGGCAGGAAATATAGGCAGGGTGACCAAATTACGGATGATGGGAAGAAGAGTGGAGTCAGAGTCACTGGCAAGCACAGAGATGCAAGATGAGAAGGCACTCCTGAGAAAAGGTACTAAGACGTGGTTAAACACAGATAAGAATTATGGGTTAATTTAAGTGAAAGAGTTAGCTAGTAATGTGCCTGAGTTACCGACCAAGCATTTATAGTTAATATAAGCCTCTGTGTGGTAATTTGGAGGAAGCTACTGGATGGGGAGCTGGGGGTTGGGACAACAAACCTCTGTTTACACTCAGTCCTTTGTGGGTGGTACCAACTTGGGCAGGTGGTCCTGGTTCTATAGCAATGCAGGCTGAGGAAGCCAGTAAGCAGTAGTCCTCCCTGGCCTCTGCATCAACTTCTGTCTCCAGGTTCCTGCCCTGTTTGAGTTCTTGCCTTGGCGTCCCCTAATAGACTGACTCAGGATTTTTCAGCCAAATAAACCCTTTTCTCTCTAAGTTGCTTTTTGGTCTTAGTGTTTCTTCACAGCAATAGTAACCTTAACTATGACACTTGGTAAAATTGTTTTCTAAGATCTTACAGTTGCTACAGTTGACTTCAAATAAGAATCTGTACTTCCTGCTAAAACATTTATCCATCAACAAAGATGAAGACACCCTCCCTTCCCTGTGTAAGTCCCCAACAGAGTGGGGACTGATCTGTAAATCCACAACCATATCCTGTAACACAGACACATGCTCACTGGAAAGACAACTGTTAGGATAAGAATGTAAGAATCTGTAAGCTCAGGCAGATTTTAACATATATTTTTTTTATTAAATATGTAAAAAGATCAACGCAAGTCAAGTTATTCACATATTCAGAGACAAAGAGCTATCCTACCATGCGACAACGGTGGGCAATGTAATGGGTGTGATACATCTGAATAAGACCTCTTCATCTAGAATGCCATTACTTATCGATATTTAGAATTAACAATACATATGTTTACATTCCTTTCAGTTTACATTGAATATATAACAAAAGCTTTATGGTGTACTATTTAGTGAAAGTAATCTGAATGCATATTAAACCTTAACGGAATAATGGAGACACTCACCAAGGAAGGGAGGGGGTCTTGGTTCCCTTCTGGAGTTTCCTTCTCTCAGTTCAACAGGTTTATCTCTTTTACCTTTTTTTCCTGCTTTTTCTACTTAGAATGAACATGAGCTTTCTCTTTGTCCCGTGCTTCAATCACTTCCAATCTAACAGTGGTAATGGAACTGCTATAATCAGACATCAGTGGGCGTGGGATGAGAAAAAAAAAATCAGACTTCCTGAGAGGGAGGAGGAGCAGGGCACACATGCTGGAATGCCTCTGGACCCAATATGATGTCATGCGATTGGGAGACAGCTTAGAGGCACGTGTGCCTCGAATGTCAAGAGGAGAATGTGTCCCACCAGCGGTGGGTGCCCAGAGGCAAGGGGTCCAGCCTAAGGATAACTTGGAAATAGCTGTGAATGATTTCCCTCAAGCATCCATGGCATCGTCTGGGACACAGCACTTCAGAAGATATTTAAGGTGAGCATGGGAAGAGGAGGTACAGCTTGTCTCTAAGTGGATGAATGGTCTGGCCTGAGCCACTGGGAAGGAGAAGGGAGTATACCAGCTGGGAAACATTATTGCAGGCTAAGAACGTGGCCAGCAGGTCTCCAGCTAAGTAGTCCAGGGAGGTGAAGAGGAACGAGGTGCTTCCAGCAAGAGCTGGGAGAGCTTTATGCAAGTTTACCAGCCTCAAGAGGCCTGGGAGAAGAGAAAAGCCTGACTCCCTGGTACCCTTTTACAGGAGTGTGGCCATGAATCACCCAACCCTAGGCATTACTGAGATCTCCAGGGCAGGTAAAGCAACCACTCTGGTAGCCATAAGTAGCTGTTTATTGTACCTCTTTATAATAGCTATTAAATAAACAAACAAAAACACAGTGAGTGAATAAGACAGACTCCAAAGAGCAACAAACCAGTAAGCCTGATGCTGCCTATAGCACAGCCACTACCACAATCAGGCATGGGAGGATGTCACTGCAAGGAGCAAGGCATTCCAGCCTCAGAGAAGTGAGCTGCTGCTGTAGGGCTGAGTGAGCAGGAGAGAGAAGGAAGGGGAACCAAACACCATGGAACATCTGTCCACTTCTGCACAGTGTGCTGTGACCATCTCAAGGATGCAAGCCATCTTCCCACAAAGACCTCATTACACACAACTGCTGGAAAGGGTGCAGACTTCGATGCTAGAATTTAAAGTTGGCATTTCATCAGTTAATAAAGAACTTCCAAAGGTTTATGATGCATAATTCAGAAATTTATTTTGAGATTTTTAAGTGGAAGGTAGGGCGGGCACATTTGTTTCTTGTTTTTCTGCACTTGCCAGCCAAATGACCAGTGACAGGAAACCGAAAGTCAAAACCAAATGAAAGGAGGGAGCTAGGAGAGGTGCCATCTGCCAAAAGGGGTAGACAGGCAACGGTCAGGAAAGACACTAAGAAAATGTGCAAATATTAGTCAAAAACAAGGAATGCTTTTAATTCACTAATGTTTCCTATTTATTTATGAATTGCTGTGGTCGAGCAAATGTCAATGACAAGGAGGGCCCCTGTGTTGCAGAGATGGGAGGGTCCTTACTCCAGAAGGTAATGGGAGTCACTGAAACCATGCTTCCAATCAAGTCTTCATTTCCAACTTTGCAGCCAGTCCCAACACGATGCGGAAGGCTGGGATGCCGGGCATACCCTCGAGTTACCCTTCAGCACAGATCCCCTAACTAATGGGAATTGCAGGGCCTGGGTTGAAGCCCTCACAAAGGGGAGGAGGAATGAGGCAGGAAACCTTGTGCCTTCTGAGACTCCCCCCACCTTTGCAACTGCAGATTGCCAATGACAACATCTTGCGGGGAATGGACCCCCACCGAAGAGGACCCTGAGAAAAGAAAACATGAGAAACAGGGAAGTGGGGAGGGTGGGCAGGGGCACACGGAGCCGAGGCGAAGCTGAGATGGTGTTGTCTGTGAGTGAATGTCTGTGTGGTTGTCTAGAATGCTGCTCTATCAACACTGCTGGGTCCTGAAGTCCTTGTTCTGAATCCATTCTTTTCCCTTTAGTGTTGTGAGTAGAGGGAGAGACTGTTTTCCCACGACACAAGCTACTGTTTTATGGCTTTCATATCAAGGATCTGTTTCCCTTTGTTCCAATTACTTATCTGACCAAATTTATGATAGGAGGTTAGACTTGCAAACATCAAAGCACCACAAATGCGTGTGACATCTAGTGACACTGGGTTGAGAAATGCCAATATAAATACCATATATCAAATTACCATTGTTTCACACCAGGATAAAAAGGGGTGGTGGTGGTAGCGGTGGTGATGGTGGTGGTGGTGTTGGGGTGGGAAAGAGCTGTTCTGGAAAGAAACAAGGGAAGAGTAGAACCAATTTCAAGCAGCCAAGTGGTGAAGTTGAAGGTATGTGACCCTATGACCTCACAGGTAGATGACCAGAATGGCCATCTTCTAACGCATCTTGGCAAAGGAAATGGAAACCAAGTGCAGTGTTTGGCGATGAGACATCGCGGTGGATGGATAGTAACGGCAGGTTGGGAACAGCTGGTTTCTACTGAGCTCCAGGCCACACACGTTCCAATTCTCCAGAAGAAAAGTCCCTACACACGATGGAAGTGTCAAGAGCTGCTGAGACGGTTCAATACTCTTCTTGCTGCTGGGGCTGCTGGTCATGGGCTTGCTCTTCGGCTTCTGGCTCTTCTGTTTGGCCCTCCTGTGGGGGAGGGGACAAGTGTCAGCCAAACTGATTTATGTCAGACCCTGTGAGGTGCCAGTCCTAATCACTGTGAATCACCAAAACGCCAGGCTCTGGAGTACCCTAGGCTCAGGCACAACTCAACATGCCAAATGTTCCTAGCCTCCAGGTGTTAACACTAGATACAGGGACATTCTCACATCCTTGTGCCATCCAAGGAGGACCATTCTCCAAAGTGTAACTATCAGGTGTTAAGAACCCATCTTCTCTTCCAACTGCTTTGCAGGAGGTTGTCATAGGACACACCACACTTTCCTACCCTCAGCAAGAGTCGCTATGTCAGACACAGTGTCTCAACAGCCTGGTAACTGCAAAGACCTCAGGCCCCTGCAAATGTGTAGGATGGTTGTCCCTCCGTAACGGCCCATGATGGCTCGTGACTTACTGTTCCCTCTGAGGCTGTCACTTTTCATACCTGGTGGGGTCTGCTTGGAACAGATTCTCTCTATCATCTAATGCCAGTATGAAGTGGACTGAAGACACCAGAGAAGCAACGTGTTAGTTCCTGAGGGGAAGGAGATGGGTGATGGGCATTTCACAGGCTGGTGTACGCAGAGGCCCCTGTCAGCATTGTGCTCAGAAGCTCTGTTCCAGGACCCTGTCATGTTCTCGGCAGCCTGTGAGGCCCTATCTGCTTACTTTCTGCTCACTGACTGGGAAGCAGAAGGGCCAATATTCCTTTACTTGGCTCCACAAGGCCTATTTACTCAGTGAAGCAGATCACAGGCCTCACCTCAGCCTCAACTGCAAATCTTTTTTTTTGTTTTTGATGTCACAAAGAATAATTTGTTTTTTATCACCCAAGCAGAAAGAGTGAGACAAATTGACAGAGACTAACTGCCCCTCAGGAATGGCACAGGACTTCAAGATGCAGTGTGGCATGCACGCTGGCACATTCAGACACGTGACACACCGACTCTTGGCCTACCAAACCCACACTCTTCCTATCTGGCCCTATCTCCTGTAGCCTGGGGCACACCTGTCAGGATCCAAGTCAGACAGGACTTCACCATCTCCCTGAGTCAGACATACACTTCCCTTTCTCCTGCATCTGTCAAACCCACTTGGGGATGGGGCTCAGAACTCACAAGCTTGGATCCCCAGAACTGCACAACGGAAGTTGGCCATCTCCCTCAACTCCCCAAACAAAACTCACTTGGAATCTTGTTTGTCTGGAGCCTTTTCTACTGGAGCTTGGCATTCTGGAGATGAGGAGCCTTGTTCAACTGAATCACGTCACATTCTCTACAGCATCCAATGTGTGCCATGTCAAGAGGAAGAAGTCAGACTCCAGAATGGATGACCAAGACAGATGACAAGCCAGGGCTGTACGGCACGTTCTCAGAGACCATATGTTATAGTTATGAGCACTATGGCGTTCTCTGCCCAGCTCTGCAATTTGTGACCTGTGAGGCTCTGGGCTTACAGTGCAACTGCTGGACTCAGTCTTCTTGACTGTATAATGTGGGGCAACAGGAATACTCAGAGAGTAGAGTTTATAGTGTGTCTTACCGATCAATTCAACAATGCATCCATTTCATCCAACAGAGAAACCTGAGTTAACACTGGTAACATGCCTAGCTGGATTTTTCCCACAGTCAATATATTACGTATGAACTGCCATTAGAATTTCCTAGTGGGAAAACACTTTGGAATCTATTTCAGATGAACAAACAATTAAAAGAAAGTTACCCCACCCCCTTTTTTTTTTCCGAGACAGGGTTTCTCTGTGGCTTTGGAGCCTGCACTGGAACTAGCTCTTGTAGACCAGGCTGGTCTCGAACTCACAAAGATCCACCTGCCTCTGCCTCCCAAGTGCTGGGATTAAAGGCGTGTGCCACCACCGCCTGGCTAAAAAGTTACCCCTTCTATACAGCCAAAAGTGCAGAGTGACATCAAATTGAAGACCCGAGACTGACTCTAGCACTGATCCCTTACTGGCTCTGGGTAAATGTGAGCTCTGACTATGCCTATGACCACATCATTTTCGTCTCTCAGAACTGTCCCATCTTTAGAAGGTGAAAGCAAATATCCTTCTCTGTCTTCTCTTTTTTTCTGACCTTCACCCACGCTCCATGTTCCAGAGCTTTGCTATGGCTGCACTTTTGGCAGCAGCCTCTGCCAGCCACTTTGCCCACTGCTTGACATGGTTAGTAGCCCTCTCTGCTTAAGGAATAAGGGCCTCAGCCAGCAGTGGCACTGTCAGGCCAACCAGCAATGTGAATGGTCACAGATCAGGCAGCAGGTGCTGGCCTTGGTCAGAGCAGGTGGCTCTCTGCTCTAGGGGATATGTGGGAGGGTACAGGGTTCATTCCCCACACGAAAACATACTTCTAGAAGCTTCTCTCACTATCCCTACTCCCATATTAATGGCTCCACTGGCTAAGCGTCCATCTTTCGTTCTCCCTTCTGTATATTCTACTGGGCAACTACCCAGCTTCCTCTGCAGCCAGGCTCTGGCCCCTACTACGATGGGGATGCTGACTTACTAATTACACCAAGTCCTCAGTCCATTGTGCTGTCTTTCACACTGCAGCTAGCCCTCGGTTGCCTGAAGCACACTTTTCTAACATAATTGTTTCTGTGAGTGGTCTTAGACAGGAAATGTGCTTTGCATTTTACAGACAATCTCATCACTATTGGGAGTTAACTGAGGGATAACAGTTATTCGGTGACCGAAAGCACGAGGACTGGGCTCCAGTAAGCATGCAACTGGGAACAGGCCCCTCTCCTCAGATCCGGTCAGGTAAGGGGGTGGTTCTGTGGCCGATAGCTGGAGAAGGCAGTTCCCCACACGCACTAGGCTCAAGTGTCAGTCATGGGCCATGGGAAACTGCTGGAGACGCCATACACCCACAGTGACTGCCGATCTCTGGGACAGGCTTATTGGGCAAGACTGGAATGAACAGCACACATGCCCATTTAGCTGTTTTGTTAATGCTTGAGCACAGGCTGACTCAGGACTCTTACAATGCTACCACAGGCTCCCTGTAGGTGTCTAGGTGAAACCTGTGCCGAATATGGGACCGATCTGTCTGTGATTCACCAGACATTTCCATGGCAACCCATTGCACTTCCTTAAATGCTTAGCTGTGAATGATGTTACTATTTTTACTTTTACCATCACCATAAAAAGAGAGGAAGGTTGGGAGACAATGTCAAAGAAGGGCCTTGGCCATGGTTGATGGAAAATGAAGTCAAAGGTCACCAAGACCTGATGTTCCTGCTCCCTACATGGGAAACACTTAGCCTTATCCCCCGCTGGGTGCCAGTCATGGCCAGCTGTGCTTTTCCCTCCCATCTTGGCTTTGTAACTGCTGATGTCCCTAGTCAGTCCAACCTCCAACACAAATGCCATCTTCACAGTGATGTCTGCTGGGCTCTCCAGACTGTATGTGTCCCACACACGTTATTTATGTCTCTGTTATCACATTTATCACAATCTGCCACATTTCCCAGTCAGCCTTGTCCCTGGCCGTCTCCCTCCTTACGTCTGTGAGTTCTGAGGTAGTGGGTGTGTCTATCTCTGGATACCTAGCACTTCAAGTCCAGTGGAGTGCACAGATTTCCCAGTGACAGAAACACAGGTTGTTTCTCAAAAGTGCTGAGGAGAAAGGAAGTCTTTAGTTTAACAGTGGCGTCCATGACCGTCAGTATCTCAGAAAATGAGATCCACATGGCAGCAGGCAGCAATGATACAGCTAAGACACCTGTGGCCCAAGTGACACATGAAGTGCCAGAGAATGATATGAGAATGTAATGAGAACCATAAAGAGACACTACACCCGGCTGGCAACCTGTTCAGGAGCCTTCCACTAGGCTACCACACTTGCAAACTGAAGCATCATATTCAGGGATTGCGTGACTCTCAGACTCGGAGACCAGTCACCAGCAAAAGAGGATTTGAAGATCACTTATGGGAAGAGATCACCCAGCAAATCCTCATCCTGGGAAGCCAAGCCATGCTCACACTGTTTAGACAAAGGTCCCACGACAATCCAGTCTTTGCTTCCCTCAGCCCACCTTCCATCCACCTCTGGGAAAGCCAGACAGCTGGACACCTCTGCCACCTCAGGCAGCTATATACACTCATGCTGCGAGCCGCAAACAAAACACAGATGTTTCTTCCTGGATCCCAGACACAGCAGACTCACAGGAACACAGACCTGCTCACCCCTAGGTATAGGAATGGCCCACAGTATCAGGGCAAGCACGGTGGGACTAAAGGAAGATCTGGGGGTTGTGGGTGGTACTGAACCATGACGTAGAGGCCACTGAGCATGCATTTCCAAATAATGCCCTTCAAGGGTAGGCAGCTATGCTCCTCAGAGAGGGGGGTGGATGCTTGAAGTCTCTGAGGTTTCTTAGGTGACTCCTTGAGCCTCCAAAAAGGAAGCAGAACTGACTGGGCCAGCTGTGCCAGAGCCTTTTCATAGAGCTGTGCATTGTGTGCATGAGTGCACATGTGAGTGCATGTGTACAGTGTACACGCATGTCATGTGTGTGTATATGTGTGTATTTGTGTGTGCGGCAAGTATATACCTACCCAGCATGGTGTGTGTACATAATCTTTCCTCTTCTTACTGTAGAAACAAGGTCTAGAAACCCGGGTCTCAGGTCTTGTCATGCTCTAAGCAAGGATTCTGGTATACTGTGGATCAAATGCCTTATTCTCCGTGGGAATCTCACTGCAGCCTGGTGCCTCTTGGGAATTTTCCAGACACAGAGTTGCAATGTAGTATATCCCAAACTTGAAACACTAGGCCAGGGACCGCATGAGAAGACACTGCTGCAGCAACACACAGGGATGAAGCCTATTTCCCTTCGGGATAACGTCTGCTTCCTCAAAACACCCCACGAAAAAGCAAACCCCATCCACATATTCCTCAAACAAAGACGGGAGAGCATGGGCTCAGGATTCAGATTCTAGTTGCTTACAACGTACTGAAGCGTTTTGCTGCCTCAGTTTCTCTACTGAAGGGAACTGAAGGATCTGATAAAGTATTATACATAGCGCAAAGGCCCCACTCCAGGTGTCTGAGGGAGGCTCCAGTGAACCCATTCAGCCTGACTCAGCGAGGAGCTTTAACCTCTGTGACCGTGTCCACAGTACAAGAACTGTTCTGTGGTTCTAGTGGGTGGCGAGGTATGCTAGGGTGTGGGGGGACTGGAATGGCAGAGTGAAACTGAGTGTGGACATCCGGGCAGGACCTCCTCCAATCACACTCCAGAGTTTTCGCCTCAGGCTCACCTGCCGGTCCTCAGCCAGGAACTCATACAATTCATCAGGCCATATTCCAGCACAGGTCTCCCTCCTGGGACCAGTTCTGGCCTTGAATAAGGGTTTCCTTCCTGCTGCGAGGGCACAGATGGGAAGATCCAAGCAAGCCTGTTGGCCTTGCTCCTGCCAGCACCCACGGCCACAGATGGCAACCCCATGCACTCGGCCTCCCAGGATCTGAAGGGCTCATCTGATGTCATCTATAGTAAGCTTCAGAGGCACCCCCTGTAACTGATGTGTGCCTGCCAGAACACATTATGTACATTCTCAACGGCCGGCCACAGGCATGCTACAAACCAGCATCCACGCTGGGAGTCACATTCTGTGACATCATCATGGTCTCAGGGATTTAACTAGGCGGAGTCCCAAGGCTTCAAAATCCACACATTGAGCTACTAGTCACTGAGAAAGAAGTTAAAAGACAGACAGACAGACAGAGAGAGAGAGAGAGAGAGAGAGAGAGAGAGAGAGAGAGAGAGAGAGAGAAATGAAAGCAATGGTGGAGAGTTCCCAAACCTGGCACAGTTCCTGTAGCTGGTGGAGGTTCCAATACTAGGATTTTAAGCCAGATGTGGAGAAAACATCTGCCTTTGGCTGGAATAATACAAAATAAGCTTTCGGGTGGCTTGCTGTGGTCTGTGAAAACATTAATACACGTGACTCCCTCCCAGTTCCCTCTGCAGCTCACAGGCCTCCAGGTCAGAGAGCCAAACCCTTGAGCGGCTTTAGCCTTGGCGTCTTGCCTCCCACAGCTCAGCTCTGTAGAAAGGGGAAGCTCCAACTGGTATCTGACTTCTGCCTCAGGGCCAGGCTTCGCCTCTTGGCAGACACAGACTGTGCTGACTCACCGAGGTCTCTGTAGTTTATCCTGCCTGTCAACTGTTGGTCCGCAACATCCTTCCCTACCCGTCCTCAATTCCTTTCTCCTTCCCTTTTTTCTCTTCTTTTCCATTTCTTTTCTTTTTTCCTCTTCCTTCCTTCCTTCCTTCCTTGCTTCCTTCCTTTCCTTCTTTTTTTTAAGACAATGTCTCACTATGTAGCCCTAGCTGACCTGGAACTTGCTGTGTAGACAAGCTGGCCTCAAACTCACAGAAGTCCACTGGCCTCAGCCTCCCGAGTGCTGAAATTAAAGGCATGTGCCACAATGCCTGGTTTCCATTTTGTTTTTCTAAAAACAGGGTCTCACATAGCCCAGGATAGCCCTGGACTCACTATGTATTCCTGACACCCCTGCCTCCACCTGCCAAATGCTCTGATGACAGCTGCGCTCCACCACGCCCAGCACACCTCTTCATTGCCTTCACAAAGCCACATCCTGGGTCTCCCCCTGCACTGTTGCTCAGTGGCAGGTCCTCCCTACAAAGAAGTATTTTCAATAAGGTCTGTCCCACGGTCTGGTCTGTCCTGGCAATGAGTAACAAAGGCAACCAGCTATGTGATTAAAACAGACAGCAGTGGGGCTCAAAGGGATGGGAAAGTTTTCTTCTCACTTAGCAATTCTCAGAAAGCAGACCTTCGCACAACCCCTTCCTGTCCATTTGCTCAAAGCTGAAAAGCGCCTGGGTCTGGCTGTGTGTTTCACATCCCCACCTCTGCCAGACTTCTCCCAGGCTAACTTGAGGATGCTCATCCCACAGGAATGGGAGAAAGAACAGAGATCTTGATGACAAACAGACTCATTTCTCTGGGACCATCAAGGCTGCTAGCTAAGTTGTAGCCTCGTCAAGACCCCAGGGAAGTACTTACGATGCAGGATGTGTTGCACTTTGAACAAGAATGGTTTCAGAACTCAGAAGCTTAGGTATGTAATATAAATAATTTTTTTTTAAAAAAAAAGGGGGCTGAGGAGCTGTGGCTTTGCACACGCACCTGCTCGTCTGAAGCATAGAGTACTTCCATTAGTCGCTGCACGAGGTCATCGTTTTCTTGCCCGTGTTCCTGGCACAGCACTTCGATCTCTCTCAGCTTCCCGAAGTAGAAGTCCCTCTCCTTCTCCACACCTTCTAGGGCAAGTTTCAATGAATGTACCTGCAGAACAGTGGGGTGGGGAAGAAAACCACGAAACAGAATAAGAAGTGTAACCCGCTATGTCCTACGCACGACGATGCTACATGGAGCCAGACACAGAAATAAAAGGAAACGGAAGTGTAAGGGAGAGCCAACAGGCCCGGAGTCCAGTCAAGAGCATGCTGGCCACTTCTGCTGCTGTCGAGTGTTTATTAGTCAGTCAGGGGGTACTATGCACCTGCGTAGCTGTATCTGAGCTTACACAGCCTTTCTTTTCTTGGTAACATGGGCTGGACCACATCTTGTTGCTATGATCCAGGATGTCTGCATCTCCCTCAGTTCTTATGCTGGAACCCTACAGTGTGATGGCCTCAGGAAGCAGGGCCTTTAGGAGGTGAACAAGATTTGTTTATGCCTTCAAGAGGCTTAAGGGATCCTTCCACCTTCTTAACATGAGAAGACCGAGAAGAATGCATCTTGGCTAAACAACTGATGACACTTTGATATTGGATCTCACAGGCTTCAGAATGGTAAGAAATAAAATTCTGTGGCTCACAAGCCACCCAGCCTAAGGTGTTTTGTTACAACATCGCAAACAGATTCAAAACACTCCTTTTGTAACCTACTATGGAGGGAGATGAGAGAGTTGTATTTTGTTTGTTTATTTCTGTTTTGTTTTTCGAGACAGGGTTTCTCTGTGTAGCCTTCCTTGGCTGTCACTCTGTAGAGCAGGCTGGCCTCGAACTCACAGAGATCTGCCTGCTGGGATTAAAGGCATGGATTACCACTGAGAGTTGTGCTTTTGAACTATCCCTTTCTTCAGATCACTGGTATTAAGAGCCACTCCTTAGATGTGAGTCAGAGCAGACAAATGCTGTCCTGTGGGCGGGCAGACCCTGATGCACACAGAACTGGGGCAGGAGTGGAAGGCTGGCTGGGTCAATCCGCCTCCATTTGTCCAGTTCTGGCTTTGTGTGTATCACTGGAAGGGCAGGGTGGTGGAGGCTGCAGGCAAACAAGGCTCGCAGTTCCCCATGCCCTGGAGGTGGGTTTAGGGACCTTTGAGTGCTGGGAAGTTGCAAACTTCTAGGTCAGTGCCAGCTATGGGCTAGAGCTAGTAGCCAAGGCAGGACCACAACACTGACAGAGGGTGTTGTCAGTACCGAAGAGGCCTGCCAACTTTCAGATCTTAGGATGCAACTCTCTGACACGTATAATAGCCACACACGGGTCCAAACTATTCCCTGTTCCTGGAGAACCTTCTATTTTGCACTACTTTATTCATTCACGTTTATGTAGAGCAAAGATTCTAAATGAGGGCTTGTCACAAGGCACTGGGTTGTGTGACTGAATGGGAGGGGGATCACAAAAATATCTGGCAACAGTAGATGCTCGTGGTGTTCATCAATTAAAGATTGATTAGAAATCGAATGTACAATGGACTCGAGGTGTTCCTGGCACGGTTTTCTTGTGCGGCACCGTGTGACTTTACTGCAGCCTTGGTTGGGAGCACCTGACACTTTGCACCACGCATGCTGTCAGGCCACACATGGCCAACACATGCTGCCTGAGGCACTTCACCTCAGATGGGAGCTTTCCAAGGCTTCCGCTGCAAACACCGTTCTTACAGAAACTGTATAATTACAGAAAACAAACGCTAGCTGGTCCACTGTCACTCCCTAACAAGCAAGTAGCAAATTAGTTGGCTTGTCTGGTACTGTCAGACAAAGAAACACCACTTCATTCGTGTGCAAAGTTGCCTTTTCTTTTTGAGACAGCCTTGTCTGGCCTAGAACCCACTGAGATCCACCTATGTGCCTCCGCCTCCTGAGTCCTGACTAAAGGTGTGTGCCACCATGCTGCCTCCAAAGAACTATTTTTTTTATTTTTTGTTTTTGTTTTTCGAGACACAGTTTCTCTGTAGCTTTGGAGCCTGTCCTGGAACTAGCTCTTGTAGACCAGGCTGGTCTCGAATTCACAAAGATCCGCCTGTCTCTGCCTCCTGAGTGCTGGGATTAAAGGCGTGCACCACCACCGCCCGGCTCTCCAAAGAACTATTTTAAGATAAAATTTCTTTATGATTTATGACCAGGTCATTTGTTTTGTTTCCCCCTTTTATAGTCCTATGAACCTGGGGTCACTTGAAATTTCTGGAGGAAAAGAGGTCGTGGGTGCAGATGGCTGAAGAAACCTTGGCATAGCAAACATTGGGAAAAAATAAAATCTCATGGTTTCTTTTAGGTGAAGTTTGCTTCACCTAAAAAAACCCCAAAAACCCAATCCTGCACATTATTTTTAGTAATTACTATTGGGGTGAAAAATCTCCTTTTTTAAAAAAAATAAGTTGGGCTTTTGGTACATGATCTGGAAATACCGACATTCAAACACATGTAGCCATTCCTTTACCCCGTATATGACACACAGATCTATGCTGGGTGGGGCCCTTAGTGCTGATCTCATGGATGTCCTCACGCAAGCACTTCCAAAGAAGTGTGGGTTCTGAAGTTTTATTCCTGTTGAGACTACACATCTGCAAGCACACACGGTGACCAGCTTGCACTTCAGAAACAGGAAAACCTCCCTGGTTCTGATCCCAGCTATATCCTTCGATATATCTGAATGTAGCCATAGACTCTCTCCCAGCCCTGTGGTGCATCAGAATGAAGGGACACACCTTTGGCTCCCCCAAACCAAGCAGAGGTATTGCTTTAGCTCCTTTCCACAGATGCAGCTCAGGGGAGGGTTTATTGTGCCCCACAGATCGGGGGTCAGAGGGCATGGTTTGTGGCACCAAGAGCCAGTACAGCCGCTTGTGACATGGTGCTGGCCAGGAAGTAGCAACCCGGAAGAGAAGCAAGACTGAGCTATATCCTTCGAGGCCTACCACATTCCAGCGAGGCCTCAGCTTCCGGTTTTCACAACCTCCCCTGACAGCACTGCCGGCTGGGAACCAAGTGTTAAAACAGACAATGGAGGATGGGGTGCTATTCACATCCAAATCACAGCAGGCACAGCCAACCCACAAAATCCAGGCTGTGCCTATGGATAGTGCTCTGCACAGCACACTGAGGTTTTTGTGGAAACAGTGTGAGCTGAGTCAGGCTGGCATTCCTGATATGTTAGCAAAGGGGAATGAACCTGTCAATACCTAAAAACTGATGTCAGCTGGTCATGGTGGTGTACACCTGTAATTCTGATATTCAAGAGACTGAGGCAGGTGAATAGCTGTGAGCTCAAATCCAGATTGGTCTATAAAGTAAAAAAAAAAAAAATTTCTGGCAGTAGCTACTTTAAACGATCAAAGATCAGCAGCTAGCAAAGACAATTCCGTTTGAATGGTGCCACTAAGAGACAAATGGCCAGCCTCATTCCTCACACACAGATGCCTAGGTAACAGAAGCTGAGGAAGTCAAGCTCCCTAACTTCCTAGCAGTGTCTACAGTCTTGGGTCCCCCAGTGGCTCCAATCTACTTCCTGCTGGCTAACCCGCTGTCTAGAAAGTCTCTGGCCATCTCATTTACGCCTCGTCCTCCCGTCTCTTCTGCTTCCCTGCTATCACTGGAATTGTGGAGCACTTTTCAGTTCAGGAGACTGCCTGCACAATGGAACGGGGCCAAGGAAATGAAAATTCTTTAAGTTTATGGCAGTTGTCACTTTCTCTATTACCACCATAATTCATGCTTCTGTTTCTGCTTTTCCCCTAGGCTTCTCCATGCCCCTGTGTTCTCCATTCCAACACTGGGACCCTTGTGTTGCTGCCACCCATGAGCCTCAGGGTCTTTCTCCTGGAGGCTTCAAGGGCCGGCAGCTGGACTCAGGTCACCGGGGAAATGAACCAGCATGAGAACTTGGTAAATATCTGTCCAGTTTAGGTTGTGCTTCACCTGCCCTCTGAAGGACAGAGTGGACGTAGGTATAACCCTCTCAGTGTCAAAGTGTTGGGGACAAGAAGGGGAGCAAGGCCTCAGAAGTCCTTCAGGAAGGACCAGCAGGTAGACCATTCCCTTCTCCTGCCCCTTCTGTCCTCTCTTGATTGGCACCAGGGATCAGCAAGGCATTTTGGAACTAGACCCCCTGCATGTGATTTGAGAGCTGAAGGAAACCTAAGAGCAGCCACAAGGAGAGGAGGCATCTCAGGAACTGGAGTTTCCCATGTGGTCAGAACCGGATCACTGGGTTGGAACCATGCTGAGGTGGAAGGAAAAGGTGTGTGTGTGTGTGTGCGTGTGCATGTGCGTGTGCGTGTGTGGGATGTTGGTCAGGAGACCTGAGCACAAGTTGCTAATGACAAAGAAAGATTGCAGCTGCTTTGGGGCGGAGGCATAAATCTAGGGCTCGAGAGCATGATGGGCCCAGGCCTGATTTTCACTGTCCACTCGGGCTCACGTGAAGTCTTAAGCTTACGGTCCGAGGCTCATTAACTGCCTTTTCCCTTTCTTTAAAATCTGAGCAGAAGTCATTACTAAAAACCTCCTGGCCTCCAATAGAAGATCAGCAGGTAACCAGAACATGCCCCGGTTATCCAATCAGAGTCCTAAGGGGACTTAGGATTTTACCTGAAGTGCTAACGTGACCAACTCAAAGCCTGTGGGACTCTGCACTGGAGTCCTGACTGAGCGCACACAATTGTGTAGAAACCAAACAAAGCAAAACAACTGTCTTCAGACTCTTGCCTTATTAAGAGAAGGTAAGGACTAGGACAGGCTCAGCTTGTAGCTGGGCACAGCCTAAGGATCTGCAGTGAAAGGTTCCTTCCCCATGGGAGAGACCTGGGGCAGGAAGCAGGTGGCTTTTATACTGGGCACTGCACTGCCCAGTGTTTTAATAATCTTAAGCTGTATTACTCTAGGCAAAATGAGATATTATGAGTTAGAAGACATTTTGGATCAAACCCAGAGGCTCCTGCATGCTACACTGGTGTGAAATGTCAGCTGATGTAGCTAGGTTTACCATAATTGTCAGAGGGCTGATAAGTTGGGAAAATTTCTATTTAAAACACAGATGTTGCCTTTCAGTGCTCCCAGGCACCCCACTTCTGACACTGTAGAGAGGGCTGTTTTGTTTTTCTTTTGTCTCTTTATTTGTTTAATTTTAGTACTAATTTCTGATGTTAATAGGCTTTGAGTGAGGGGAGAGTATCATCCATCTTGCCACCATTATGCACAGTGTCCATCACATAAAAGAGGCTCAACCACTAGCTGTTGAAAAAGAAGGGATGGAGAGGGAGCCAGCAGAACTCTAACACAGCCAGAGCGGGCAGAGAAGGCCTGGGGTTCAGGGTGGAAGTGGTGTCACCAGCTGCTGAGTTTCCCTTCCTGAGCAGGTCCTCCTGGTCTCACCTTTTCTCCCTTCCCCCAGGCCTGTGGATGTGACCTCCTCACCCCTCACACACGGCACTGCTCCCAGAGACTTGGGTACAGACAATGTGTTACCTGCTCATTGAGCTGTATGACCTGTGTTTCTAAATCTTTGTCAGATCTGGATGCGGAGCCACTGGATGAAGCCCTTTTGGCAGATGAGGGACGAGAAGGTGTGGATCCCGGCTTAGCTGCTGGGCTTGACTTAGCCGCACCTAGAAGTAAGCAGAGCACACTTTGAGTGTAGAGCCGATATTAAAAATGACTTTCGGGTAGAACGCAAAATGTATGATACAAAACGAGCTTCCTACATGCTATAGGCAATGTGCCAATCCCCTCTTGATACAGTTAGAAGCGAGGCACACTACCAAAGCTCGGAAGAACAGCCGCTCCTCAAGGGGTTAACCCCTTCCCTCTAGGCCTAAAGTCACAGCTCCAGTGAACCTAAGAAAGCCTTTGGGGGCTGGGGAGCTAGCTCAGTGGGTCAGTGCTTACCGGACAAGCCGGAGGAGTTCAGATCTTCAGAACCCCTGTGAAGCCACATATGCTAGCCCAGGGCTCCTCCTGGGAGATGGGAGGTGGAGGCAGGAGACTTCCGAGAGGTTTACTCAGGGACAAACATCGAGAGCGAGCAAAACAATACCAAGTTGTACTCTGTCCTCCACCACATGCACGCATGTACCCCCTCCCCCCGCCACAGACGTGTGTTCACATATCACATACACATGAATGATTAAAAATGAATGATAGGAAGTGTTCTTCAATCACCACACATAATCACTGGACGTGTGTTTTTAAGAGCAAAGGCCCCATGACAGGTTCAAACTGTAGAAGAAACACTGGCTCAAGGTATGTGCTTCCTTTTAGTATACCCTGTAGCTCCAGTGACAGAAGAGGAGCAATGACATCTCCATAGCAACAAGCACCCTGATGTCCAATCTCAGTTTCTAAATGTCACCCTTCAACAAAAGGGCTTCTCGAGGAGCTGCTGATGCCAGGGATGGTGCAGAACTGGGGAGAGGTACGCTCAGGACAGTTTAGGCAAGGACACAAGGACCAGCTTGGAGGGGGCAGTCTGCTTAGCACAAAGAATAACGGCTGTATCTTATGAAATGCCTTGGGCACAGGATGAGAGGGTGTAAAGGGTGCACAAACTGAGCACCAGGGAATGCTGAGGAAATGCTAGAAGAAACACAGACCTATAGCACCCCTAGTAAACAGCTTCCCCCCAAGCTGCTCCTTAATGGGTGTGGAGGGATTTGATGGGAGATATGACAGGGAGAAACCTTCACAGTGGGGAAGTTCTGGGGTCAGCACCATAGCCACAGCATTAGCGAGTTCCTAATCATGGCACAGTTGTTTCAGGTGAGCAGTCACCCGCCTGGCACTCAACCCACAGTGGACTTACTGTCCAGAACACAACACAGACACCACAGGAATGGCTTCTGGAGCCAAAACAGAAGCCACTAGGTATATGGAGAGAGTTCATGTGCCTCTGAGTGAGAGCTGAGCCACCCCTGGGGCCCACCCCTTTGTTTTGAACACAGCCCCAGACAGGCAACAGTTCTGGTTTCCCTGTCTTCAAGTATCTCCCGTGTGTTCCCTTCACCCAATTAAAATTTCCACCACAATCTCGCATCCTCTCCCCTTCTAGAAGGTTCTTAGAGGGCAAGGAACAGTCTTCTTCACGTCAGCAACCCCAGTGCCTTGTAAAATGTTAGGCTAAATATGTTTGGAAAAGGAACCACTTTAGATAAAGAGGCAATTAAAACTTGGCTATGTGGTTTCCAACTTCAGTTTCCAGTTTTTTCTGACAGAGGAAAAGGATTATAAAAACAGGCATGTAACAGCAGCTGCAGGTTTCAACCAATACCTTAATTACAACGTAGCCAGCAGGAAGGCTGTAAAATTTATATGGTGTGTCTTCAGGTGCCTGGAGACACGGGATACAGATGGGAGTCTTACGCACCTCTGAGAAGCCTTGACAGTGTCATGGCCTTTAAATAACATGCTCCTTTGTTACAACACGGGAAAAGAATCTTCTTTGAAGACACCGGGGAAGGGCGAAGAGACTTGAAATGGTTAGGCTGTGAATGACTTAAACTGGTCTGTGTTTGAAAGGGTCAATCAGTGGGGCCCAGAAACCACCTCCCCTATGCACAGAGCGAATGAGGAACGGACACACTGCTGTGAGACCCTTCCTCTTTGTTGAAGCCCAGGCGGAAATCTTCCAGCACCTAACTTCCCAGTTCTACCAAACAGCTTCTCTGGCTGTAAACAGACTTATGAGGGAGAAGGCAGGGAACACAGTGACCTTCTTCAGACAGCCACTAGTCTATTATCAGGGAAGGCCACCTTTGCAACCATCAAGCCCTTTCAGGCGATTTTTAAAAAGCAAGACTGACATTTTACTAGACAGGGAGTCTAACGGAAAGACTGCAAAGAGCAGAGCTTCTTATCTAAGAACCTGTACGAAGGGGTCCACCACAGCCATGAACAGGGGTTGCTAACGTGATGGAGAGGCAGTCTCTCCCCGACTGACAGCCACTTACGATGCCCAGACACGATGCCCTCTCGGCCTTCTGGGATGCCACGCCTGCCAAGAGTGTACGTGAGGCAGTCTTTCCTCCGTATTCAGCATTTCCTCCCCTTTAGTCAATCCTGCGTCTTTTTAGTAACTAGGATTTCCATCCTTCAGGTCTCAGCTTGTGCTGTCTCATCCCCTGGAGGCCACAGTGCCCTGAACATTTCCACAGAGGCAATGTGATGACACTGGATGCGTCTTCTTGCATGGGGCATAATTTCAGGATGTTGGAGCTGCATCGGTTTCATCTGCCACTGACAAGTGCAGCAAATACAGCAAGTACAGCTCCTGACCAGGATGCATTCTGTGCACTGTCAGAGTTGCTAGGTACCCGGCAGAGGCAGTGAGTCAGCGATGACACCCAGGGAGGTTTGAGGCACTGATGCCAACGTCAAAGTCTGGCTGCAAGAGCTAACATGAACGAAACCATTTGGGTGTCAGCCTTCCAGCTGGGCCCTTCCGATGTTTCCTTTCCAGGCCCCCTTTGTAAGTTACGGTGTGGGGCTCCTTTCATGTGGAATCTGGCCAATCCACTGAGAGAGTGAGTGTGGCCAGCTGATGTCGGAATGGGTTAGAAGCCAGGTACTTGGTGCTGGGTTGTGCACATCTCTGCCACTGGCCTCTTCTCACAGAAAGGCCGTCCTAAGAGAGGACATATATACTCTCCATGCCAGGCAGTTCTTCCAAAGTAGGTCATCCAAAGATAAGTAAGCTCAGGTCACTAGGTAGTCATGCCCTCACATTTTGACATCAGCTCAGAAAGAAAAGTATACAAAAGAGGCAGAAGGTTGTTAAAGACAGTCAACACAGAGCCACTACTAATTATGACTGCAGGATGTTACCAAATGTAAATTTGAAACAAACTGAATTGTTAGATAAATATGAGAAGGGGCATGGTAAGCTGATCTGCAGGCGATGGAGGCTGGGGTGACATACTTTACATGTCATAGGAGAGAGGCCAGAGCTGGTGGCAGTGTAGCTACAGCCACACAGCCTCTCAGAAAAACTGTCTTTTCTTTGCGGAAACACATCCTTGCTGAGCTCAGCAGACCTCTCTGAGGGTCTGATTCTCCAAGCCCATGGGCTCAGCCTTAAAACAACGCTGGTTTCTTGGGTCCTGTAGAGGTCAGTTGATACCCAGAAACCAGGTCTTTCATGCTGGCCTACATGAACATCTCTTAGGGATCCCTGGGGTGAGAAAGGGGAAGGCATGAGAATCAGACTTGGGGTGTCAGTTGCTCCACCACACACACACACACACACACACACACACACACACACACACACACACACACACACACACACACACCTGATTAGTCTGATTAGGTTGTTTGGAGAGAAGCGAATGGAGAGAAATCAATGACAAGTGAGGACGAAGCACTGACGGACAAACAGGGAGAAAGTAAGGAATGAGGACATCTTATTCTTCAACATCTTCTAATACATCAGAGTGCTACACTGAAAGCTTCCTTCAGAAGGACGCAGAGCAAGTACACTAACACCGCATGTGACACAGCTGACAGGGACAGACTTACCCTCACAAAGCTCAAACACCCAGAGAGCTGCGACAGGTAAAGGAGATGAACGCAACCTGTGGCTTCCACGTTCCCTGACATGAACTCCCCAGCATCTACATTTCTTTCCAGAATAGGTAGAAGTAGGCAGTCTCCTCCCGCTCTGCACATCCCCTGTCAGCTCAGAACAGTTTCTGTTTCATTAGACATGCCTTTGCTTTTCTCTTCTTTTCCTTCTTCCTTCGAAGAACTACACTCTAAAGTGTATCTAACTTTTGGGGCCAGGTATTTTTTTCTTATTTACTGGTATCGATCATCCTAAGAATGTTATCAAGAAAACGCAGTTATCAAAAGAAAACATAGTTATCAATATCTGTAAAGTTATTAAAGGCACACTCCTTTAATCCCAGCACTGGGGAGGCTGAGGCCTCTGTGAGTTCGAGGCCAGACTGGTCTACAAGAGCTAATTCCAGGACAGTCCCCAAAGCTACAGAGAAACCCTGTCTCGAAAAACCAAAAAGAAAGAATTTGTGAAATTAGTGTTGGTGTAAGACATTTATATAAATTACAAATTGTTTTCCCATTTTCTCAAGTGACCCAGGCCATGTCTAGTGTCTGATCCTGGCTTTAGAGATGAAGGTCCTCAAATTTCTTAGCAACCCAAAGGCTCAACTCCACCAGAGATTCTGTTTATGTGTCTTCCCAGGTCTCATGCTTCAAGGATAAACACGTGGAAAGCACAGGCATCATGTCTTTTAAAGGCAAGGCAGTCACTCTGGTTACAACTCAGATCCAGTTCTTTTTCCTTACAGCTATCAAACACTTGAATTTCTTTCAAGCTGTGTTTGATGATGTCCTGAGACCACAATTAGCAGTAGCCCTGTTTTATACACAATTGTTCTGCCCTTAAGCTTTTCTCCTCCCCCTTAATTTTCCCTTTCAAAATAAAAAGGGGTTTCAGAAGTAGAGGAAAATGGACATAAACTCTGCTCAAGTCCCTGTAATTCTCAAAAATGTCCCCACTGGAGACAGACATGATTCACAATGCCTGACTTTGAACAGTTCCATCTTAATTAATGCTTTTAGGATTGGGGCATGAATATGATTCTAAGGGATTTTAACCGTCGCTGTAAAAAGGAGTGAGAGGTCTGACTCAGGGCCTGGGTGAAGCTGAGCTTTGCAGTGTCTAATGTCTGTAATCAGCAGACTGCTTGATGTATATGGAAAAGGCTGAGTTTTGAAGCAAGGAGGCTGAATAGGTTCAGAAGGGAAACACAAACAAAAGCAGTGGAGTGTGCTCTGCCCTCCCCAGCCAGGAGCTAAGTACACAACATCAGAACCCTTGACAAGGACCACGTCCATGTCAACACCAGTGTATGGACACACACCCCTACACACAAAGTTCCCTCTTCCTCACTGTGAGAGGCTGGTCCTCTCCTGCCCCACCCCTACAATCTTCAGTCACTAAAACCCCACAGGACCACTGAGGCACAGCAGCAAGCTAACACACCACAACTGCAGTGGTTAGTCATCCCTGGACGGATCTGACCTCACTTCCGCTCCCCTTCACCTAGGCAAACTTGTCTTTACTTGTGATAATGAACTTGTTTTACACTCAAACAAAAGGGCAGGGGCTGGCAGGAGCAGTTGGGCTACACTGATGGCGAGAGAAGCCCCGTGGGTGCAGGAAGGCCTTCCCTGTGATTAACTGGTACCAGAGCCATCGACCACAGAGACAAGCAACTCTGTTCGATAATGATTTCTACAAATTCAAGCTCTAAAGAATTTGTCTTTTCTTTAAAAAAAAATGGTGGCATCCCTTCACTTGGTAGACTGCCATTAATTTTAACATCACCATCTGAGTGGTGTGGTGCCAGGGTTCAATCCCAAGGGGACCTCAGCAGGGTTCCGGGTCCCCTGGGTCACCATGGACAGGCTGCAAGCAGCAACTAATTGCGAACCCTCCTGGCTCTGTCTTCACTAACACAGCCTGTGGCAAAGCCTGGCTGCCTCCCCTTTCAGGTCAATACCTGCCTGTACCAGCAGCTCACAGAGCATGAACCTCCCTGACCTGTGGGAATAAAGACCTGGCACGACACTAGGCATCCCTCAGCTCATCTTGGGGTGACAGTGGGGTTTGGCACTTACTAGCAGAGCCCTGTGGCCCCATGGGTCCAAAGAACCCTGGACCTGCTGCTTGCTAAGTGGGATGACAGGAAGAACAGTGTAGGGTCCAAGGTTGGGAGGAGGACCTGAGAAGAACACAGAACACCCGGGGATGTAGAGTGGCTCAGTGGTTAGGAGTGCTTGCTGCTTTTGCAGAGGGTCAAGCTCCCAGCACTTACATCAAGAGGCTCATTACCACCTGCAACTCTAGTTCCAGAGGGATGTGTCATCCTCTTTTGGTCCCCCAAGGCACATGCATGCATGTGGTGTGCTTAAACTCATGCAAACACACACACACATTAAACAAATAAATATATCTTTAAAATATAAGAAACTTTTTTTCCCCCCAAGATAGAGCTTCTCTGTGTAGCCCTGGCTGTCCTGGAACTCATGTTGTAGACCAGGCTAAAGTAGAAATCATAGTCTCCTGTCTCTGCCTCTCAGGTGCTGAGGTTAAAGGTGTATGCCACCACGTCTGGCTTAAAACATGGGACACTGTTATCCCAAAGGCTAGTACACCGTGCTCACTCTGTTTTTACTACCATTTCTCAGCAAATGAGATCTGACTCAACAAAGCATTCAAAGGGACACTAGCAAACCAAAGCAGCAGTGCTGAAAGGAGAGACTGACTCATTTCTACCCAACCTCCACACCCATCAGTGAACTGCAAGGCGCAGGATGCCCCTCCTCTAGGTATTCTCTAACTGCACGGAAACCAAGGTGCTACAGTGCAAGCCTGTTCTTAAACTACCTCCACCTGTCTGTCCGTCCGTCCGTCCGTCTGCCTGTCCATCCATCTATCCATCCATCCATCCATCCGTGCAACAAACACTTATTGAAGTCCACCATGTAGCTGACAAGCTAAATAGATACTGGCATCAAACAGTGAAGGAACACAAAAGATGCCTGTCTGTGTGGAGTTTATGTTCCATCCGGGAGCACAGCACCAAACAGTAGCACAATACGCTGGGAAGTAAGAGCCAAGGAGAACATCACTGCTCTGGGAGAAAGTAGAGCGCGATGGGTAAGGAGGTCCAGTTGCATGTGTGAGGAGGGTTGAACTGGGTGGTTAAGGGGTTTACACAGGTCCTCGGCCTTCTTCAGTCTTCTCTTAGACCTGCAGGATTTCCACAGGCCACCAGAGCTCTGTCTGCTCAGGTCACTGGTGCTCAAGACCTCTGTGCACCAGCAGGGCAGCAAAAGCCATCAGTTTTGCGTGTGTGTGTGTGTGTGTGTGTGTGTGTGTGTGTGTGTGTGTGTGCTAGGAAGGGGGAGCAGATGCCTTGTATTAAAAGTTTCACTGCTATGAGGGTACGTGCCTAGTCTTATTGCAAATTGTTACGCCATGTTCGGTGACATCATGGGAGGCCTTGACGGAAGAGAAACGGAGTAGATCTGAGGGACAGCAGAGGTGAAGGAGTGGAGGGAGGGAAACTGCAGTTGGGCTGTAATATATAAAAGAAGAATTAAAAAGCTTCACTCCTCACAGAGAATAAAGGCTCTTAGAACTTTGAATTTAAAGCATCCAGGATTCCTGCAAAGGAGACAGAAGAGGCAGGAGTCACCCTGTGTTCCTCAAGACCTCAACAAGAAGATAAGATTTAAACCAGAAGGTGATGGAAGCAAGGGATGTGGCTATCTGACCAGGCAGGGAGAGAACAGGCTGTGTGGAGGCCTAATGTATGCAGGCTCTGCCTCACCAGTGCAGGGGCCAGATCAGGTTGCTGAGGTAGAGAATACACAGGGCAGAGATACAGAGACACTAGAGGGTAGGTGCCCAGCTCCTCCCTGGCTTCTGCCAGGATCTAGCACCCTGGGCAGAAGGACATGTCCTAATGCTGGCTTTCCAAGGTCACCTTTCTGCTGTCAGAACAGACTATGAGGGAAGGCCCACAAGGGGCCAATAAGGAGGAGGTCACTGCATCATTTCTTTGGGCACATGCACTATGGATTTTGTTTGGTTTGGGCAGTGTTTAAGATGTTATAGTTTAAAAACCTTATTCTACACCATTTACCCCAGTCACCAGGTACCCAATTTTACACAATCCGTATTTTGTGTAATGCTTTTTTTTTTGTTGTTGTTTTTTTGTTTTTGTTTTTCGAGACAGGGTTTCTCTGCAGCTTTGGAGTCAGTCCTGGAACTAGCTCTTGCAGACCAGGCTGGTCTCGAACACACAGAGATCCGCCTGTCTCTGCCTCCTGAGTGCTGGGATTAAAGGCGTGTGTAATGTTAATGGAAGCATTCTTAGATGGCTAGCACGTGCTATTGACTCCAAGAGGAGAGCTGAAGGGAAGCCAGGCTGCCGAGCTGAGAGTCAACCACTCCCAGGCACTGCGGTGGGGTCATTAGACAACACACAAATGGCTCTGCCCTGGGAAAGCCTACCACAGAGGCTCTGTGAGAAGCAGGCAGCCGAGGGTGTGGCTGCCATGGAAGAGTAAGCAGTGGCTGAGGACCCCTCAGGAACCCCTCTCCCGGCTGGCCAGCCTGCAGGAAGCAATCCCTGGGATGGATGGAGGGCTGAGCTCACGGAGCATGCCCAAGTGGGAGCGTTTCCATACCACCACTGCTGCCCTGCTCACTGTCCCCGCTTGGGATGCTGTGCTTTATTTTTAGGCATCATGTGATTCTCCGGTATTTTCCAGGCTCTGCCTGAGTCACTTTGGTTTCAGAGAATTTCTCATAAGAGGAAAGAAAAAAAAATTCAAGAAAGTGCTTCATGTCTTGAAATGGCTCAGGTTTTAAAAATCATAACTTTTTGGATAGCCATTTCAACGTGGAATGTATATTTTGCAATAAACTGCTGATTTTCCATGTTTCTCACACCTTGGTAGAAGATTAATCATATTTCAAACATATTACATGCCAAATCCAATCACCATCTTAGTTTAAAATTGTATTTTTCAACTGCCCTCAGAGTAATAAGAACAGTGGGGATCCTTTTACCCCAGTAAATGGTTCCCACATCCCATCCCAACACTAATTGACAGCAGCAGCCCCTATCCTGTTTTTTACAGTACTAGCGAAGGGAATGGCTGCTGGAGAGAGCAGACTGAGCCAGTCCACAGAGAATAAAGACACATAGGCGTTGCCATGACGACACCATCGTGGGCGCCACTGTACGGCTGGCATGCAGTACTCGTTTAAGAAGGAAGCTCATAAAGTAAGATGGCTGTGTCTGGGGTACCTCTGTACTTAGCTACTTTGGATGTGCTGCCTTTTAGTTTCAGTCTGAGTCCCTGATGGCATGTAGCGTCCCTTTTCTGATGGTGGCGAGCCTGTGGTATTCCAATAATACAATCTTATCGGGACTTCCCAGAAAAGAGTCAGAGCTCAGGAAGCGAGACGACGGGCAGAGCACACTTCAGCTACCCAGTCTCTGTTCATCCATCCGGCTTCTGTACCAGGATTTGCTGCTTCTACTAACCAATCACATGTTCACATTAACAGCTGCCCACACTTCCTGCACCCCACTGTGCCTCGCTGAAGTACCGACTGCACACGGTACAACAGCCATCGCAGGCTACTGTTTTCTCTTCTTCACAGGGGGTTGGGTATACGGAAGCATGGCCCTTCTACATATGCGCTCATGAGACAGAGCAAACACCACCTCAGCCTTCCAACGGCTCCCAACAGGCCGGCCACATTATCAGTTACGAACTCTGTAAACCTCTACGACAAATAGTCTTGAACACGACACCCGTTCCAACGATCTCTGTCTGCTGGTGCTTACACATCTGTATAACTCATCCTAGAACCCGCAGGGGTGGTGACCAAGCGTCTACGGCAAAGGTGACAGGAAGGCACTACTCCCACCTTTTGGTTGCTATGGTTAGGACTCTTGCTAATAGAAACACTTGGCAGACTTTCCTCCTGCTCACAAAGAAGTGGCTGCCACAGAGCAATTATTTTGGTGGAAAGGCCCATATAGAGTGGTGCAAATGACTTCCAACCAGAGTGGCCAATGAGAAGAAGTCAGGGAGACTCAGCTCTATAGATGCAAGAAGCAATTACAGGTGACTCTTGCCCCAGGGAGCCTCCGAGGAGAGCCTAGCCCCATGGTTACTGGGTTGCTGCCTGCAGACTCCATATCAGAGGAACAAGTTGAGCTGTTTTGCATGTATGTATGTATGTATGTATGTATGTATGTATGCATGTATGTATGTATGTATGTATATTTGTCAGATTTGTCCTCTTGGGCAGAATTATATGCCAATTTTGTTTATGGGCTTATTCTTTACTTCAGAGATGTATTTGGATGGGAAAATTTGGAAACGAGAAATAAACATCTAGGAACAAGTGATTTAACATTTCCTGCATTTATTAACATGGTAAAATACAGTGCCTCTCCTTACTCACAATGACTGCAGAGATAAATGGGGATAGTTTAGACTTAAAAAATGTGAGTGCCACTCCAACAGAGTGGAGCCCAAGGCAGAATATAGAGCCCAAGGCTGTGTCTGTGAATCCCAGAGAGCAGGTCCAATGAGGAGCAAGGGTTCTGGAATCAGGGTCACACCTCAGATCTTGTGTTCCTCACTTTGGCAAGTTCCTGCAGCTCTGGTTCCAGTTTCCTAGACACTACTGGGAGACTGATATTAACATGTGTCTGTTGGGCTGCTGTGATGCTAAAACTAAATAGAGCTCTCAGAGCAGGGGGTGCTCACTGTGCAAATACCCACGGATATGCATGTAACAGGGGTGCTCACGGTGCAAGACCCATGGATACACATGTAGTGGTGAAGGCGTAAATCACAAAACAATCCCACACCAGTTTGGAATTATGATTAAGAAAAGAGTTATTTATTTAAGGGGAAAAAACTTACAGATCACCATCCCAGACAACAGCCCTCTGCGTAATCAGGAACGAAGTCTAACAGCTGGAAGCCGGAAGCAAGAGAGAGAGAGAGAGCATGCGCAAGGGCTACTACCATTGCATTTTAAAGCAAAAGAGACCATGCCCAAGTGGGTTGGTATCTTAAAGGTTATTGGCTGAAGGAGTGGAAGGAGCTCCCACAGCATAGTGGGGGTGCACACTGCGCAAATACCCAAGAATACACATGTAGTGGGGGTGCTCACTGTGCAAGACCCATGGATACGCATGTAGTGGGGGTGCTCACTGTGTTAAGACCCGTGGATATGCATGTAGTAGGGGTGCTCACTGTGTTAAGACCCATGGATACGCATGTAGTGGGGGTGCTCACTGTGTTAAGACCCGTGGATATGCATGTAGTGGGGGTGCTCACTGTGCACTGTGCAAATACCTGTGGATATGCATGCTCTTTCTATATTGTAAATACTTTCCTAAAGTTCAAGGAAAAGTTTGATTCATAATAAATTGAGATTTGAAGAGTTACAGGACAACGGTGCTACAGCATTTTAGAGCTTTTAGTCCCTAGGTTAAAAAAAATCTAGTTTTAAAGAAAACTATGTAAATAAATTTGGTTCAAGGAAGCCAGATATTAAAAAAACAAACTGAATGAATTCATAGCATCAGACACCGCTAGGTGATCTTGTTTGACACTCCCGAGTTCTTGCTTCTCATGACTGATAGTCATCTAAACTCACAGATATCCTGAAGTGTGGTCTTGTTTCTCACATCTGATAGTCTAAACTCACAGATATCCTGAAGTGTGGTCTTGTTTCTCACGTCTGATAGTCTAAACTCACAGATATCCTGAAGTGTGGTCTTGTTTCTCACGTCTGATAGTCTAAACTCACAGTTATCCTGAAGTGTGGTCTGGCAGAGTTTCACTCATATCTTATGCTGCAGTTTTATGACCATTATAGGTAGGTGCTGTGTTGTAAAACCTTGTCACCTATCCCCACCCTCACATTTAAACGCACCATCAATACGACAGTCCTGAGAGCTGAGGCCTTTCGGAGGCGAAGAAGTCACAAAGGCAGAGACCAAAGAACGGAAGCAGTATTCTCAGAAAAAATGCTCACTCAAGTGGGTTTGCCTTGGGAACCACCGCTCACCTCAGGACACAGTGGGAGGCGTCATCTATGAAGGATGCTGGTGGGAAGCAGGCTTTATCTGACACCAAATCTATAGCACTTTATTTTTCGCCTTACTGGCCCTCCTGTCTGCAAGGAATACATTTCTGTCATAAGCTGAGTTAATGCTACTTAACTATAGAAACAAACACAGACACTAGAAAAATACAGGCTTGGTGAGCTTTTAAGAAGAAAGACTCCTGGTGCCTAGTGGTATGTCTTAGTCATCTCTGGTGTGATATGTGTAAAATGGAAAGCACATGGCTGCTTCCTGCTTCCTAACAGACATAGGGGATTCCCTCTAAGAATTTAATTAGCTGAGCCAATAAAGTATTTCTTTCCATTTTTTTCCCCAGGCCTTTACATGGCTAAGGAACAACCACATGCAGCTTAGCAATGTAACAGTGTCTTGCTGTGAGCAGGCCAGTGGAACAGCATGGCAGCAAGGGGCGGGACTTGAGTGAAACACAGCACTGGTCTATACATAATGAGGGCTCGTGACAGCTATGTGACGAGATGTTCATGGTGCTTCCCTGACTTAGAGAGTCAGGAAAGGTGAGGAACTAAGACAAATCCGGGGAGAACCACGCCCAGGCATCACAGTTAAAAACAAAACCAAAGAGAAGAAAAGCCTGGGGACAGGTCGTGCACTCATGTTTAGAGCCACAGCATCATTAAAGTACTCGAAGGTGTGCTTTGTCTAGTGAAAATACTAGGGATGAATACACAATAAAGACCTTCACAGAAAAAAGCAAAGCTAAATGGTATTTTACCACACAACCGTCACTGTAAGAAATGTTAAATGTTCTTCATTTTAAAGACTATGTGTAGAACTTAAATGTTCAGAAATGAAACTGAAATGGTAAAATATAAAACTAAACGTTTTAGTAACAGAGGAAGAAACAGGAAACTAGAAATAATTTGGTAGATTTAAATCAAGAAAAGCTACTACTTACACTAAATATAAATGGGCTGGCCACTCTAAAAGGCAGAGATTACCAAAACGAGTCAAAAGGCAGGGCCCAATCACACAGTGGTTAAAGACACACTTTACATATACAGACAGATGGGTGGGTGGGTATGCACCTTATTAAAAAGAAAGATACAGCATTCAAAGCATAAGTATAAGAAAGAGTAATGGCTATATTAGCATTATCATCTTTAAGAGAGAGTAGTTTCAAAAATATAAGTTCAGTCAATAGGACGACTTAATCATAAACACATATATACTAGTAAAAGAGCCTTCACAAGCTGGGCAGTGGTGGTGCACGCTTTAATCCCAGCACTTGGAAGGAAGAGACAGGCAGATCTTTGTGAGTTCAAGGCCAACCTAGTCTACAGGAGCTAGTTCCAGGACAGCCTTTAAAAAAAAAAAAAGCCTTCAAAAACAGAAATCAAAGCCAGAAACAATTAAAAGGAGGAACAATTTCATAATCAATGTAGAAAGGCTAAAAATCATTTTGCAACAATTATTTGAGATAGAGAAGCCCCTCCCCTTAAACCACAGATAATCTGAAGCACACAGCCAAACACCTCGGCTTTCCAAGAGCATATGCATACATTCTTCTCACTTTAACTGAAAGGGACACTGTGACTGTTGTGTTTCATTACTGTTCTTAAGAAACGAAACATAAAACACAAGGAAGTAAAAGCAACTTTTCTTTCCCCAAAGGTGAGAAGCAATGTCTATCTAGATTTTAGATGCTCAACCAATGCTCGTACATTACTAAGGAAATAAACGGAGAAGCACAGTCACAGCCCAGAGTAACCGAATGGGAGTATTCAATGTTCAATACAGTTTCTTTAAAATGCTATTAGAATTTATTGAAATTTACATTTGTGGATTGAATGAGTATTAATCCTCGTGGACTCTGCCTAGCTACCTTCTGTTTTGAAATCACTTTTCCAGCATCTCTTCTAACCCAATTTTAAGGCTGAGACACTGGTCTCTAAGGAAGAGAGGAAGCTCAATTCCCATAGCAACTCTAAATCCATCTCACTATATTTATATTTGGAGTCTGATTTAAATACATTAGCAAATGTGAATCTGCAGTGTGTCTAAGTTGCTATGGAAACCATAACGTTGACTTTCCTTTTAAGTTTTGTAAGTCTTCACATATAAAGCCTACCTCCCCAGACAGCTATCGAATTGCAGGTAGGACCAGAGCAATTACACTTAGAAACATCACATTTCATGATGATGTACACACTTAACAGACAGCTATCAGTGTGACAAGTGCATTTAAACATGGCTATAGATGATAGGCCAAATCTATTGAAAACACGACTCCTCAAAATGTAGTCAGAATTGATATTACCTGGCAGCGATTCATTCTTATGACACCTGTTTATATTACAGTTGATTATCGTAGTGGTAAGCTGCCCACTTATACAGATATCAATCAACTTTATGCTTGAGTCCTTAAAACAAAAGTTTTTTTTTTTTTTAATCAGTATTGAAACTGCAGAGAAATCTAGCATGGTCTCAGAAAAAATGCACCAAATGTGTGGAGCACATTTATTTTATACGGGAAACCATCTCTGCTGCGTGGATGCTGGAAAAGCATGGTTTTCTTTCCTTGCTAGCATAGCCAGTGTCCTCTCAAGTACCATTACATGGGCATTACACTCCTTATCACTTTCCCCGACTCTAATCTGGTCCCTTTGTCATACAAGATGCTTTGAAGCTGCCAGGCGTACAAGTTAAATCAGCCTCAGGCATATCTGTGAGGAGAGAACCAGCCATGGCAAAATTAATCAAGTATTTCAAAGTACCAGTTCCCATCCTGTTGCCAACTATACAAGCCATTATTTACTTCCAAGGAGACAGATAATTAAGAAGAGATCCAGGTCTCAATATGGACCAGAATAGTGGCTATATGTAACTGACATAGCACCAGACGGGTCCCCACCCACTTTATCAACACTTTGATTCATAGCAAGTCTTGAACAGAAAAGTCAGACCTGTGGTCCTGGGTGAAGGGCAAGTCATACGCTGAAATCACATTATAGAGATTATGGCTCAGAGTTCTGGACAGAATTCTAAGAGGACCTGAGATATCACACTCACCCACACATGTGGGACTCGTGCAACAGTTGGATTGGAAACACAAATCCCGGCTGCCATACTCTGACAAACTCTCCAGCTGCAGACCTGGGGCTTTCACGGCTGTTTGTGCTGTGTGTCCTGTCCTAAGAAGTCATGTGCTGGGAGCTTATCTCCTCATGTTCTACTATATGCACGTCATGATGAAAAAGGCACAGACTCTGGGAAAGTCCCTAGAAAGCTTGACAAAAGCACGTGAATTCTATAAACAATCTTTCCAGCACCTCTCCTGACTTTCCGAGAACTTTTGACTTATTTTCTTGGCCGTGTTCCCAATATCTGGATGCATGACTTCGTGAAAGTCAGAGCCTTCTGCATTTCTAGGGGCGTTTCTCCCAATTATGGTCTTTAAAAATGATACCCCACATGTAATGTATGCCTTGTGATAATTTTTCTCCAATAAAATTTTACTGCCCTACAATGTCTAAGATTCAAGACACATTTGATTAAAAGGGGAATGATTAATTTGTCTCCTGAAAAATACCATTCCTCCCTAAATAAAACAAAAAATAAACACCATCAAGGCATGGGAGCAGTATCAGAAATCACTAT
>JAQHUG010000217.1:809070-823693 GCA_028555095.1 Dicrostonyx torquatus
ATAGATGCCACCCCAGAACCCATCAGTCCACAGAGAGGCTGAGTACAGACCCTCAGAGCCCATCAGCTCACTGCTCCTGGAGTTGGGAAATCACTAGAAATAAAGGAAACTGCCCTGCTTTCCCCACAGTGCTAGGCTACATTCAAACCTGAAGTCCTCGGATGGTCTCAGCTGTGATCATCAAATGTGACGTGGGACTGACTGACCGATTTGGGGACCGGAATTCAAAATGAACAGTTATATGCACAAGATCTGGGAATTTATGATAGACATATTTTTTTTTAATCTGTGGGATGACAAGACACATGACAACCTGGTGGTCACCAGATCCTGGACTTCAAGAACAGAACATGCGTCACAGCAAATGGGCATTTTTTTTCTTTTTTCTTTTTATTGTTAAAAGAGAAATTTACATTTACTCCCCTTGTCCCAGCAAATGGGCATTTTTAGACAGAAATTTTCAGACAAGAAAAACAGCACAGCTCTGGAACAGATTACACCAGAAATATACACACATCCTTATATAAAATCTGTTAGTGGCTGCACATGGATGCTCACCATCCTAAAACCTAACAGAACTCTTATGATGTGTTGTTTTTATGGTTACGTCATCTTATCAACTTGGGGTCAAGCTCGGGGCATTATCAGCTAATCAACAGCAAAGTGAAATTTAAACTCTGACCTGAACTGTAGGATTTTTGTTTAAGTTTCATTCATTCATTCGTGTGTGTGTGTCTGTGTGTATGTATGTATGTGTCTGTGTGTGTGCATGTATGTGTGTCTCTCTGTGTGTATGTGTCTGTGTGTATGTATGTGTGTGCGTGTATTGTGTGCCTCTGTGTGTGTATATGTAGCGTATTAGAAATATCACTTTCAAGCAAAAACTCAAAGGTTCAAAGAATTTGTGAATCTCGTAATTGATGATTCTTAGAGGAATTACAAGGGAATACAAGAGAACACTCAGACTTCTTTTCTTAAGACAAGGCCTGGCTGGCACAAACACCAATCCTCTTGCCTCGGCCCCCCCCCGCTGAGATTATAGGGGCATATATGTCAACATCCAGCATCCTTCAAGCTGGTGTTGGGACATCAGTTATACCATCTGTGCTGGTTACTTTCCTGTCAACTCGACACAAGCTGGAACCATCTGAGAAGAGGGACTCTGGATTGAGAAAATGCCCATGTAAGATTGCGGTAGGCAAGGCTGCGGGGCATTTTCTTAACTGGTGACTGATGTGGCAGGGCCTGGCCCACTTTGGGTGGTACTACTCTTGCCAGGTGGTCCTGGGTGTCTAAGAAAGCCAACCGACTGAGCCAGTAAGCAACCTTCCTCCGTGGTCTCTTGCTCTGTCCCTGCCCCCAGGTTCCTGCTTGAGTCCCTGCCCGGACTTCCCGCAGTGATGGACTGTGACATGGAAATGGAAGCCAAATAAACTTTCCTCCCCAAGCTGCTTTTGAGCATGGTTTTCATCACAGCAATAGAAAGCAAACTAAAGCATCTGCTTATTGTACAGCAGGAACTTAGACTGGACATACTGTAAATCTACTTCAGTGTTATACACTCATAAGCATCCCATCTTAAGCATATACAGTGTGTATATAAGATAAACATCTCATCTTTATTTATTCCTATTGTTCTCACATCTCTTCCCCTCGCTCTACTGCTGAGATCAAACTTCACGGCATATTTGCCAAAACGCAACATGATCTGTAGAGATGACATTGCGTCACACTGGGTTCTGCTACAAGCAGCTACCCAAATTGTCCATCTAATTTCCCACAGGCCAAGGGACTATTAGGCAGTGGTGCCTAGTCTAGTCACCAAGGGATTGAGCTACAGCTTCCTGTTAACCTCACTACTGACGAGGGGAAAGAATTAGAGCCTTTATTAAATGGACATACCGGTGGGATCCTATCTGTCATTAGAGGAATCTTAACAGGTGAAGGGATTCTTAAAACAACCACACAGTTTCTTAAGCTTCTATCTGCAAGGATACAGGAGAAGTGGAGTGCTGGACCCTGGCTCCGAAGCCTTCACCATCCTGAGTAGGTGGAGATATGTCATCATACACTTCTGAGCCAACAATATTCTTTTTTTTTTTTTTTGGTTTTTCGAGACAGGGTTTCTCTGTAGCTTTTGGAGCCTGTCCTGGAACTAGCTCTTGTAGACCAGGCTGGCCTCGAACTCACAAAGATCCGCCTGCCTCTGCCTCCCGAGTGCTGGGATTAAAGGCGTGCGCCGCCGCCACCACCACCTGGCTTTCAACAATATTCTTATCTGCAAAACGTCAGGTTTGGATAAAGCCCTCAGCTCTAAAATCAGATGATTATCTAATTCTCAGGCTGCCGTTAACTACTCTTTTAAAGGTACTTGAAGTTTCTGCTAAGGAGAAGACAGTGAAGCTTCGCCTTCCCAGGTCTCAGACACTCTCCAACACTCTTCCTTCTGGCCTCTCACCTTTTGTTGTAGTTACTGTCGGAGAGGCCCTGTGTGCTGCTCCCAGAGACACTGGCTCCTCTCATCTCTGGTGACTTCTTTTCACACACTCCTCTTTGAGCTTCTGACATTCTCATACTTAACAATATAACTGTTTCCCGCCATCTCAACAGCTGCATATTGACAATTAGATAGCTCTCATGATAAAGCACGGTGGATTCTGAGACTCACAGAGGCCCGCGCCACTCTCGGAACTGATGCTCCTGCAGGACTGCGTCTGCCACCAGAGCCCAAACCTCCTACTGGACAAAGTGTCCCTGTGGGAAACCAGGGCTCACTAAAACAGAAAGTGATACTGCAAAATACAGGGTTCTATTTCCAGCAGGTCAGCAGAAACCTCTCCATATGCACAAACCCAAGGTGTAGGAGCTCAGTGGTGAAGCCAGGGAAGGGGCTAATCACATCACGAGGCCCGGAGTTTAATCCCTGGAGCCATGCAAAAGCCAAGGTACTGTGACATGAGATTGTAATCCTGGTGCTGGGAGGCAGCGACAGGCAGATCCCTGGGTCTCACTGGCCAGCCTAGCTGAATTGCTGAGTTCCAGCCCCAGAGAGAGACCCTATGTCAAAAAGGAAAGTGGATGGAGCTCATTGACTAACCAGCCTAAGAGACCCTGCCTCAAAAACTATCAGGAACAAATAGAGGAAGACATTCAATGCTGACCTTTGACCTGCACATACACAGGAATGTGTATCCCTGTGTGGTCTTGCACATTTCCATACAAACACACACATACATGCATGCCCACCCATTCTTCCCCAACACAAAGAGACATGCAGAGGGTCACTAAAGCTAGCCCGGCGATAGTGGATCTGATGACATGTGATAGTGAGAGTTCTGAATGGCTTAAAGTGCTGCCTATTTACAGAAGACAGAACACCTGCTCTGCCTCCCAAATGGAAATTTCAGAGCAGTCCAAATCAAACTCCAAACAGTCCTTGTCTGGGATGTAGGATAAATATTTTCACTAAAAGGTAAACCACAGAGAAACACCTAGAGCGTATCACAGCTGGAGACTTACAGTATGGACGAGGGCTATTGTGTATGTAAGTGTTACTTGGAAAACCAACCTCCACAGAAACTCACCATTAAAACGGTGCACTGAAAGTTGGTGCATCCATGCCAGACATCCTGATTCTAGCCCTAGTGTCATCTGTCTGTTTGTTATGGTTTATCTAACAACCATACTACCCTACAACCCCTGTGTTTAAACTCGTGTCTTAATGTTTCAGGGAAAAATACAGGGCTTCAAGCTTGCCTAATGACACAAAGATTCCGACAGTCAAGGGACAAGGTCATGGCAGAAGAAGAGCAAGCCTGTGGGCCTGCGACATTAGCAGAATTTGTACCCGCGAAGGACTGAGCCAGTCCTAGGTATCTAGTTTCACACCATTTCCAACACGTGATTTTCGTTCGGGCAACATGCTGATAAAATGTTACCCCACATATCCTGCCTCATGTAGTGACACTTGGCTTCCACAGCCGAGTCCAGAAAGGGGAAAGGGAGTGGGGCTCAGCACAAAACGTCACTGGCTTCCATGGAGCTCGGTGCTGAAACAGGAAGCAGAGGTCCGAGTCCGAGACCAAAGCTAAAGCTAGAACTTAGCATTCTAGTCAGAGGGGAAGGGGGACTTAAAACAAGTTACCACAAATAAAAACAGGTTAGGAAGGTATATACGAAACCCATTGGGAAGAGACTGAATTTTCTTACTGGGGTCATGAGTAAAGAAAGTTCTAGAAGGCAATGTCATGAGGGGTACGGTTTTCCCATGCACATGCATTAGGAAGGGCTCTTTATACACTTGTTTCTAGAATTGCTTCTATACTTTCACAGGAAAGGTTTTGCTCTACTTGCCTATTTTTCTTTGTTTGCTTGCTTTTGGACTATGAGACGGACTGAAGTGAAGATAAGCCTGGTGTGGAGACAAGACTCTGAAGAATAAACAAATGCCTATCTAGGTGGCGCATGGGGATGCCCCTTTGCTTACTGGTGAATGGAAAGGTAGTGAACTGCTGGGTATGGTGGCACAGACCTTTAATCCTAGCACTTGGAGGCAGAAGCAGGCCGGTCTGTGAGTTCAAGGCCAGCCTAGTCTGCACAACAAGTTTCAGAACAGCCAGGGTGACAGAGCGAGTCTCCTAAAACATTCTTCCCAAAGAAAATGATCTCATTTAAAGGGCCAAGTAACTGAGTTCTGAAAGGCCAGAAAAATACTGCAATACAGAATTCAGAAAAACAGAAAAATACAACAGAAAACCCAGCAGAAACCCAGCCCCTCCAAGTGTAAAACAAACACAGGGATACAGACATACTACAGGAGTCAGGACAAATGTCTAGGGAGGAAAAGGCCATCATCCCGCAGATGGGGTCAAACTCAGCACTATTTTCTCAGTCCCCAGGGATCTTTGCTGGGGACGGACAAGAGCAAGGAAGAAGGGGGTGTGCAGGAGCCCTCAAAGGACATTTGGAGTGAAGCTAGGGAGCAGAGTGACAGGTGTGTATGGACAAGTGTCAGCTACAGGCAGGTGAGCAGCAGGCTGGAAGTGCCCCAACGCGCATCAGCGTGAGTTACTGAGGAAGGCTGCTGGGACCAATCCTGACTTCTGGCTCTAAGCATCCTCCGAGGAGGGTGCCTTAAAGATGTCATTTTAAAGCTTTGATTTTCAGAATGTGTCTGTCTATTCTTTTTAGAGCACATTAAATTAAGGGTAGAACCCCATTTTCTCAGAGAATTTCTCCTGAAACTGCCAACATCACTCCAGGGACAGACTGAGGTCAGGTGAACTCCACGAGAGGCCTGAACACACGCGAGCGGAGTGGTGTGCACGGACCAGCACCAGCCTGCAGCTCACTCCAGCAGAGCACACCTTTGCAGGCGGCTCTTCTGGTGACAGGTTCCTCCTGTCCCTGGAACTGGGTGCCTTGTCACCCCTCTTCTCGTGGAAACTATTCTGCCCTGTGCTCTCAGATCAGGGCTCCTCACTCTTGCCGTTCCTGCCCAGTCCGGCTAACCGGGTGTCACACACACCAATAGTGTCTCTCCCCAGTCCAGCTCACCGGATGTCACACACACCAACAGTGTCCCTCCCCAGTCCAGCTCACCAGGTGTCACACACACCAACAGTGTCTCTCCCCAGTCCAGCTCACCGGGTGTCACACACACCAACAGTGTCCTCCCCAGTCCAGCTCACCGGGTGTCACACACACCAATAGTGTCCCTCCCCAGTCCAGCTCACCGGGTGTCACACACATCAACAGTGTCCCTCCCCAGTCCAGCTCACTGGGTGTCACACACACCAACAGTGTCTCTCTCGAGTCCAGCTCACCGGGTGTCACACACACCAACAGTGTCCCTCCCCAGTCCAGCTCACTGGGTGTCACACACACCAACAGTGTCCCTCCCCAGTCCAGCTCACAGGGTGTCACACACAACAACAGTGTCCCTCCCCAGTCCAGCTCACTGGATGTCACACACACCAACAGTGTCTCTTTCTAATCCAGCTCACTGGTTGTCACACACANTGTCACACACACCAACAGTGTCTCTTTCTAATCCAGCTCACTGGTTGTCACACACACCAACAGTGTCCCTCCCCAGTCCAGCTCACCGGGTGTCACACACACCAATAGTGTCCCTCCCCAGTCCAGCTCACAGGGTGTCACACACACACACCAACAGTGTCCCTCCCCAGTCCAGCTCACTGGGTGTCACACACACCAATAGTGTCCCTCCCCGGCCTGGCTAACCAGGTGTCACACACACCAATAGTGTCCCTAGCAGGCACTTTCTGCCAAAGGATGCTCTATTCCCCACAGCTCCCCAAGAGGGGGCCTAAAGGCAGGAGACACTTTAGCAGACCCAGCTTGGCATGGAAAGCCACAGAGAACTTGGGAGCAGCTCCCACAAATCGTCCGTGCACACTGCACTACATAACAGAATACTGCTGTATAATGACCAGGTTTACTGACATTTCCCAGGTTCGCCCCAATTCGCTTTGTTATCTAAGCACAATTCCAGTAATAAAAGGAGCTCGATTAAATGTGAGGACTACCCAGCATTTACTTCAGGAGTTTAGTCAGATGACCGAAGCAGAAATGAGTTAACGAGGGGAATGGGGTAGGGAAGAGGCAGGAAAGAACATTTTTTAAAAAATGGTGAATTCTAATTTATTTAAAGATGACATATGTACTTTTTCTAAAACTTGGGTTATTTATTTTTCTAAAAATCTAAAATAACTTTCACTATTATTAGAACATAACTTTTTCTTGTAAGGATTTATATATATATATATATATATATATATATATATATATAGATCCTGGTGAATGATTTCAAAATAGGCAATGTCTTCATTGTAAAGTCAAGCTTGGTGGCTCACACTTGTAATTCCAACAGTTAGGAGGCAGAGACGGGAGGACTTAAAGTTCAGGGCCAGCTTGGTGAGATTTTGTCTCAACAAAACATCACAAAAATAGCAATAGCAAACCCCAAACAAAGAAGCAAAAAAGTCAAAACAAAAACCAAAAGACAAAACAAAACAAGACAAAAATAGTATTTGGGGTCATGTGTGGTGGTGTGTGACTGTCATCAAAATATCCAGGAGATCACTAACTCCTAACCACTAGATCACCCGGGACACACTTGGGAAGATGAGGCAGGGGAACTGAACGTTTGAGGCCAGTCTAAGCTAAATGGGAAAGCAGGCTCAAAGCAACATGCAACCAAACAAAAAGCAGGCCAAGTCACAGGGGAGGGGCCCTACAGGTAGCCGCGATTACACACTCAGCAACACCCACAGGTACTTGGCTCCACCAAGGCTTCCCACATCTCTTAAAGAAACTACCTGCGCCCTGGAGTCAGAGCCTCAGGCCTGAAAGTCAATGGCATTGATGCAGGGCTCCTGTTAGCTCCAGAACCCACACTGTTCTGTAAAGGAGCATGCAGAGCCCAGCACAGACACAGGACAGTTGCGAACCTGCAAGACATTCAACCCAAATCCTGACAATTATACATCAACCATGCGCAGTAATTTCCCCAGGTAACAGAAAATACTGAGATCAAAATACAGAGCACAACTAAGGACACTGCTCTGAATTAATTCCCCAAGTTATTTTTGTGATCCTATTAAGAATTCACAATTTATTAGTTTAAGTTTCTAATAACATGTCATCATTTTTGCTTTATTCTGTAGCTGTGTGATGTTATTAAGTTCAACAGGAATGTGTGTCCTTTGACTTTTCACAATATAAATACATACAGCACACACATATACAGAGCTTTCCGTAAAACACACACTGCATCTCAAGCCGTCTGTTCTCACTTAGCTGCTTGGTTTTGATTTGTCTTTATTTATGGGGTTTATCATCACGCTGAAGGGACTCCAGTGGAGGCTGAAAATGGGATACAGGGTGTCAAAGCTAACAGGCATTGGACACCTGCCCAGCTTTCGGGGACTTCAATGTGTCTGTTTTGTTCCTCTCATACAATTTAGCCAGTCTCCGGTTCCCGGAGGTATCTTATACATGCACAGTGGCTTCAAACCCGTGTTCACGTGCTCTGTACTGCATGAATCCATGGACTGAGCATGACTCTGTGCACTCCTGGAGGCAGGGGACCAGGCTACCCTGCTGTGGGGAGCTGTGCACTGAAGAAGCTCAGCATCCCACGTGGGCTCTTATACCCTGGGCATCCCACCTGACTAGAAGGACAACCTTTCTGGGGTACTTCTGGACATCCGCCACTCTGTCACTGGGGAGTACCCTGCCATACCCCAAGAGTCGGATGTCCCTTAGGCTGACTTTCTTTGTCCTCACCTCACTTGGCACATTTCCATTTCCCTTCAGCGGTACTTACCACTGTGGTCTCATCTTCTGTAGGGCAGGAGTTGGCTGAACAGAGTTTGAAGCCCTCAAGGATAATGATCTTGGCCTATTTATCTCAGGGCCCAAAACATGTTTGCTGATTAGCTACACTCACGGTCGGAAGAAGCACAGCAAGGAGATGGTGGCAACTGTTTCCAGGATCAAACATGCCAATGTGGGGAAAAAATCAGAAATTCCAGGTAGCAGTTTGGTAAGTCAAGGTAAATGTATACTCCATGGTACACTGGCATTGGCATTCCAAAGGCAGACCAGCACACTCACAAAAATTCCAGGGCAAAACCCCAAACCAAACCAAACGAACCCAGACAAACACCCCACAATCCCACAAATTTATGTTTATCTTCAATAACAAAATACCAAGATAATGGAAATACACAAGATTATAAGGGAGGAAAACCCCTCTGATATTCTATATTCTCTACTCAGAAAAAGAAGCTGTCTTTAGCCAGTGAGTTGGTGGAGACTTGAATATGTTACCCCCTGCAGCAACTCATCCTCCGGCTGGACCACACCTAGACATGGCCCATCGCTTGTTACCCCTCCCTTTTCCAATTATCTGGTATGTTTGAAGCCAAGCAAATGGATTTCAAAATTAGCTGGTCAAATAAAATTAGGGAGAAAAAATATCTAGCCTAAACAAATTCTCTACACGATGCCTCTAAGCACAGATAATATTTCATTAGCACACAATCCCTAACCACAGTCATTCTGAAATGGCTCACTTTCTTAGAGAAAACAATAAACCTCTGATTTTATAAAGCTAAGTGAACTCCTGGGCCTGCAGACACTGACGGAATATCCTTACTTGGTTTCAATAAGAGAGAGTCAGTAAGATCAGCCCTACTAAATTTAGCCTCTGAGCTGATTTCATCACTAACCCGGCTTCTCTGCTGACACAAGAGAGAAGGCCCAGGGGACACAGCTAGGCTGGAACCAACCTCTTTAACAAGCCAAAAATGGTCACAAAAGAACCTGCTACCTTGCACAGGAATGACTGCCAATCAGGGTAAGGCCCGGAGGGCTCATCCTCCACGTTCCAAGCATGCCTGATGGCCACACCTGCAAGAAGCCCAGTGCGCGGTACAAATCCTATTCCCTTCTACTGGCTCATATATTGATATTTGTAAATGCAACTACAATTTCATCAGCCAGATTCGGGAGCTTTCCCAGAATAAGAAAAACAAAAAAGGAAAAAAAAAGCCCTAGAAACCTGATCCAACACAAAGCTTGAAACAATCTGGAGAGACACATATTAAACTCGAATCAAACACTAATCATTTTTCTACCTTTACAAAAAGTCAATCAAAAAAAAATTAAAAATTTCAAAAATGCTTTCATCTAAATGACATTTTATTTCAATACCCAGATGTTCAGGCAAACAACTGAGCCTTCCACTAGCCACAGCGCCAGCACGGGCTGAGTGATGATACTGGCAGTGGCCCCGTCAGTGTGGCAGGCCTGTTGGTCTCTGCTGTCAGGGCTTCCCGTCCTGTGAGGGGGTGGGAAGGAGGGGGAGGATGCACAGACGTCAGAAAAGGGCCAGCTGGGAAGACTAGCTTTGCTAGTCTTTGCCTAGGAGAGAAGATCCAGACACAGCCATGAAGGGTGTGTGTGTGTGGGGGGGGCACATTTACATTTCAAAGGAAGCATGGAGCGGCAGGGCAGGGTGAAGGGTGAGGAAGAGAGGCAATCCTCTGCCTCAATCCGGTTCCCCCCTCCTTTGCACACGGCCCACTTCTTTTCTGTCACCTTCGATGAAGCATCTCAAGTCGAGGAGGATGTTTTTCGGAACTTTTAGCACCATACTGACCTTTCCCATCTTCAGTACCTTCGAAAACATCTACTAAACTGGTCTGAACTAGAATTCTAGAATTCAAACAAAATTCCCCCCTTTAAAGCCCTCTACATTCTACACAGACTGAATGAAAACAGAAAGTTATTCCTGAGCTGAACTAGTGTGATGTGCTCGTGCCCAACCTCCCGTTCCACAAGGGGAAATCAACACGCCTAGATTTCAAGGCAGGTTTAGGGGCCAGCAGTAGAAAATGGAACAGCCCTCTGCTTTCCTTGAAACAGATTGCTTTACGCAAGAAATAAATGCAATCCAAACACGCATATAGATCCATGACCCAGATTTAATGTTCAAAGAAAGTGGTCATAAAGTTACATCCTTGGGGTACAGTAACAAAAAATAAGAGTGAATCATTTTTCATTATTTTGAATGTATTACAAGGTATTTCCATGTGATTTACTCATTTCTTTTCTTATTATGGTGCTGGGCATTGAACCCAGAGCCTTGCACACATGAGACAAGTGCTCTACCACTGAGCTATAACCACTCCAGCCCAGTACAGGACATTTAAAAATGTTTATGGGGAAGAAAGAGATGTCAGGTAAAGGCAAAACGTTCAGAAGCAAACACATCATAGTTTTATTTCAGCTTTTTGGAAACTAAAGAAGAGTTGATGTTCTTTTTTTATACTTTGCCTTCTATTTTTTTAAAAAATTATTGAAATTTTATTGCAAAGAGCTTCCAAATTAAATAAACACACTCACACACACCCAAAGTAACCAGTCCCAAAGTCTATACATCTCAGTGGACTTCTGCACAGTTAGAATTCCGTCCATTCTAACTGATGTTTGTTTTAGTGTTGGCTTTGAGGGAGATCTTGTAACTGGAAATAGAGGGTAGAAGGGCAGAGCGGGAGTCACCAGGTGTGGAGTTTGTTTTCAAAGGGCGAGGGTGGGGGGTGGGGGGACGACGGAAAATAGTCTGCAGAATGCATGCAGGTGACCTTTGAGTGTCTTCCCAGAGCACAGTACTAAAATCAAATACCACATAATAAGCTACAAGGAACCAAAATAAATACCCAAGATACATTATACTCCATAAATCTGAGCATTCCTAAGCAAGATGAATACAAATCCCTTAGGTCATTGGTCTTGGATTTGTTCTCATCTGAGAGGCACTGTCCTACCTCCCTTCAGAGTCTTCTAGAAGGAGAACAGAGAAACAAATTCATAAATAAATAAATAGAAAGACCACTTCTTCCTGCCAAATGCCACTGCTAAAGACAAAATTAAACTAAGAAGATGGAACTGGTGCCGGACAGGTTTGGGAGGCATACACTTGACTGATAGTGGTTTGAGGTTTCTCACACAGCACTGTAAGCTGTGGAGAGCCCACTGCCTGTCTTTTCACAACAGAAACTCACACTTGTTTCCCAGTCAGAAGCGCGTCTCAAAGCAGAAAGGAAACATTAATCTATTACTGGGGACTTTGCAAATTAGTACTTCATGAAATCATTTTTTTTGTGTGTGTGTATGACTACTGATACCAACGAGCCGGCAAAACCAGAACTCTCTGCATCTAAACACCTTTACAAAAACAAATTCGTAATACTAGATTCCCTAACACCATGCCCATGTTAGGGCCACAGGCAAAGAAGGTGTCTCTTTTCCTATTAGCTTACAAGAGCATTTACTCTGCCAAGGACAATACTTTATTTTGATTTACACTCAAAGCTAAAGGCACATCACTTTAACACACTCAGACTTTATTTTTGAAATTGCATCTTCTTTTCAAACAGGTTTAACCCAATATGCACTCCTGCAGAACTACTCAGTATCAGTACAGTAGGGTACGGGCATTAGACAAAGAGTTAACTGCAGGCCCGTGCTTAAGAACCTGGTGCCTCCGGGGACTGGGGAGTCCACAGACACAGCTTGACAGGTGTGGTCCCGTGACGGGGGTGGGGTTGGAGGGAAACTACTGAGCCAGGACGGATTCCCAGAGCTGACAGGAGGCAAGGCAGAGGAAACTGTGAGCAGGATGTTACTACACACAGAGGAGAACTACAGGCTGCCAAAGGGAAGGAGGCTGCAGAGAACTCAGAGTGTTACGTGATGCTGAGGCTGGGGGAGAGAGACGTGGGTGACCAACGGAGAAGGGCAATAAGAAGCCCCAAAGATCCACTATGGGTTTTGTTGCTGTTTGTTGGTTCCTACAGACAAGCATTCTAAGTTCTACCCCCAGCTGCTTTTTGTTTTGGAACAAGGTCCCACTAGGTCACCCAGGCTGACCTTGAACTGGTTGTAGGGTTCAGGCAGGCCTTGAACTTGTTATAGCCTGTTTCAGCCTCCTGAGCAGCTGGGATTCAGGCCCTGCATCACCAGCCCAAACTCTACTGGGTTTGAAGACACATGCATGGTGACAACGGGGCCATGGAAAGGAGGCTAGGAGCCAGCATTCCAGAGGTGTGTGGCCAACAGCAAGCCAGAAGCAGCTCACGCATGCGTCTGGATGGTTGCGTGCTCTTAGATGGTCTCAGACCACCACCACCCCCCGCCTTCCCCACCCCCGCCCAGATGTTCTTCAGGTACAGCCAAGTTTTCCAAGTATAAGCTATATTTATATGTATGTTTTTGTCTTACCCTAAATATGTCATGTGTGTTTCCTAAAAGTCACATTTGATTGCCAGTGAACATATCGGGTAAACACTAAAAAAGACAGCCTCTTACCTGAACAGAGCTGTTCCACTTTTGTGTAGTTTAGAGAGACGATGTCATTAACCCATGCAATGATGTCATGCCTGCTCATAGTCTCCTGGGTTATCGAGGTAGAATACACGTTGACCGCCATTCCCCAACTAGGATAAAACAAATGAAAATAAGTTTATTTACTCACAAGAGAAAAAAAAATCACCTTAGAAATATAAAAGACATGCAATCATGAAGGACATCAGTGGTGGAGCTTTACAACGAAGCTTCTTCCTGTGGGTCCTGACCCCCCACCCTCACCCCTACCCTCCGGCGGTAGAAGGGCATAGGAAGGTGGTGAAAATCTGCCAAGAGTAGACGGTTTCTGAATACACAACATCCCACACTTAGTTCACAATCGGATGTGTACTGGACCCACAGCACTCCGGGCAGGGCTTGGCCTGTTGTTTCAAGAGTCCTCACTACAGCCTTCATGCTCAACACGTATCACACGCACTCCCGCCTGCCCGCCGTGACACCTCGAAAGGCCAGCGAGCACTGCCTGAAACACCCTGGCTCGGATCTCAGACTACTGTGTTTTGTTAAGGGAAGTTATTTTGGATGTACATTCAAAGCTTGCTGCTCTTATGGAAACATACTGGCTTCATTACAGAAAACAAGGCTTTTAATATTTTCCCACTGTCAGTCCTTAGCACCTAACTTATCAAAACAATGCAGTTTTGGATTGGATTGTGCTAAGACCAACAAGCACATCCATCTCTAGTATGCAAATTTGCTTTCATCTTTCTTTTTCCGTCTTTTCTATTTTTTGAGACAGGGTCTCACTATCTAGCTCGATCAGGCTGGCCTTGAACCTGCAGTGAACTTCTGCCTCTGTTTCCCAGTGCTAAGATCACAGGTGTGAGCTATTTTGCCCAGCTTTGCGGTGAAAATCACATGCTTATCAATGGACTAGTTTAAAGATTTTTTTTTTATGATTTACTGTCATAAATGTCTGAGTCACAAACCTATTTTCCCTACCTACCCAGCTGAGCTCAGGTAAAAATTTCTCAGGTGGAAGGGGGTTTGGAGTTGGAAGTTTCAGCGGCCTTGCTCTAGAGGGAGCAGCAGGCCCGACTCGGCCAAACCCTTCTGCTGTCCTTTCTCCCCTCACTTCCTTGTTCACTCTTTATTTGGACCACATTTCATGTACTGTTTTCCTGTGGTGCCATGTCACATTTCTCCCATCTAGACTAAACTTCCTCAGGCTCCGAGATTCTGAATTTCTAACAGAATTTAGAGCCTCACTTTTGACCTTAAGTCTTCATGGGACATTAAGTTACTGGGCTTACAACACTGTGCACCACAACAATCTTGTTTCTTTTTTAAAAAAAGATTTATGTTACAGGGTGGTGGTGGTGGCACACGCCTTTGATCCCAGCACTGAGGCAGAGGCAAGCAGATCTCTGTGAGTTCGAGGCCAGTCTGGTTCACAGAGTGAGTTCTAGGACACCAAGGGCTACATAGAAACTGTCTCAAGACAAAACAAAAAATTTATTTTGTGTGTGTGTATGTGTGTATGTGCGCACACACACATATGTAAGTGTAATACCCATAGAGGACAGAAAAGGCTGCTGGGTTCCCTGAAGCAGGACTTAGAGGTGGCTGTGGGTTAGCAAAGCAATTAAACACTTTAAATGCTGCTTAACGAGCCATCCTAGGTGGAGTGTGGAAGACGGTGGTGTGCTGGTGTGAACCATGG
>JAQHUG010000217.1:840145-860487 GCA_028555095.1 Dicrostonyx torquatus
AGCCAGCCCCCCACACCTTAGCTCTCAATGCAAGCCAGCCCCCCACACCTTAGCTCTCAATGCAAGCCAGCCCAACCCCCCACCTTGGCTCTCAATGCAAGCCAGCTCCCCTCCTCGCGCTCCTCCCGCACCCCCACCCCCGCCACATTTTAAAGCTCCAGGAAGAACTGCAAGTGAAGACAGAGTCGTGGCCTCTAATAAGGCGGAGGTGAAGTTGTTTCAAATCCTCATTTCGTAAAGGGGATCAAACCCAGGGCCTGGGGTATGGCAGGCAGAGTGTTCTACACCACTGACCTGTATCCCCAGGTTTCTAATTTTATTTGGGGACTGACGCTCAGCTAAATTCCCCAGGATAGCCTTGAACTCCTTCTGTAGCCCAGGCAGGCACTAACCCCAGTTTCTCATTCTGGACTTAAACCCCAATGATTTTTAAACATATGTTTCCATGAAGAAGGCCTGAACAGTGGAGCTTTGGGAGAGATTTCTCAGTTTATTGCTGGGAACGCTTTCTGGCCAGAGCACCTGGCAGCTGGAACGCATAAGCCACGCTAGTATTTTAGGAACTGCCACATTTCACGTTTCTAGTACTGTATATTTTGTTGCCAAGACTCTCAACTTACTTTTTGTGGTAAGTTTTAGTAAAAATGGACATTACTGCTTATATCAAAGCTAATAAAAGACTTTAGATTGGTATCTTGACTATGTGTTTAGAATAACATATCCTTAAAAAAGTCTAGCCTTGGTATCTCTGTCCCAAAGACTGGTGCCTATCCAAATGTCTGCACCTTCATTGTGGTAAAAATGACTTAAACACGTGAGAACATTTTGAAATGGAAATGAAAATGAAGTATCAATAAAACTGAGACTATTAATGAGATGGTAAAGTGCAGGCTAACATTTAAAAATATTCTAGCAATTTAAGTCCAAATTGGGTAACAGATTCTCATCCCGAGTCTTTTCTGTGCCCATCCTCTCTTAATTCTTTCCAAAGTAGGCTGAATCAAAAAGGAAAACTTCAAATCAGGAAACAGAACGCTATTAACTTTTCAGTTCCAACCTGGAGACAGAAAGCGTCCCTTTGGCTTCTGAGTCCCCTGTCATCTACAAAGTTCAGGATTGACACTTGTGCAATCGAGTTACCAAAAGAAAGAAAGAAAAAGACAAAACATCCCATAAAGTTTCAAGGAAGATTTAAGTAAGGCTGCAATTTTGCATTGGGCCACATTCTAGCCGTCCTGGGCCATGTGTCACCAGCAGGAAGCAGGTTGAACATCCTTGCATGATAATCTACATCAAGCCCACTCCACAACCCCAGGGACCACAGTCCATACTACATATATGAACAAAGAAATCTCTCCTGAACACGCCAACAAATGGAAATCCTAGTCACTGAGGTAGCTGAGCTAAAGTAAGGGACTTCAGCCAAACTGCTGTAACTGTGGGGACAAACACTCAAGCCGGGGGTGGTGGTGGGGGATGCTAGTTCACCCGCTGCAGCATCTTTCTCTCAACAGGGTCTGCTGTGAAGACGCCGCAGCCAAGAAGCAGCCGTGCAGGCATGCTGGTGCTCAGCTGGTTCCTTCTTTCCCCCTTTTTAATTCGACCTGGGACTCCAGCCCCTGGGATGGTTCTGTCCACATTTGGTCGGGGTGGGTCTTCCCTCTTCAGATAAACTATTCTGGAAGCAGCCCCACTGACTTACCTAGAGGTGTGGTTTCTTGGTAATTCTAACTCTAGTCAAAATGACCGTGAAGAGAGGAAACCAACAGAATATTTTCCTGTTCATTCTGCAGTTCTGGGAATCGAACCAAAGGCCTCATATGAGTGCCAGACGAGGGCTCTGCCACTAAGCTACATCTTAGCCCAGCCTCTTAGTTAGTACTCCTGTTTAGGACATCAAATACCATTTTGTATTTCAGAAAAAGTTTTTTTCTTTTAAAACAAACTCATTTAGCATTACTAGAATGAACAGACTACTACTCTTTCTATATCAGTATTATGTAGAGAAACATTTATTCACCCACACCAGAGGCTGGGAGAGAGAGGAAGGAAGGGAAGGAGAGATTGGCAGCATTTCTTTCCTCTCCTCTCTTTAGTCTTGCTACAGGTCAAAATTTACACATTATTGCACAAGTAAAACACACACATAAGAGCGCACACACACACACCTTGCAGTATTTCTTTCCTCTCCTCTTTCTTATTTTAGTTATAGGTCAGAATTGCAACATTCCTAGCAAGGGTGTATTACCACTAAAATTTTCAGAAGGGAGAGCTAAAACTGAGCACTTGGGAGGGTAGGAGCTAGCCACGCTCAAACTGGATCAGGTACAAAAATAACAGACACATGGTAAGCCCCTTGGCTTGGGGAAGAATGGAGCAGAGCTACACCTGGTGTTTTCACAAGGGTACAGGGGATTCGAGCTTAGGTCCTTACACAAGTGCTCTTAGCCACTACAGTATCTCTGCAGCCCCGGGACCTGTAGGTCAATTACTGACTGGCCTGCCTAAGAAGGGCGCTGAGGATAAACTCAGGTCTGGAGTGTGGCTCTGCGTGCCAACTGCTGCTCAACTTTAGAGCCAATGTGGACTGAGAAGACAGAACAATCTGGGAGTAGTCATAGCCTGTCCCCATGGCTAGTTTCTAGATTTCCAGGATTCATTTGGCTTAGAAATCTTAAAGCATGTTTTGGAAATTCATTTTGAATTCAACCATTAACTAATAAACCAAACCTTATTTTGACTTTCAAATTTGAGCCAAAGACTTGATGTCAAAGATGTTGTGTCAAGGTTTCAATGACTATATTATTTTACATTATTTCACCCTTAGTTACTGTTATAATTGATATAATGTTAAGAACAATAAATATCCATTTCATTAAAACACCAATTTATTCACATGTTTATATGTGCACATAGTCATTAAGATTAAGTTATTAAATAAGTTCAAATAGTTAATCATTTAATAAAGCAAAGGACAAATGACTTTTTAAATGTCAAAGTGCTTTTTCTTTTAAAAAAGATTCTTGCCTGAAAAATTTTGTACATTTTTTGAACTATAAAAAAGCAGAAAATACAGAAAAGATAAGATTTTAAAAATTTATTTTTTAAATAATTTAAAAAATTATTCAGGCTGGGAATTAGCTTGGCATCTAACCACATACTAAATTGAAAGTTTAATTTCCAAAACATGAAAAAAAGAGCTATTATTTCCTCACTCAGTCACACCCTTATCTAAATTTCTCTCAGTAGCCAGGCAGGGTGGGGCAAGCCTGTAATCCCAGAATTTGGGAGGCAGAGTCAGGATGTTCAGGAGTTCAAGGATATCTTTGACTACACTGCAGTTCATAGTGAACCTGGCAAAAGGAGACCTTGCCTCAAAAAATAAATAATTTTGTGTATGTATAGTAGGATATATGTATCATTTTCACTTTATATGTATTATTTTTTAAAGTGTGAACTTTAAAAAGGGTTCACACACATAATCAGTGCATACATATAGTCTTCTATGTATAACTACATAACCAATGCATAATATAGTCTTCTGCACATAACTACATAATCAATTCATACATAGTCTTCTATGTATAACTACATAGCCAATGCATAATATAGTCTTCTGCACATAACTACATAGTCAATTCATACATATAGTCTTCTATGTATAACTACATAACCAATGCATAATATAGTCTTCTGCACATAACTACATAGTCAATGCATACATATAGTCTTCTGCACTCACACAGAGTTGAAGACTGTCCTGTGTATCTGGACCCTCAGCATGTGACCTTATGTGTAAATAGGGTCTCCACAAATGAACCAGTTAAGATGAAGATACTGGATTAGGGTGGGTTTAATGATTGATACTTTAAAAGGTGGCCAAGAACAATACTCAGATGAAGGAGGCAGGATAACTGGAGGCACACACTGGGTGTTGAAGCTGCACACCACAGGACACATGGGGACACCAGAATGGGGAGGGACAGGAAAGACTCTTTCCTGGAGCCTAAGGAGGAGCGTGGCACCGCAATGGCTTGCCAACCAGAGGGAGAGGATAAAGATTCAAGCACCCGGTGCATGACATCCTGTTGTGGAGGCTTTCAGAGCCTGAGAAGACACGTGACACCAGCCTATCTCTGGAAACACCCTGTAAACATGTTTCAGATCTTCACAGGTCATGGTTATATTATATTCAAGTGTAGGTAAATAGACCAAACTAGGTAGTCAATAGACCCAGTTCCGGAACTGTATATTAATATGTTTCTGTTTGTTTCCCATGTTGTCCAGTGAATTAATTACTTCAAGGCAACAGAAATGGTAAAAGGTTAAATCATCATGAGCTCAAGTAAAAGCCACTGTGTTTTCTCTCTGTGAGTCCGGCAGTGAGTCTCTGGGAGTGCGCTGTTGGTGGCAGACTCAAAGTGAAAGAGAAACTATCATATGGGACTTCCTGCTTCACAGAAGGGAGGAAACAAGACCATCCTAGTATTTAAATAAAATGTCCATAGTAAACCAGGGGAATCACAGGATGTCCTTTCTGATGTAGCTTCCTCTCACAGAATAGCAAATGGATGGCTCAACTCTCCACACACTGTTGTAGCTGTGGCCAGCTGTGGCCAGCTGTGGCCAGCTCAGTCCCACCGAAAACAAAGAGAACCACCTTCTACACGCTGGGGAGTGAGAGACAGCTGTCCTCAAGGGAGACTGCTGAAATTTGGCCTCAAAGGTTTGGCAGCAAAAATGTAAAATGGCTAAAAATGTAAGCTGTAATCACAAAATTTACTTAGTAGGCCTAGGGCATCTGTGACGTCACGGTCAACTTCCACGCTGGACTTGGAAACAGATGTGGGCATGGAACTGGCTGTGAGTGGATTCTGAGGCTCTCAAAACAGCACGTGCAGATAACCTCTTTCTGTTTTGTCTCCAGAGTCAACTAAAGGGAGTTTTCCCCCAGGGGCTTAGAGCTAAACTGACAGCCAAACAGGCAACAACAGAGCTGCCACATTAAGCCAGAGCTGGTTGTATGGGCCTCTGGTTTGAACTACTCAAGAGTCTGCTGCAGGAGAGTCCCAAGTTCAAGGCCAGCCCTGGCAACTTAGTGAGCTCTTGTCTCCAAAACTGAAAATATCAAGCCTGAGTATTTATCCTAAAGTCAACATATCCCAGAGACAACTGCACACCAGTGAACAAGCAGCATGACTCACAATGGCTAAATGATAGAACCAACCTAGGCACCTAGCAACAAAAGACTGGACAAAGGAATTGTCTATATACACAATGGAATTATGTCCAGCCACAGAGAAGAATGAAGCTACACTGTTTGCAAGAAAATGGACCTAACTACAGAGAATCGTGGTAAGTGAATTAAGTCAGTCGTATACAAAAACCATGAGAACAGATGACATGAAAATAAAAGTCAAACCGTCCAGGGGAAAAGGAAGACTACGGGGTGGAGAGTAGGAAGGGAAGGGGGGCAGAGTACGGAGGGGCTATGTTTCCAGAACACTGTGAACACGCATGGAAAGGGAGCAATCCCTGTCAAATGAGAGAGAAGGGAAACGGAGTAGGGCCACAGAATTTTAAATGAGGGGGCGTCCACTGTTTGGTTCTCTGGGCGAGATTCTGAAAACAGGCAAATGTTCCTAGCTGTCTTTAAATGGTTTCTACACACATTTTATTCTTCATCTCAATAGCAGAATCTTTGATCTAGCACAAGAAGAACCACGGCGCCGGACGGTGGTGGCGCACGCCTTTAATGCCAGCACTCGGGAGGCAGAGGCAGGCGGATCTCTGTGAGTTCGAGACCAGCCTGGTCTACAAGAGCTAGTTCCAGGACAGGCTCCAAAGCCACAGAGAAACCCTGTCTCGAAAAACCAAAAAAAAAAAAAAAAAAAAAAGAAGAAGAAGAACCACGGCACAAAGAGATGATTATCTACATAATTACAGCATTCTCTACAGAGGTAAAAGAGCACTTCATGTCTACCAAGAGAGCAAAGAAAACCCAGCTTCCAAACTTAACACCTTCACATGGCATTTCAAAAATGGATTTTGTTGTTTTTTTCTAAACCGTCATAATTATTCTGTTACAATACTACTTGATGTGCACAGGCTGAGCACTCCTAATTCCCAAATCTCAAACACAAACTGCTCTAAGATCTGACATTTGGGAGCGCTGAAAGACAAGAGTCTCAGACTAGGATGCTCCTAGCAGTGCGCTCTGGAGGCACCCCCAGATCTGAACACATCGGAAACGGGAAATGGTTCTGCTTGAGGGCATTTTAATCTGCACTTAGAAAATGAGCATGAGCATGACTGCTGCAGATCTGTGGAGAGAGGCCAGAAGACGCATCCTTTGCTCCTGAAGGATTTTTGTGCAGGTTAAACACATAAGACCCATACACATTAAAATCTAAACTGAGACTTCATTAAAGCATCTAGAATATACTTTTTGTTTTGTTTAGTTTTCAAGACAGGGTTTCTCTATGCATCCCTGGCAGTCTTGAAACTCCCTTTGGAGACCAGGCTGGTCTCGAATTCAGAGAACCAACTACCTCTGCCTCCTGAGTGCTGGGATTTAAGGTGTGTACCACCACCACTTGGCTTAGAACACACTTTTAATGACCCTTTTGTATTAATGACTTTTAAAAATGGGCTAAAGAGTTGGACATGTCATTAAAGAATGTATTCAGTCAATATGCACATGGAAAGATTCTCAACTGTAATTTGCAATCTTAACAAGACACCTCTAAACACCCACAAAAGATGTCCAAACCTGAGAGAGGGACAGTCCACATTGGCCAGAGCTCTGATGAGGGCGGGAGAAGGTACAACCACTCTGGGGAACTCTTTTCAGGTTCTTCGGCTGGGGACTCAGCTGGTAAAGAGAGCACCAGCATTCTCAACACCCACATAGAGGGCCAGGCATGCAGGCATGGTGCACGCTTCTAACCCTGGAGAAGCGGAGACAGGTGGCTCACTGGGACTCACTGGTCAATCAGAACAGACTACTAGGTGAGTTTGATGCTAGTGAGAGAGACTCTGTGGTTAAAAAAACGAGGTTCGGAAAGTACCCCAGGACACTTGAGGTTGTTCTAGGGCGCACACACTCTCCCTCCTTCACCCCACCCCCACAAACACACAGCTAAGCACATCATTTCCCTCCTAGGCACTTACCCCAGGGACATGCAAACATGTCCCCACCAAGATTTGCACATGAATATTCAGATGCTTCAGTCTTAACCACCCCAGACTGAGAATGCTAATGTTCAGCCGCTGCTGAGTGGTTTGCCGTATGATGGAATACTACTCGGCAGTAAAGAGGAAAGAACTACACCACTGTGGGTACAGCCATGATGGATGCATCTCAAACTCATGACACTGAGTCAAAACAGCCAGATGCTGAGCCGTGCATCCCATCTGATCCCATTCCACACAAACCATTGTGACAGAGGGTGTCTCTGTGGTTCCCGGGGCTGTGGGGAGAGGAAATACGGGCTGTAAAGGGCACAAGGAACTTGGGGGCAGTGATGGAAATGTTCAGAACCGACCTTACCCAAACCCACTGAGGTACACACTTAAAATAGATTCAGTTTATTGTTTCTAAATGAATTCTTAATGAAGTCGATGGGATTTTTAAAGAACACCTGCTATAAGCCATGTCTTGTGCCAGGTATTTAGGACACAAACATCACAGATTATAAAGGCAGGAAGAAAGTCACAGACGCTAATAGCTAGCTTTCTGCCCGGGACTTTTTGCCCCAGGCAACAGTGTGTGCTCTTCATGTTCCTGGCTCATTCAATCCATATAACCACCCTGTGGGGTTGGCACTGTTACCTCCCTAGGTACAGTAGGGAAATGACGCTCAAGGAGGCAGAGAGCATCTGCCCTGTCATACGGTTTGGACTGAGGCTGAGGCAGAGAACATATGTCTTATGCCAGAGCCAAGCTTTGCCCACTGGAGTCCAAGCAGCTCTCTGGCTGGGCACTCTGAACACCCTCCAGACCCCAATACATGGTAGGAAGGAGGTGCCAGATCTGGACAGAAAATGCAAAGGAAATGAGGAAGCAGAAGCAGCCAGTGCTGCTCATGGGGACATCTTAAAGCCACTGTTGTGTGCCTTTCAGAAATCCCAAGGAGAGAGAATCGATTCCCCAAACTTCAAGTACTTGCAGATTTATCCTGAGTTTCAGGCCCCTGGAAGAGATCTGAAGGAGGCCCATTTAATCCCGACTGCCTGGGGCCACAGCCAGCCTAGGTTCCCTTAGTGCTTAGACCATTTGCTACTCTGGAATTGCTGGAGGAGCAAATTTACTCTGCCTGGAGTGAAAGAAAAACAGAGGGGAGGAAAGCCGGGCACACTCACCCCAGAAACCCTCATTCATGTCCACACTTTGCACACATCTGCCTCTGAGAAGCCGGCCCTCCTGGGACCCTTGTTTCTGCTTCCTCCTTTTCTAGCAAAAGTCTGTCTGGTAACACGCCCCAGAGTCTGTTTACTTCAAGGCTACAGCACGGTGAAGTTATTGCACGCAAAGCTGTCCTTTGTTCCTTCTTAACTGGCAGTGTCCCTCGGGTGCTCTCAGACTTCATCCAGCCTGCCGGGTGTGCAGGAAGGCATGCTCCTTGTGGATGGCTGGCTGCCTGGCCAGCATCACGGGACCTACGGGTTACTTTAAGGGCAGATACTGATATTCCTAGTCCTCCCTCCCTCTCTCTCTCTCTCTCTCTGTGTGTGTGTGTGCATGTGTGTGTAACTGTCCTAAAAGGGAGGTTAGGTGGGTCAGAGGCCAGAGGACTGTGGTCAGAGTGACGGAAAACCGGCAGTTCCTTGTCTTTGTACAATGTTAGGACCCCACACAGCACCTGACAAACAGCAGGAGCTCAATAAACAGGAAGAAAAGGAAACTGCAAAGAGGATACTGAAAAAGAATTCTCACCGAGGACGACTGTGCAGTTAGGCGAAGATTCACTGAGCATACTAAGCAGGCTGGACACACCACCCAAACCAGCACAGTGTGCACTGGAGAAAGCGGAACAGAGTGAGGACGATGGGTGGCTCCCTGAGTGTAAGACCTCAAGGCGGACGAAAGAGGAGCGCTGTGCATCTGTGACTTGGGGGGCTCTAATGTAAGAACCGTGCTTACACAGCTGGTGTGATGGCCCAGTTGGGAAAGCACTCACTGTCCAAACCTGGCAACCCAAGTTCAATCCCTGGAACCCATGTAAAGATGGATGGAGTGGATAGACTATACAAAATTGTCCTCTGACTTCACAAGTGTGCATGTGCACGCACGCGCACACACGCATGCACTGAATGCATAATAACAAATAAAATTTTAGCTGGGCAGTGGTGGTGCATGCCTTTAATTCCAGAACTTGGGAGCCAGAAGTAGGCAGATCTCTGGGTTCAAGGCCAGCCTGGTCTACAGAGGGAGTTCCAGGACAGCCAAGACTACAAAGAGAAACCCTGTCTAGTAAAAATCAAAATCAAACCAACCAAACAAATGAACAAAACATTTAAAGTAGTATTTGTAGCTGGTCCTGAATGGAACATGCTTGTAACTCCAGTACTTAGGAAACCGAGGGACAAGGAATTCAAGACCAGCCTTGGATATATGGTGAATTTTAGGCCAGCCTGGGCTACATAGGACCTTGCTTCAAAATGGGGGAGAAGGAGAGGCAAAGAGACAGTTCATGGGATAAAGGTCACATAAGGATAATCCCAGTACCCACAAAAAATGTAGGGTGTGGCAGCATGTGCCTGTACTTTCAGTACTGAGGACAAGGAGACAAGAAGACCCCTGGGGCTTGCTGGCCAGGTCTGGTTGAATCTGGTGAGCCAATGTTAGCCATACCCAAGATAAAACAAACACATGGGTCTTCTCTGGGGTGTCTCTCCATTTTGGGCCCCTCCACCAGGACTCTCTCCTTGTTGCTGCCTAGGCTTCTGGCCTCTCCATCTCAGCGAGGCACTGGCATGATTTAGCCTTGTATTCTAAGGGCCCCCATGAGCAAACTGGCAACAGAAGGAAGTTTGTTTGCTAAAGGGAAAATTTGGGTTTAAATATTAACATATTGGCAACTGTGTAAAACTTGATGATGACAACTTAAAACAGTTCACTATTCCAGGCTGAAAACATGCTTGAGCACTCTAGAATGACCAGATGAGAGTGGTCAGGAATGCAGCGACCTTGGAGCCCAATTCAGCAGAGCCACTAAGGCAGAGAGGAGGAGCCCATTTCAGGAGAGCCACTAAGGCAGAGAGGAGGAGCCCAATTCAGTAGAGCCACTAAGGCAGAGAGGAGGAGCCCATTTCAGCAGAGCCACTAAGGCAGAGAGGAGGAGCCCATTTCAGGAGAGCCACTTGATTGTGACCTGTGCTGCACCAAGTGTAGTCTCATAGTAGGCTCCTAAGAAAAGGACGCCGCTGTTCATACTCAGAGTGAGCAGCAGACATAAGAGAGCCTCCCAGAGATGTCAAGGCCTCTGCCATTTCTGACAAATTACCCTCAGGGCTTTGCCAGGGCAGGCTGGCACTAAATAAAGAACAAGGAATTAATGCCTTCAAAGTGAAGTAAAGCAAAATAAGAGGTGCTACAGACGCTCTAGGCGCTCTCGGGAGACGCACTGTCACCTGGGCTCCTGTAACAGTAAGCACTGACCAGAACCCTCCAGGTCAATTCTGTGCATAATTTTCTTTAAGCTGCTATGTTGCCCAGGCTGATCTCGAATTCAAGATCCCTAGTGCCAAGATTACAGGGAACACTTCCACACATGGCCCCCTGTGCACAATTAAAATTTAGATTTCCACAAGTTCTATCCCATAGAATGAATGCTACAGATGCCAGGGACTTAAGACACAATAGTGTTGGCACTGAAAATGCAGACTTTTGCCCATGTGCACATATGTGCAGCTACATGCTCATATGCACGTGCACACATGCATACAAATTATTTTCCTTCTTAAATCCCTTGCCTGCATTCTCTTTTATCCCAAAGTCAAGACCAAAATCAGACCTGATGGAGTCATGCTAGAGGCAGACACATGAGAAACACTGATTTGAACCCTGTTTTCTTAACTAGCTAAGCACTGAGGGGCACTGACACTAAAAGCTGTCACCAACCCCTCCTCCTTCAGAAGGAAGAAAGGACTTTTTAAGGACATCTGTCTTGGTTCAAGTGAGAAAACCCTAATTAAAATGGGGTGCTTGGATGGAAAATAAATACTGTATCCTTTTTTTTGGTAATTTATTGAGAAATTATTTTGCGCAGGTCTATAAAAGTCTGCTCAGCCTTACTGACTGTTTACATTAAAGTAAACAGTCCATCTTTGGGGATGCAATTAACAAAAATTTTGATTCATTAAACAAGAGTTGCATAACATGTACTTATTCATTGCATATGTAATTGGGGGTTTCCACTTGGGAAGAATTTTCTCAAAATAGTAATAAATACGAAGGGCCAGAGATACTAAGGTAAGCAATCAGACTCAAGATGTGCGGGACAGGAAGCTCAGAGACCACCAGTGGGGTGTGCACGCAGTGCTGTAAGAGATGGGCATCTGAACAGTGCATACGATACGGCTGGATATAATATTACCAGGTCAGTATCAGTATTACATAATCACATAGCTAAAAGGTAGCCTGAAACCACAGCCTTCTTTTTCTGTGTTGAGACAGGGGTTCACAGAGGGTAGGCCAGCCTTAACTCCTGATCCTCCCGTTTTCTATAGTTTGAGTGCTGGGATTACAGGCATGTGCCACCACATTCAGCTTTTAAGTAGTCTAACATAATTCACTATGTAAAATGTTATTCTTAAAAAAGGAAGTGGTTGCAAATCTATTTGTCCTTGAAAGTGAAATGAACACAGTTTAAGACATGACCAGATGAGCCATGGTAAACTTCCAGGTCACTTCTGGGACCTCGGTCAGGATGAAAACTCTGGGATCGTCCTGAGTAGCTGCCTGGGCCACACCTATCTCCCTGCATCCCTCACACTGATGGACCAGGCACTCTGTTCGAGCTTCTGAGGATCGAAACAGTACAAGGGCTCTACATTGGCCCCTGAATCAGACCACTGGCTAGGAAGGCGACCCCAGGGTCTGTCCCTTCCTGAGGTAAGCTATGCTCACTGCTTCTCCACCAGGAGAGGCGCATCTCCCTTGTCCTGATCGCTGCTGAGTATAAGTCTTGAGTTTTCTCATGGCAAATTGAGGACATTTTTCCTTACTTTGAGTCACTGTAGGCTCAGGAAATGCAAACCACTACTCTTAGCTGACTGAGTAAGATACTGACAACAAAGAAATTTGTTATATGACGAGCTGTTCCAACCCGTGACTTTGCTAGCACTTGAGATCTTAAAGAGGCATCTAGCATGGACGATGTCCAGAGAAGACAATCAAACATTTATGGAATTTTCCCATCCAAATGGAATGTTTATATCATCCAGTAATTGCCTCTCCTGGAATCTGAGAGATTATCTGTTTCACCTACACATGGTCCCTAAGAACAGAAAAGATGCTGCATCCGAAAAGCAAACCTGAATCTAGAGGGCGAGCTCATGCTGTTGCTCTGTTGCCTTCCTGCACCACAAATGGACACCCCAGAGCAGGCCAGCCTCCCCCAGAAGTCACAAGCATCCACACCCCTTTCATAGAGGCTCTGAGGAAGGCCCCCAAAAGAAGTCTCAAAGTTGAGTGCCTAGCACAGCATTAAGTAACCTCCTGGGTTTTATGAACCCTAAGTAAAATACTAAACACAAAACCAGTACTTGTAAATCGCTCCTTTGACGCTAATGTGCACATAGAAAATGGAGACAGGTGAGGCTAGACCTCTCTTGTGTGTAATTGCTGTTCTTGAGGGATATCATCTGAAATCTACACCCTATAATAGCTTCTACTGATTGGAACACACGTCACAATCCTTTATTTTCTAGATCTATACACAGGATATTCTTCTATGTTCCTAAACCAGAGTTCCCTTAAAAACAAAACAAAACAGGCTGGATGTGCTAGGTGAGTATTTGAGGCTTATTACCTCACTTTTGCTTTTCTTTACAGTTCACTTCCTGGGGCCAAGTAATTTTTTCTTAAAGTATTCAGACACACGAGGTGCATGCTGGAATACCAATTCTGAGATAGTCCTCTCTATATGCTCACTCTCCAAAGCCTGGAGTATGCAAACAAAGATGCTGTGGGCAGAAGGCCAGTTAATAAATCTCATTTCCGACCAGCATCTGCGTAGAACAGAGCTGTAGGGAGTAGCCTCTCCGGGGAGGTCCAGGCCACGACTCATTCGCTCTTTGAATTAAAGATTGTCACCTTGCATGGCCCTTACCACATTTATTTTTTAAGCAGCGCTTAAAATATCTGGATTCCTAACTGCAGTGTGGAGGGTGGGGCTGGAGGCGTTCTGTCGTGCAGTGGGGATAGAAATGTGTGCGGATGGCTTTACTGGCTCATTTTGATACCTGACTGCTTCCAGTGCAATTTCTAACACAGACGTGATTTTTTAAAGGGAATCCTGCTTTCTAATTAAAGTGCACAGGGCTTTCGATCATGATTTGTTACCTATTTAACTTAAGGCTGTAAAAAATGGACCCTGTTACATGCATTGATATTTGCCTTATGATGTCTAGACCAGGACCACCTCTCTCTCTCTCTCTCTCTCTCTCTCTCTCTCTCTCTCTCTCTCTCTCTCTCTCTCTCTCTCTCTCTCTCTCTCTCTCTCTCTCTCTCTTGTGAATAATCTGGTACTTGGCCCCAGGGAATGGCTTAGCAGATAAAGGCACTAGCTAGCCTCCAAGCCCAGTGGCCTGAGTTTGAGCTCCAGAAGTCACATGGTGAAGGAGAGAACACACTCAAGCAAATTTCATCTGTGGCATGTGCACCCACCCACCCTAAATAAATAACAGCAAAAGAAACTAAAAGAAAACAGAGTGACCGCATGCACATTAGTGGTCCTTGAGGAACGCCATTGTCATTTCTAGGTGTTCCTGCAGTGCCGGCAAGGTGAGGTGTACTCCAGTCTAGGCTCCCGAAAGTGTTCCTCTTTGGTAACAAAGCATGTTCCTTGTTTACAGACCTGCATGCAAGCTCTTAGGCCTTACATCTCTTTAAGAGTAGAATTAAATGGACTTAAGAGATGGCTCAGAAGTTAAGAGCACTGGCTGCTCTCACAGAGGACCTGGATTCATTTCCCTGAGCCTACATGGTGGCTCATAACTGTCTTTACCACCCTCCTCTGGCCTTGAAGGGCACTATATGAACATGATACATAGATATACAGGCAAAATAGACATAAAGTGAAAAAAACAAAACCAACAAGACTAGGAGTACATAATCTTCATTGTAAGAAGCCACGTCAGGAAATAAAGCCTGAGAGAGGCTGCTGGAGTCGACCTGGGAATCAGTGAACTAACCAGCCAGGATCAGAACTGCTTCTGGTGTTGCCAGGGCCCTCAGTACACTCAGGCTCTCTCAGGAACCTTGTGGAAAACTTCCAGGCATATCTCACTGTTGAAAGCTACCTCGCCTACAGCCAAGGTCAAACTTCTACTTGGTTAAATCTCTATTGTGGCTTTCAAATTGCCTTCCAAGTTTCCTCAGCAATCAGATAGCTACATTATTCCGGTCTTAGGATGCCAAAATAAGGATGGAATGCTTCCTGGATAGAAAAATGTGTCACATTTTTTCCCTTCTCTTAGGTCTTTCCAAAAAAATATGCAGTAGTTAATATTGTATTGCTCATTCACTTTGAAAGAAAGCAGACCAAGGGAGACACCCAGTGTGTCTGTTTCCAAGTGTGTCCTGCACACCATACAGCATAAATGGAGCTGTGCAGGCAGCTTTCTTCACTGAGCCAACGCATCTCTCACTGCATCGCCCCGCAGTCCTATTCTACAAAATATGAACACAGCGTTTCCAGAGAAGTCACCAGTGTAGTCAGATCTTTACCAAAAGTTAGGCTTGTCTTTTTTTAATTGTATATAATTTAAGATGCTACCATAAAACATCAAAAAGCAAAGCAGAAATCATTTAATAATTAGAAGGAATAACTTGAATTAAAAACACAAACACAATTTCATCATAAAACACTATCTTCTTGTCCCCCACAAGAACAGCCCATTTGACCTTCTTGGCAACCGGTTTTTCATTACCACTTTGAGTTGGTAATAAAGCCGAACTAGGCAACTTCCTCTGGCCCACGTGGTAAAATGTGCACTCCATCCTGGAGCAGCAGCTACTGAAATAGCAGGGATTAAGATGCTCAGGGCTTCAAATTTATTGTCTACAAGAGTAGTTCAAATAAGTCAGTTTTCAAAGCAACTTGATTTTGTTTATTTTTAAATTCTCTTTTTAGGTTCACCCAGAAAAGAAAGATGAAAATGAGAGGGACCTTCCAACTGCAGGATCCCCAAAAGGCAAGTTCCAGAAGTTGAGGACCAACTGTGGCTTATATTACAAGAGTAACAATCACTTGAAATCCGTGAGGATGTCGTGCCAATTCTATTCATTAGAACCTGAGACTTGGTCATCTCAGAAACCATAAGATGTGAGACTTGGTGATCTCAGGGGGCAGCCAAAATTAACTTCAAGTATTTATGTAACTGCTAGAGATGTAATAAGGCAAAGGGTTGCTTCTACCTCCCTCCTTTTGAGACAACAAATGGTATCTCTACTCAATAAGGAAAGAAGTGGGGAGTTTGGGAATCTGAACACAGAATATTCTGCCCATAATATTATTTGAGAATTCAGATGGCAGGCTTACTTTAAAAAGTAGTTATTTCCTGTTGCTCACTGGCTAGGAGGCTGCATCCTGCAGGTATGTGTGCTCTACTTTAAAGCAAAAACATCGCTGGTGGTTATGAAGGTTACATTTAAAAATAACCACCTCAGTACAAAAGAACTTGAGAGGAAATACAATCTGAGCTATCAGTCTCCCTGTAAGTCTGGCCTTGAGCTGCCTAAGATCAAGCTACATTCTGCATCACATTGTTATCCTTATTAAACAATGCAAACAATTTTAACGAGCTTATCTATGGGAACATATTGCCAGATATGTTAATGCAAAAACGATGCCAACCACACAGGCAACTCATTAATCAAAAGGCTCACGATACAATGACCGATAGCATTCCCATCCTCAAATCAGACCTCAGCAAAAATATAAGGAATCACCTTTCTAGTGTAAAGAAGGAAGGGCTCCTCCACCCATGCAGAGGCCATAAAACTCTCAGAAAATGCATAGCGGCGCTGGGGTTTGGTGGGTTTTCTTTTTGTCGTTGTGGTTTTTTTGTTTTTGTTTTTCCATTTTTTTTTAACCCCTGAAACAGTCTAGGCTCTTTCTAATCAGCCTAGGCTTCCATGGAGAGATTTTGGTGAATGTCTGACACTGTGACCTCTGCTGTCAATCCTTGCACCAATCAGCGTGCAGAATTCTTACAAAGCTCCATCAATCTGGCGGTTTAACATCACACACTGCAGCTTCATCTAGAGGATTCCATCTTTTCCTGCATGCTCCCCAGGTTAAGCGCAAGCGCGCTCCTCACCATCCTCCCTTTCTCGCCATTCTCCCGTTTGTTTGCTCCTTTAGTGCCCGCCACCTAATGGTTCCTTTAAATGCTAAAAGGGAAGGAGGAGAGGAAGTGCAGAGCCTGTGTCCCTTCGGGGATGCGGGAAGACGGCATGCAGGGAAGAGATGGAGGGAGACCTCTTGCAGGCAACAAACCTATTCACCCGGGGAAGCCTCCATGCTCACCCCACCAACACAGGACCCTGCAACCAAGCAATCCCGGCCTCCGCGTTACGTAACGGGACTGACCATCCGCAGCCACCCGTGCCAGTACCTGTAGGACCGCTCCCCGCGCACTGTGTGCTTCCGGAAAGGAATGATGGTCCCGTTATCCTGGATGATGTCGTTGTTGTTCTCGCCATTTGGGGACAAGGTTTGGGTCGGCCCAGGCATTGGCGCTCTCCCGACAGAGGGAACACACGCGGAGGCTGGCTGGGGCGAAGGGCTGTGCCTTCCCGCTGCTTGCTGCTCACTCTGCAGCCGCGCTCTGCTCCTGCTCCGCGCCCGGCCCCGCCCTCTAAAGGCCACGCCTCGAAGGCCACGCCCTCTCACGTCAGGGCGCCTGCAGCAGCGGCAGCGACTGGTCACGTGCCCAATGTCGCCATAGCAACCCGCTAACTCGTAGACTTGCTTAGGTTCACGCAGAGCAAGAGCAGCTCAGCGTGAGCGCCCGGGGCTGCAGGCAACAGAGCAAGGGGCTGGCCGGCATCTGGCATGGACCCGCCCAGAGCCCGAGTGAGAACCGGCTCTTCCTTTAGCTGCTTCCTCTCAGACCAAACTGCCCCTGCAGCTGTACACACAAAAGGATTCGTGCCCAGGCCTGGGGTAGCTCCAAGGCCCAGGACAGGAAACGTGGTCAGGTTGCAGGACAAACCCACAAAGACCTGGAGATCTTTCTAGGGAAGGTGGGGGACTAAAAGGGTTAAGCTTTCTCTCGTCCTCTATTCTCCAGAGCAGCCACCTCCTGCTTAAAAGAAGCAGAAAAATAAAACCTGTATGGAAACTACATCTTCTGAGACCATACCGCGAGGATGACCGTTACAAATTAAATGACTCTGTGCAAATTAATTTCCCAAGAGTGATTTTTTAAAAAAAAATTATTTATGTAATCGCCAGTTTATAATATCACCGCTAGAGAAACCTTTTTTCCTTTATAAAAGCAGGCTCCTGTTAGGTCTAGGCTGATCTTGAACTTATGACCACCTTGTTCAAATTACCGAATTGTAGGATTATATATGCCCCAAGGCTCAGCTGTCGTCTAGTTCTTTACCCTGCCCTTTGATTCCTATCACCAATTCTCTGTCCTTTATTAATGTGTGGATTACACAAGTGACCACCTCATTTAACATTTGGAAGCTCAACGCTCAGGCTGCTTTAGCAGTGGAAATGTTACTTGCAAATAATTTGCTGTAAGTCAGGAACCATTATCCCCAATTTAAAAATGAGCAAGTAAGAAAAAGATCACACCAGAAGTGATGAAGCAGACTAGCAAATGACACATTTTTCTTTTTCTTTTTTTTTTTTTACCAGTGTGACCATCCACTAGTGACCTGTGATGTTATAAACCTAGGTAAGAAGTATTTCAGTAAGTGTCCAAACTATTATGAAAAGATAAATGTACAGAATTGTAAGTACTATGCAAAGCCTGAGGTTCCGATAATAAACAGCCCCCACCGAGGACCATGGCTCTCACTTCCAGAGTGAAGAGAGTCTGGATTCTCTACTCATTAGAAGCTCTCTCTGGACATCCATGGAGTGGAAGAAGAAAGTCTGGGGGTGTAAAAGGCCCCACATGAGTGAGGATAAAGGGTAAAGTTCCCAGTTACGGCTTGCTCCACCATTGGCCACTACATGGCCTATCATCGTCCCCATCGTGTGATACAGATATTAATAACAAAAATTCTGTCATTCCTGAAAATTCAACAGCATGTGTCCCCAGTTATAAGTTATTTCTGTGTCAACCTTCTGGGATTGGAATCAAATGTTCCACAGCACAGATGGTAATGATAATCTCGAGCAAGCCCCTCCCCATTTCCTTTCTATTTTATACTCGACTTTTGGCCAGTGATTTTAATAATTTTTATTTTTCTGCTTATTCAGTTAGTTCCACAGGACAAAAGCTGGTTCCTTCATCTGAATCCATCTTATGATAGTTGTTTTTCTCACCCAGTCAGGATCCAGTTCTGACCTAAGACTTACTAAGGAGCACGAAGAGCTAGATAGGTTCAAGTACAGGAGGCACACGGGGTCTCGTTCACATCCCACAGCTAGCTGAAGGGAGCTGGGCCTGAGCCGTTATGAGGCAATGCAATGCACACTTCCTCTTGCTGTTTCTGTTACTTGACCCACTTGCTAATTTCTGCACTGACTTCTTTCCTCTCACTGAAGCTTTCCCTTTCCTGTAGTCAGTCTGAACTTTAAAGATACCGCCCGCGCCTGCGCATCAAATGCACTGTTTTCCCACTGTGCTCTCTCAATGGGGGTTCTTTCATGGAGCTCACTTTGGCATAATCTCATATTTAAATATGTTAGACATAATTAGTACTATGGTGAGGACTAATTTGATCAAAATTTGAATGTCCAGTCCACTGCTTTAAGCTCATTTCTACCCCCAGTTTGCAGAGTAAACATCCCTGCCTATCCACCCTTGTCTGGTTGTTCAAGAAGGAGGGAACAATGCCCAAAAATGTAGTCGGTAGGCTGAAAGGGGAGGGATAGTGGACTCTCAAGCTCTTGTAAATCTTCCTCTATGACTGCTCTGAGCCATGCTACTATAAAGGACCCCGAGAGTTCCTGAGAGTGGCCATTACCCTCTAAGATGCGGGGGTAACAGGGGTAATAATTTGAAAACATTAAACAGCCGCCTTTCATTCCTTTCGCATAAATCAGGTTACCTGGCAGCTAGTCTCCAATTAGCCGTGGGGGAAAGAGGAAGGCAAATTCCACTTTCGGGAGAGGAAGAGTCAATGTCAGAAAATAGAGAAAAGGTGGAACAAGGCAGAGAAAGCCCATCCTTTCAGGGCCCAATTGAAGGACTGTAGGAATGAAGGTTAAACAAACAATCAAAAGGCAGCTAGTTCCCCGGTCTGTCTCCTAGAAGAGACCTGAAATAGGCTGAAGGTACAGCCAAAATCTAGGGGACTTTCTTTGGTCTCATTTCACACTGAGAAATCTAGGAAATAAATGGCTATCCTTGAAGGAAGTCTCATTAATCCTATTTATTCCCAAGGGAGGTGCAGCCTGTCCCAGTGAAGACCTCCTTGCTTGACAAGGTCCAGCCCTGCATCCCAGTGAAGAATGCTTACAAGCTATGGCTCCATCACAGTAAGGACCCCTTTCCTAACAAGGTGTGGCCCGTCACAGTGTCACCACACTTCAGGAAGCTCAGGTTATGATAGTAGTGATGGCAAGGGTGTTATCACAACAGAAACTCAAATAGGAGAGATAGCTAGCTGTGAGAAAAGGGACACAGTGTCAGAGCCAAGTGTGTAGGTGCTGCTAAAGAGAGGTCACCATGGGGACTGGAGAGATGGCTAGCTCAGTTAAAACACTGACTGTTCTTCCAGAGGACCCGAGTTCAGTTTCCAGCACTCAAAAGACAGCTCACAACTGTCCGTAAATGCCAGTTCTAGGGAATCTGACACCTTCACAGCAATGCACATAAAATAAAGTTTAAAAAGAGAGAGAGAGAGAGGGGGAGGGAGGGAGGGAGGGAGGGAGGGAGGGAGAGAGGGGGAGAGAGAGAGAGAGAGAGAGAGAGAGAGAGAG
>JAQHUG010000217.1:860517-894276 GCA_028555095.1 Dicrostonyx torquatus
GAGAGAGAGAGAGCTCAGCATAAAACACTAACAGAATGCCTGTGGATGGCACCAGACCAGAACACCTCAGCACGACTAGACATTGCAAATTCAAGGACTAGCATGGGATCAGGAGTCCCACCCCACCCAGCTTTCTATAAGACCTTCACATCCATTCAGTCCCCACACCTCAGGGAAAGGGGGTAGGCGCTATTTATTAGCTATTTACTCAAGAGATGCAGCTCAAAGTTCCCTAATCTGGAAGATGCTATAATACAAGGAGCTGGCAAGCTTCAAACTTTCTGGTTCCCTAGTCCCCAACAGGTAAGGGAGGTCACACAAGGATGAAAGGGAGTGTCTATGTATACCTAACTGTGGATTACAGCTTTGTTGTGTACCCAGAGGGTTACCTAAAACTGTGTGCAGACTACAGTCCTATGGCTCCAGGTACCCATGGGGGGGGCACTCCTCTCACCAAGCAGGTATTAAAGTTGGGGCTCTGGCTCAGGCAGCTGTGGGGGCTGGGCTTGGTTTGACCACTCACTGCTGTGCAATTTTGACAACTTGTTTCATATCTTTAAGATCCTGTTCCCTGATCTATAGAGCAGTGTATTAATACTGGCTTCACCGTGTTGCTGTGGGGTTAGATTACGGACTGCACTCAAAGCCCCTGACCTTGAGACTGGCAAAATACTCAGGCTTTGACCTCAAGACACTTCCAAGGCTGAGGGTGATGAGCAGGTACAACACAGTTACAGTACAAGGGCTAAGATCAGCACCAAACTCACAGTGGGACTGGGAAGGAGGGCCTGTGTTCTCTGGGCCACTGTACATCACCAGCGCTAACAACAGAAACCTTTTTCTTTTTCTCTTTCTTTCTTTCTTTTTGTCAGAAACCTTTTCTGATCACTTGCCAGGCAGCACCTCTCTTAGGGAAGGATCCTGCACTGCTGTGTTCAGCAGGAGCAGAGCCTGGCAGGCGGGAGGCACTAAACAAATGCAATCATTTATTTGTTCAATGAATGTTTCAGGGGAAGAACAGTTTGTGAGTGAGTGTCCAGTCCAGCGCTTTAAATTCTGGTATCTGGATGGATACCAGAATTCCTGCCCATCAGCCCAGGTTCTTATCCTGGAGGCAGTGTTGTCATTAGAAAGAGGAATGGAGTGGGGAGGAAGGATGGAGGCGAAAGGCTTTTGACAGAGGCAGGAAAGGGTGTGCTCCCTGCAGGACACTGCAGACTGCTCTCTATGGAGGGAAAGCAGAGCGCACAGTGGCAGGGGCCAACAGGAAGAGGCTCTTAAGGCTGGCGGTGCTGAAGAGCTTGGCTTAAATCTGAAGTGATCTGCAAGCAGGAAGTACAGAGAGGGCAATTGACGATGACATTTGCATACTGAATAATGATGATGAGGATGATATGGAAGGAGACTAAACCCAGCTCCCAAACCTATAACAAACAAAACCAAAACAGTGAAGATCTAAACCAACAGATCAAAGGACTTTAGAAGCAAGTACACATTTGAAAATTCAAATAAATGTTAGGATTTGGTAGCTAACAAGCCAGGTAATGGGAGTAGGTTGAGGGTAGGAGGTAGTGAAGGAAGCAGACACATCTCACGTAGGTCCCAAGCATGTGACTAAGCAGATAATGATATCAATTAGCAAGCTTAGGAACACAGATTAAATTGCTGTTTTGGAAGAAAGTTTCTCAAAGTGTGTTTTAGTCATAGAGAAAAACACACAGGACGTGCTGTTAGCTGTCAGTCCATGGGTTAGTCCCTCAGTATTTGTTGAATGTGTGTGTCTCAATTTTATCATCTGTGTTTGACGTGGATACACACTAATTTGCAGATAATTGTCTCCAAAGTGAGTACTGACGCTGAAGCTGCTCTCACTCAGACAGCAAGATAAGACCCTTTGGAATTCTTTAAAAGCTGAGCGATAAAGAGAAAGGTATGAAAGGAAGGAGTTTGCCGAGGGCTACACATCCTAGGAAAGTGCTCTTTGACTTCGTGTGGAGGACAGGTCTCTAGGGCCAAATGTCACAGAAAGTTTGCATAAGATAAGAACCAAGAGAGAAGCATTTACTCCTTTTGGGAAGTTGTTCTCAAGATATTTTTAAAGGGTAGATTTCAGACCAGACCCATCAAAGTTGGCTGAAGAAAAGAAAGGCGTCTTTCAAGGAGGAGGGAAAGCTGAAATTCTTCCTGAAAACATGAGGTTGGCAATGAACCCGATATCAAAGGGAAGAAAAAGGTGTTATGTACAAAGACTTGGGAGCTAATGGGGCTCGGGGAGCTTTGCCTTAAAATGCTCCTCCTTGCAATCTTGGAAGGGACTAATGCATACACAGCTTATGTGCCTCACACAGCTGGATTGCTACCCCTCCCAAACTCTAGAGGAGTCAGTGTCTGGTTGGTTGGAAGCTTCACCTCTGCCCCTGGCATCCATACATCCAAAGAGTCTGGAATGTTTGAGTGGAAGTTCCATCCCAAGCCCCCTCCCCTGGGAGTTGCCTTAGTCCAGACTTTACCTCCGGGAAAGCCCGCCAAATGATGACCCCTCCCCAGAGAGGCTCAAGACCACTCCCACAGAGTATTTAAACTGCCCCCTCCCCGAAAAAACACTTGGTTTTCTGGTCTTCCTTCCCATCTTCTCTCTGGGGGCCTGGAAGCATTAGTATTCATTAAACCTGGGCTTTTTCTAATTTGGTTTGATTTGGTCTGATTTGGATTATTGTGCTGGTAGAGAGGTTTATCAGGGCACAAAAACTTTTAAGTGTCCACTCCCCCAAAAGCTAAAACAAACAAACAAAAAATCGAGGTATTTGAAATGTATGTTCGGCAAGCAGGGTTTCTCAGGCAGACCCAGAGGCCAGAGAGTCAGAGGCAGGATAATAGCCAAAGGGGGAAAAATCATCATCAGGCTTCATTCACCAGACCTACACAAAGATGACTGGATAGGACACCAAACTAGGACTTCGCTCAGGACAGGAACATCAACAATTGCATTTGACAGAAACTATCCTATCTCTCCTCTTCTCTTCTCTCTCTGCATTGCCTTGGATTTGAGAAATAACAAACAAACAAAAAATCCAAAATATAATATAACCCTTTGGATGAACCAGGACTGGATAGGAACCTGATTCCAACCTGGAAGCGCCTTCTCATCACCAAGCCTTTGCCAGGCTTTCCAAGTTTGTGGATGCTGATCTTCATCACTATCAGAGGTGTTCACAGGTGTTGCACCATCTCTGAGGGCGGCTTCTCCAAATACAGACAGGAGATTCCACTTGGCAGTAGCCTCTGCTGCCCTAGGACAGGCCATTTCTCACATGTGTGTGCTCCATTATATTTTCAAATGGGAAATGGGAGGTTCTGTTTACCAGTGACTTAAAATATGCTACACACCCCACATTACATCAGTGAGTAAGTACAGGGTCTGCTGGCCAGTGGCGCTGTCCCTGAAATCACATTAGTGACACAGAAGAGAATTTGGATTTGATTAGTGTTTCCTATGGGCTTGATAAGAATTTTGTGATACAAGCATGCCTCCTGGCTTTAGATAATACAATTTATTTAATCAAAGTTGATAAATGTTCTTTCCCAGATTCAGAAAGACCTCTTCAGAACTGGCATTTTGTTTTGTTTGGTTTGAGGCAAATTCTCACTATATAGCTCTGGCTGTCCTAGAACTCACTATATAGATCAGACTGGCCTTGAACTTAAAGAGATCTGCCTACCTCTGTCTCACAAGTGGTGAAGTACTGGCCTTTTTAAAAGACCCAAACAAATGACTAACCTCTTTCTCGGACCAAACTCAAGACCTCTGGAAGAACAGCAGGCTCTTCTAATCTCTTCAGCCCCTAGTACTGACTTTTGAGATCATTGGTCTTTGCATGTAGTTTATGAGCCATGCCAATAGCTCAGTGGATTTATCTGGAAGGCAGAGTTTTGCAGTTCTCCTTCTAGTGTGCCAGCAAAATAGCAAGATTTGCATGACGTTAAAATATAGATTATTGATTATATCATATAAGATGGTAAGAGTTCTGTGTTGAGTTTTCTCTAATTTACTTTTTCTTAAATTTTCAAAAGGTTTAGTTTTTTTGGAGTAACTTACAGAACACGATGTGGATGCAGTTTTCAAACATTTGCAGAACATTACAATTTTTGCAGTCATTCAATCAAATCTACAATGTCAGGTTCCAGTCCATTAAGTAAAATGTGTTTTTGAACTATATCATCTGGTTAAATCTCAGAGCGTTAAATACAATCTCCAGAGAAATACAGAGTAATAAACATAGTGAAAAATTTATTATCATATGAATACAGAAACCAAGCAACCATGCTTGCAGAAACCAAGGAAAGCCCACTGTGATACCAGTGTCCATCTTAGGGCTTAACCTCTCTTTGGCGAGTACTTACTGAGGACTTACTATGTGCTAGGCTAACTTAGGCACTGGAGAAACAAATATACAGACAAATCCCTTGCCTTCATGAGCTTGCACGGACGTATAAGGATGTGCATTGGGTGGGGTGACTAGAGATTAGAAGCAGTATGTCAGACGGTGGTAAATGCTACAGGAAAATATAAAGCTGGGACAAAGGATACAGAAAAAGGATGGTCCGATTCTAAATGGGCTGGTCGGTGCCACCATGGCTGCAATGATGACATTGATCCTGTGACTTGTGGTGTAGACCACAGTAAGTGCAAAGGCCCTGAGGTGAACAGGACGAGAATCAGGTGCCTTTGTGGCAGAGGGAGTGTGTGTGTGCATGTGTGGTGCAGAGAGACAGCTGTTAGAAATGAGGTCAGAAAAATCACAGAGAGGCCACAATGTGCAGGGCTTTGAAAATGTATTGTGAAAGTCTTTGGCTTAAAGCCAGCGTTAGAGACCGTTCATATGTAGTAGCGTTAGCAGTGTGGGCACACATGTGGAATGCTCCCTAATTATAGTAAGGACAGCACCTAATATTTCAGTGCTTTTCATGGGCCAATTGTCATGCTTTACAATGTGTCAGTATTTTCATCCTCAAAGAAACGTCAAAGAAACAGGCTATTTTAAGTCCCTTTTGTCAAGGACATAACTACCTAGATGACTTTGCAAGATCAGCAGCCAGATGTGGCAGAGCTGGGCATGAACAAGCCTTGTCATATGTCAGAGAGTCATCCTCGGCTTGCTTGGCTCACCTTTCACTGGGGTCTGGTTAACCTGAGAGGTGGAATGCAGAATCCAGGTCAGTGATGGGGAGGGGCGAGGCTGCAGAAGGTCAGAGGAATGTAGGAAGCAAGGAATGTCAAGTGAGGTCAGGCTGAGAGGCAGAGAGCCCTGAAGTCAGAGGCTAAGCTGGAGACCAATATTCAAGGGGGATGAGGGACTGAAGAAATGAGGACAGAAACAAGCAATGGCTGAGAGAAAAAGAGCTAGAGGGTGGGGGAAGAAACACTAGGATTTTGAGTTACGAGTGTCTATGATTGGAAGAGAGAAAGAAAGATTTTTCTAGCCTGATTTATTGTGATTAGTGATTTTATTTCTGTGTGAGCCTCAGCTAGCACTGCCTATTTCTTGGATGCCTTCTGAAAGCAGAGGAGACCACAGGCACTTTTTGGTATTTGTATTCAAAGTTTAAATCTGTTTTCATTTTTACTACGCCAAGATGTTGTAATTCACCCATCCAGCTCTAGACATGGCTATTTGAATGTGTTCACTAAAATGTGCCTGTGTCTGAATTTATGAAATTCCTTTATTTCCTCCTCCTGCTTATTTCCATGCTAAAATGAGAACATATCTTCATGGAGTGACTAGATAGGACGGCTTAAAAGTGGTAGGGGGCATGTAGGGCTCAGTCCAATAGGGAGAGAAATGAAGCGGTTCTAAGTACCACTAACAAATCAATAACCTTCCAGAAGATTCCAAGGCTTTCAAGAGAAGATTTCCTCAGGGGTTCTCAAATGTCAGCCAACCTTGAGCTTTATTTGTTAAATCTGATCCTGCAAAGTTGACCTAGCGAAGAGATGCAATCACGGAGCCCGGAGGAGTGGCGAAACAGATGCGGTATCAGGTACCAGTCTGTAGACTTTCAGAACCACTCAAAGCCCAGGGCAAGAGAGCAGGGATGCTAGGAGGGAAAGGCTCCATGAGCCTGGGGCCCCTCTGTCAAGCCTGGTGTGTAGCACCTCAGCAGAGCTGTGTCTCTGGGACGCCTCCCCTACAGTGTGTCAAGGCCACAAGAGGCAGGCGGCTGGAAGCACAAGTAATGGGAGAGGAATCCCCCAATTCCTGACCTCATCCAAATAAAATCCGTGAGAAGAAAATTAAAGCATCTTACTTCATTATGGAAAAAAAAAGGAATGCAACTGGAAATTATGAAGTAAGACTAAATTTCTACCAGAAATGTTTTAATTAGTGTTCATAGCTTGCTTCATCAGAAATGCCTTTAATTAGATCTGGAAGTACTCAGTGTCTTCATGGTTTTTTTCTGCCTTTTTGCTTTTGTTTTTGTTTTTCGAGATAAGGTTTCTCTGTATCTTTGGAGCTTATCCTGGAACTCACTCTTTAGACCAGGCTAACCTTGAACTCACAGAGGTCCCCCTGTCTCTGCCTTCTGAGGGCTGGGATTAAAGGCGTGTGCCACCACCACCCAGCCTGTCTTCACGTTTTTAATCTGTGTTGACTCAGCATCTACAGAACACAAACATAAATTGTAAGCATTGATGTGAGGGGCTACTCATAGAGGGTAGCACACAAAAACAGTGGGCCACCTTCAAGAAGCTTTCATGTCACACTTTTATCTAAATAAATCAGACCTAGAAATCGGAAGGAATCTCAATGTTTTAATTAAAAAAAGAATTGCTTTCTTTTACTCTGCGTGCACAAGTGTTTTGGTCTGTATGTATATCTGTGCATCATGTGTAAGCATGGTGCCTGAGGAGGTCAAAGAGGGAGCCAGATTCCCTAAAATTGAAGTTACAAGTGGTTGTGAGCTGCCACATGGGTGCCAGGAACAGAGCCCAGGTCCTCTGGAAGATCAGCCAGTGATCTTAACCACTGAGCCTTCTCTCCAGCCCAGAATCCCAGTTTCACTCAGTCTTAACCACTTATAGGGAGACACAATGAATCATCAGTCAGCTGACAGACGTAAACTCAATTCTCAGGATTAACTGTAACTCAACCATCTTCCCAATGCCCTCCAAGCCACATTCCAGCCTGTTCTGAGCCCTCTCCTCAGTGTTCAAGGAACCAATAAGAAATGGGCCTGTGTGCAGAGAGCATGGGCAATGAATATTACTGTTCCACTCTTCTGTGGAATTAAATAGTTCTTTGAACCTGATTGGAGAGGCTTTCTCTTTGGGCTGCCAGCCCCCAAATCATGACACAGAGACTTATTAATAGTTACGAATGTTCAGTCTTCGTTTAAGCTTGCTTGTGGCTAGCTTTTTTTTCTTTTTAAACATAAATTAACCTGTTTCTTTTCATCTATGTTTTGCCTCAGGGTTGTTTTTTTTTTTGTCCTTTCTTTCATTCTGAATAACTTACTTTCTTGTTTCTTCAGTGTCTGTCTGTTTGGTGGCTGGCTGGCTAGCCCCAGGTATCTAGATCCCTTTCCCCCTTGTTCTCTTCTCTTCTCCTCTCTCTCTCTCTCTCTCTCTCTCTCTCTCTCTCTCTCTCTCTCTCTCTCTGTGTGTGTGTGTGTGTGTGTGTGTGTATATGTGGGTGTGTTTGTGGAGCCTCTCTCTCTCTCTCTCTCTTGTTCTGTTTTTAGATTCCCCTTCTACTTATTCTCTCTGCCGTTCAGTCTCACCTATCACTCTACTGCCTAGCTATTGGCCATTTAGATTTAAGGTAGACAAATCAGGTGCCTTAAGCAGGCAAAGCAACACATCTTTATATTGTTAAACAAATGTTGCATAAACAAATGCATCGCATCTTTGCTTAGTTAAAGTGATATTCCACAACATCTGGTGGTTTAGCAGAGCTTGGCTATGAGGGTGGGTTCAGTGACAGAACTATGAACCAAGATGTATAGAGCTGCAATGTGTGTGTGTTATTCTTTATGAAAGACAGCACTATAGAATTCAGAAAACAGCATAACTGATAGATCTCCCATGTTTCTGATAGAAAGAATAGCAAAGCAGAGAAAATCATGGTTGGATTTCAGATTTACATTTGAATCTGAGTGCCGGTGCTTGCAAGTTATACAACCCGGGCCAAACTATCTAACTTCTCTTAGCTTTAGCATCTTCATTCATGAAGGAGTAAGATTTCTAGTGAGGCAACATAGTGACATGTAAGCGTTGGTTCCTCTTTGTCCCCTGAGGTCATAATTATCGTTTTTTTGCCACCCATCCTCTCAAAAAAAAAAAAGTGGATTTATTTCTCATCTCCTTGAATCTAGAAGGATCTTACAGTTTTGATCAACAGTGTTTTATAGATATAATTCCAACCTCTTCTTTATTTGGAGCAAGACCTGGTGGCAGCTTTTGCTTCAGTGTCTCAGCACTTCATTTGTTCCCCCAAGAAGCCCGATTCCCTGGGGACCCCCATGCTGTGTGCAGAGACCCTGAAGATGAGACTCCATGAAGAAACGGAGGAAGGAAGGGGGAGAAACTGCACAGAGTGGCAGGGATCCAAAGTTGTGACTGAAGAAGAAGCCTGTCACCAAGGCTAACCTACAGGGACACACACCCAGCTGTGCCCTTCATATCTGATTTAGGAACCATGAGAATAACAAAATGCTTATTTCAGACTAGCCAGTTTTGAGGTGTTCTCTTATGCCACACCACCCTGTTGGTTCTTGACTGTAGTACAACCAATCCACCACACTTCTACAGGGTTAAGACAGCCAGCATTCTGTTGTCCTAAGTCTTGACATTGACTGGGCTTAGCTGGGAGATTGTCACAGTTCCTCACACAGTTGTAGTCAAGAAATAGCTGACTTCTGAAGTCAGCTAAGGTTTCCTCAGTCTTGTGACTAGTGAGGAGTGATGCCTTTTTGTTAGGAATTTAGTAGCTATGGTTAGAACACCTAGACAAGGCTTTCTACAAGGCATGGACTCCCTCACAGCACAGAAACTAGGGTAAGAACAGGCAGAAGGGCATTCTAGAAATCACAGCACATTATTTTCACACACCTGGTCCAGGCAGCAAGAAAGGTCCCCTTGGATGGAAGAGGAATGTACGTATTCTATACCCACAACAGGAGGAGACCCTAGTGGCCATCTTTGGAAAGAGCATTCTGCTATACCACACACACTCTGACTTGCCTTCGCCCTTCCTATATGCCCAGAGCATAGGCCTTTTAAAGCAGAAATATCAAAGAAAAGAAATCCACACTCGAGACTGAGTCCTGAGTCTGATGTATAAACTCAAACCAGACAGAATAACCCTCAGAAGAAAACCTTGTCAGCCTCAAAAGTCTAACTTTCAAGTACACCAAGCTTGAAATCACTAGCATACTTAGACCCGAAGGTTGCCAGCCTGAGCCACAGGACTTGGTGACTGGCTAGGGACTAAGTGTGGTCTGTGTCATCAAGGGAGAGCCCTGCTCTGCCTGTCCTCCTCTCCAGCCACACCTCACAGCTTCAGAGTCTAAGGTCAGAGAGAAACTGTTTTCTGCTTACATCTGGATGCCAAATCCCTGGGAGGTTGTTGAGTCACCTTAGCATGGGGACAAGAGGGCCCAGGTTCAGGTGAAGGGCTGCAGGCCACACCCAAGTTTTCTACTGTACTGCTAAATACCCTGGTAGCAGCCAGCAGAAAACAGGCCTCTGTTGGCGGTGTGCAATGTCCAAGGAAGGGACCTGCCACAGCAGCGAGGGGAAAAAAATCAAGGCTCCATCTGGCTTTCCAGAGGCATATAGTAAAAACACGGGCCTGGGCTATAGCATCTGTATGTCTAACTACCATTTCCCATTTCTGAAGACAGAGAAGTATGAGTTAGCTCAGCAACACTGGCCCCTACAGCATTTGGCAAGAATTCTTCTCCCCTTGGCATTTCCAGACCTTCTGAGCTGGACTTATACCCAGTGCTCAGCTTTGGTCCTTCAGACTGTATCCTGTCCCCAGTTCTGTGTCGTATCCCAGCCCCTTTCGCCCCCTGATTTGATCACTGTAGCTCTTCCTTTATCTGACCTTGGACATCCCTTCCTCCCCTCTCCCACACCTCACAGGCTACTCTGCACCCCCTCCTCCTGCAGCTTGTGAGTCCTTCTGGAGAGTTGCTTCCTTTCTTCTGGCTGAATCTACACAACACCTCTATGTCTCTTCCCTCCTTTTAAAGAAATCTCCAGTGGTCTCCTGTCACTTCAAGATAAACTTTCCAAGTCTTCCTTAGTCCTTTTGGCCCTAAGCACCCTATCTTAGAATTTACTCTTCCTGCCCAACTATGTAGTATTAAGAGAGTCATATTTGGTGGCCTTTGAATGGGAAGCCTTAGATCTACTTCCAGGTATCAGCACTACCGAAAGCTCCTCTATTTGAATCTTTCATGAGTGCTTGGGTAGTAATTGTCCTTCCTTTTTCTACTGGGCCCTGTCAGCTGAGTACCATTTAGAAAGAACTTTAGTTGCTCCATTAAGAAGCAAGGGAGATGACAGCAAATTAGTCAAATGAATTGCAGTGATGTAAGTGTGTGCTGGCACATGCCTTTAATACCAACACACAGGAGACAGAGGCAGGCAGATCTCTGAGAGTTCATGGCCAGTCTGGTCTACAGAGCAAGTTCTAGGACAGCCAGGGCTGTTACGCAGTGAATTCCTGTCTATAAAAACAAAACAACAAAGCAATGATGTACACATCACAGTACAGCAGTGTTTTCTCCTGAGAGAGGACGAGAGCCCAGACTGTTCGGCCACCATAGTCTCTTTACAACTACAATGATGTAACCAGATTACATCATTAAAGACAGACTCACAAGGGTTTCAGCAGCCTGAAACAGCTTTAAAGGTCATAGGAACCATTGGTTGGGAGACATAAGGACTCAGAACGTTGCTATTTCCTCTGATGACTAGACCACTTAAGTTCCACAGAGAGTAAATGCTGAGGCTAGCCGGCAAGTTAAACAAAACGAAAACACAAAACAACTGGTTTCCTTGGATGATCCCTTTGGACAGAACCAGTGGAATTTAGCAGCCTCGCATTCTGCATGCAAGGCACTCAGCTCTGGCTAAGCAAGCCGCTGCAAAGTAGGCTCCTTCAAAGTAGGCTCTTCCACACTAACATCACTTGAAAACCGTTTCCTGAAGTTTGGACATGGTGCTGTGGAGTGCAGCCAACTGACTTCACAGTGGTTATGAAACAGTTGCGGATCTGTGCTTAAGTCATGCCCTGTACAAATACAAAGGACACATTCCGACTAAGAGAAGAAACACAGCTTTGAGAGCAAAACCAAGGTGAGAAGCTGAATGTGTCTAAACAGATAGAAAGGCAATTTCCTAGTGTCCCCGAGGACTCACCACTTTTCTTTTGATTTTTCCTCTCTCTCTTTACAAGCAAAGGAACCATTTATTTTCATCCTTTAATTTTATCCCGTAGTCATTTATAACAGGAAAAAAAGACCTAACGAGGAACCAAGCGTAAGAATCAGTCATGGCACAGGTGGAAGCACACCCCTGTAATCTCAGGGAAGTTGAGAAGAGGGCCTGTGTTACAGGGAGACAGGGTACTGTCCCAACTCACAAGTCAAATCAATGAAAGCTATAGACTGTGTGCCAGACACTGCCAACCTGAAGCACCGAAGCTGTCTTACTTGGAGATTTTGGCTTAAACACGATGCTTTATCTGGGCATGGTAGTGTCTTTGTAACTGGTGTGCACCATGATACCCAGCCTCATTGTTTTTCAGTAATTGTCTTAATTTTAATACCATGTACTAGCTATAACTGTTGTAGATGATAATAAAATACTCCCACACTATCTCAAAATGAAGTATAATAAAGATAATAAAGGTTTCTTTATTTAGGGATAGACTCAGTATCTTAAAGACTATTGGCTGAAGGAGTTCCCACAGCAGATAACTACTAACATGGTTCAGTGTGGCATTCCCACACAGGCACACAGTAGTGAGACCAAATCAAACCAGTGGAAGAGCTGCAGAAGGTGGAACCAAAACCATATTTAAATGGAACTTCTCTGGTTTTATTTTTACTTTGGTCTAAGACAGGATCTCACTGTAGATCAGGTCGGTTTCAGACTTTTAGGGCTCGGCCTGCTGCTGTACCCTGAGCCACCACACCTGACTGGACTGAAGCTGGTGTGGGTTTCTGTTGTTTGAAGAGTGAAGAGACACCACGACCACGGCAACTCCTCCTCCTCCTCCTCCTCCTCCTCCTCTTCTTCTTCTTCTTTTTTGGAGGGTGGCAGTTCGATACTGGGTTTTCTCTGTGTTGTCCTGATTGTCCTAAAACTTGCTTTGTAGACCAGACTGACCTCAAACTCACAGAGATCTGTTTGCTTCTGCCTCCTGAGTACTGGGATTAAAGGTGTGTTTTTATTTGTTTTGTTTTGTTTTTCAACCTCAGCAACTCTTAAAAGGAAAACATTTAATTGAGAGTAACTTGCTTACACCTTCAGAGGTTCAGTCCATTATCATCACGGCAGGCAGCCATGGTGCTAGAGAAGGAACGGAGAGTCCTACATCTTGCAGACAACAGGAAGTCAACTGAGACACTGGATGGTATCCTGAGCATAAGAAACCTTAAAGCCTGTCCCCACACTTCCTCCACACCTACTCCAACAAAGCCACACCTTCTAATAGTACCACTGCCTATGAGATTATGGAGGCCAATTACATTGAAACTACCACACCAGGGAGGGCACTTGTATTTGTTTGATATTTACCCCATGCCCTGAAATACAAACTTTAAAACAGTCTGGTGTCTGAGACTCTATACAATTAGATCCACCCTAGCTTCTCCTCTCTCAATCCTGCATTACTTCCCTGCTTTCCCAACCCTTTGGATGACTTATGTCTAGATTGTCATTTCTCCTTGTTACCTACTACTTTATGAAGGCAGCCAGGGCTCAAAGACTGTAATAAAATAACCCCGGTTCTCTACAGTTAAAAGTGTGGTGAAACAGCTTCTAGGCAAATGATCTCAATCTTTGCTCTAGTAATGCCAGTTTCCTGACCACAATTCTCTTCTCTCCCTTTAAGGCCATGTAACCCCAAAAAAACTTTTCTTAAATAGATTTGAAATTTAAAAATAATGCTTTAAATTTTGATATCTTAATACACAATGAAAATGTGAACGTTTGAGGTCATTCTTTTAAATAAGTAAGTGTCATGAAATCCAGTAACTTTTATTTTATTACTGGAGACTGTGTTACCCTAAGCAGGAACCCAAAGCAATTGAACAGTTTCTTTCCAAGTCACCATTAGTGATGTCTGTGGCTCCTTGCTGGAAGTAATAATGCCATTACACAATGTCGCAAGCACTTAATTTGTATTTTATGGAAACCAAGGCAAGTTTTTCTCTAGAACAAGTGTGGATGTAGAACAAGGATGTTAATAGTCTAGTCTACTTTATAAACCAAAGAAATGAATGCTACATGGGCCTGAGACATATCACTCCCCAGGAGGAAAACTAACAACAAAGACACCAGAATTCCCTGAGATCAATGCTAGCAAGCACATACAGAGTCCTAACAGAATAATAAGCCAGCCTTCACAGCAGGGGTTTAGAATCCAGCTGGCAGATAGGGAGTCCTGATGACCTAGAATCAAGTCTTTCCAGGAGGCACTCACAGGCTCTTTTTAACCTTTACTGTGTAAGTCCTCTAGAGCAGTTGGCTCTTAACCTGACAGTCTGTGACTCCTGTGAAGTACTGTCTTAGCACTGAGGCATAGCTAATGCCAGGGCACAGACAAACGTGTGAATGTGCTCACTTGAAGCTGAGTGATATCTGAGGTTAGGGATGCTGACAGCCCGTGTCATCTCAGTACAAGTATCAGGCAATGTGATGCTGAGCCTGTACAGACACTACAACACTCAGAAACACATACCAGGTGCCCAATGTCTGCAGAGTAATTAGGATGTATCATTTATGGCTATGGAGAATATCATATTTGCAAAGGAAAAATAAGGCATGTGAAGAGTTTTTAAAATCAGAGGTAATACCCAGTCAGGAAGTTCATAGCATAATAAAAACTGAATTCTCAGGGGATGTGGGGATGAACAGGTCTGAACCTACTTAGGGGTATTATGTAACTATTTACAACCTGTGTTTATAATACATAAAAGTTAACTTGAAAACAGACTCCCTACAGCAAACAGTGCTAGGCTGGTTAAATGGTGGTTTGTGATGCTATAAACTGTGTCTCATTCTGCAGTTGTCAATGTGCATAGCAGCACACAAAATTACCCATGATACATCAGGAAGCACACAGTGAAGTGCTGGAATGTGCACATGGTCTAATAGCAGCTGAGTGGAATGTGCATGAGGACCGGAGTGAAAAGATAAACAAAATGGAGGCCACACAGTAGTAGACACAGGGCACACGTGTCTGAAGAGATGTGAAGTACAACAGTAGCAGACATAGGGGATGCGCGGCTCTGAGATGCAATGCATGACTGTAGCAGATGCAGGGACAAAGGGTTCTAGAGAAGTGATGTAAACAGGAGTCCATGCATACAGCTGTATGTAGGAGGTCATGCTAACCGAGTAGACTTTCATGGCTAGTTGGACAAAAGAGCAACAAATAGCCAATTCTAAGACGATGGATGTGTTCCTTTTTTTTTTTTTAAAAATATTATCATTATTTTATGTATGAGTGAGTGTTTTCCTTGTATATATGTTTATGCATGGCATTTATGCTTGATGTCCCTGGAAACAAGAAGAAGCTGCCAGATACCCTGGAACTGGAGTTACAGACAGCTGGGAGCTGCCATGTGGATGCTGGGACTTGAACCTGAGTCCTTTGGAAGAGTAGCCAGTGCTTTTAACCACTGAGCCTCTCTCTAGCCCTTCTATATTATTTTTATTAGGGAAATTTTGAAAATACCATAAAAGCGGAAAAAATCCTATATGTAAGAGACACTGAGAAAGTGTGCAAGAACCAGTAGAATCTTTGTGACAATTAAATGGTTACAGATGGTACTATATATTTATTATAATATATAAGTAAATGTAAGCACCTATAAGATATAAACTAAGGTGATGTAATTTATGACTTTGTTTCTTGAGTAGTCTCAATAGAACAATCAGTTGTGCATCTTCTATTACAGCAAAGAAGAGCTAACATAAGGACTGACGTGGTACAGAAAGGAGGGAGAACAGGAGACAGGAGATGGATGGAGAGGCAGAGGAACAGAGGACAGTAAGATGGTCTGGACTGCATTTTCCCTACTCTGCCTCAGTCCCGGGTTAGAAGTCCCGTCTCTAAGCATGAGCATCTAGCTGAGGACACTGCCTGTCTGTACATGGTGGAGATAATGAGGTGTGGATTAGTCTCTGCTTGGGTTCTAACCTGGATTCCCAGCGGGACTTACTATTTAAAATGACAAGTCTTGACCAGCAAATTTATTCATCCATAGTTAACTTTTTAACTATTTCCATAGTTAAAAAGCATTAAAGATTTCATATAAGATATGTAGGGTCAGTGAAACATAGGGATAGCATATGTCCGGCTAGTAACAGAATGCTAGCACACAGTAGGCACCAAATAAATATCTCAAAACATAGAGAAATCACACACACACACACGCTTCTATAGCTTCTAAAATGGGAGCCACTGGTCACATATGGATTACACTGAATTAATCATCATATAATAAAGTCTAAAATACGATTCCCAGGTTTCAGAGCTGCATTTGGCATCCTCAGTGGCCATGCATGACTAGTGGTCATCAAATGAGGCAACACAGATGTAGAACATGTTCACTATCATGGCAGGCCAGCTCAACTACTCTGCTTTGACCTTCTAGGGGTATCAGTGGGGGAAAAAAACATCATATTTGTTCGTTGCTTCTTTCGTTTTTACCGACTCTCAACCAGGACAGTAAGATCAGAAAGCGAGGTCAGATAAAAGGAGACAGTTTTTGGATGGGGCTTTTACAGATACAGCCACCCAGGCAGCAGTTGGTGAGAATCAGCGACATTCTTTCTGCCACAGCAGCTCACTTGGGAGGAGAACCTGGATATAAGAGGCCAATGGCAGCGACTTTAGACTATTGCTTACCTGAATCCTGGTTCTGCATGCAAAAGAAAATCTATAGGGGCACCTGTGACACTGAAAGTTTGCTGAACGGCTGACAAGTTTATTTTTATATGCCACACAGCAGGTGCCTTTGGGGCCACAAGTCCCTGTACAAACAGACTTCTGAATGGAGGAGTTAGCTCCAGGCTACCCAGTTACTATTAAGAAACTTGTTGAGCTGGGCGGTGGTGGCGCACGCCTTTAATCCCAGCACTCGGGAGGCAGAGGCAGGTGGATCTTTGTGAGTTCGAGACCAGCCTGGTCTACAAGAGCTAGTTCCAGTGCAGGCTCCAAAGCCACAGAGAAACCCTGTGTCGAAAAAAAAAAAGAAAGAAAGAAACTTGTTGAAACTGGGCAGTGATGTCGGGTGTGTTCAATTCCAGTGAATGAAAAGTAATTTGTTGTTGTTTTGTTTTGCAGTGTTAAGGGCTAAGCTCAACGCTGCTCACGCTGGGCCAGGACTCTACCACTGAGCTACATCACTAGCCCTTGTTTTTAATCTTTTATGTCTTTTTTGTGCACACTGCATGTGTGTGTGGGTATCTGAGAAAGCCAGAAGAGGGCATCAGATCTCCTGGAGCTGGAGTAACAGGCAGTTGTGAGCCGCCCTATGTTGAGTGCTGGGCCTTAAACTTGGGTCCTTTGCCAGAGCATCAAGTGCTCGAAACCCTGAACCATTTCTCCAGCTCCAACCCTCTGATAGGATGAAATAGGGTGCCTGAGATGCTGAGGGCTGGGGTTACAAACATTCATTAGCAAGCCTGACTTCAGAGAGGTGTGACGACAGTTTTAAATAATCCCTGTAGTCAACACAGGACTCAGGTGAGTTAGTTTCAATCCCCATTATTAATCTTGTTGCAGTCCAAATAAGCAACTCTTTAATCAGTTAGTTTGAGCTTACAAAATTTTAAAGAGAAAATAATAAAGTATGAGGCTACTTTAAATCACACGTATGATCAGAATTCATGTCTCTTTTGAGATGAGCATGATAAAGTTTGCTTCTGCTAGTTGTGTGTATCTCAAGGGGACTGCTGAGCCCAGCTGGAGAAGCCACAATCTAAAAGAACAGAACAACCTCCTCATGGATTCTGAAGCTAGGGCTCAGTGCACTGCGTCTCTAGTCAGTGTCCTGCCCTCATTTCAGTGTGTTTGAATTTCCCTTCCTTCTTCCTGTGCCCACCCTCTCCCTGTACCCACCTTCCCCCTGTGCCCACTCTCTCCCTGTACCCACCTTTCCCCTGTACCCACCCTGTCTCCATGCCCACCTTCTCCCCATACCCTCCTTCTCCCTGTACCCACTCTCTCCCTGTACCCCCCTTCTCCCCGTTCCCACCTTCCCCCTGTGCCCACCCTCTCCCTGTACCCTCCTCCCTGTGCCCACCCTCTCCCCATGCCTACCTTCTCCCTGTACCCCCCTTCTCCCTGTACCCACCTTCGCCCTGTACTCACTCTCTCCTCATGCCCACCTTCTCCCCATACCCTCCTTCTCCCTTCCCACCCTCTCCTCCGCAGCACAAGGTCTTCCTCTGACTTCACAGAAGCTACTCAAGTCACTAGACCAGCCTGAAGTTTCTAGCTGCCCAATCAACAGCTCTAATATCAAAGGACAGTCATCTCACTGGTTCTTGCTCTTTGTAACGACATATGCTCTCGTTCATTGCCTCTTGCTCTTGGAGACCCGGTGTATGACTTTTTAAATGTCTCTTCTACTGACTTTATGTCTCATTTGAATAGCTCAGATCTCTTCCATCTTAAACTGGCTCCTCTCTAAGGGCCTCCACCATCCTCATCTTTGCAATCAAACATCTTAAGGGGTACTTATGTTGCTGGATATTTTACCATACTGTGTGAAGATGTGTCACTGTTTTACCTTGCCTGCCTAATACACCTGATTGGTTTAAAAACACCTGAATGGCCAATAGCTAGACAGGAGAGAATAGGTGGGGCTTCTAGGCAGAGAAAGGAACTCTGGATGAATCTAGGTGCATGGGAGATACCAGCGAGACACTGAGGAAGTCAGATGTACATTATGAAGGATAGGTAACAAACCACATGGCAAAATGTACATTAATAAAAATGGATTAATTTATGTTTTAAGATCTAGTTGGGGACAAGTCAAAGCTAAGGCTTGGACTTAATTTCATAATAATTTCTTAATAATTTCATAGTTAATAATAAGTCTCCATGTCATTATTTGGGAATTGGTAGTCCCCCAGAGAAAGATTGACTATAATTTTAACCTACCCTCTGTCTTAAAGGTTCTCAGCCTGGGGGTTGAATGACCCTTTCACAGGGGTTTCCTAAGACCATTGGAAAACAGATATTGATATTATGATTAATAACAGTAGCAAAATTACGTTATGAAGTAGCAACGAAAATAATTTTATGGTTGGGAGAGTCACCACAACATGAGAACTGTATTAAAGGGTTGCAGTGTTAGGAAGGCTGAGAACCCTTGCTCTATCTCTTTTTTTTAATGAAAACTATTTTTATATAATATATTCTAATCAGGTCTTTCCCTTCCCCAATTCGCCTATATTCTTCCCACCTCCCACATCCATCCACCTCAACACACTTTCATTCTCTCTCCCTTTAGAAAGCAAACAAGCAAACAGTCAAAAACTGAACAAACCAGGGTTAAAAAAGAAAGAAAGAAAAAAAGAATGAAAAAATTCAAACAACATGTACCATAAAAACACAAGATCTGAAACTATGCTATACAGGCAAAAGGCCAGTAAGACAAAACATGCCCAAACATAGACATATAGAAAAAAAGTTTACAAAATATCATTGAATTCATTTTTGTGTTGGCCATCTACTGCTGGGCATGGAGCCTACCTTTAAGTGTGGTTAATGTGCTCGATGAGATTTGAGTGGAGAAAAGTATTTTTTTCCCTTTGCAAGTGGGTACCACTGATTGAAGATAACTTCTGGTTAGGGGTGGGAACCCGTGTCTACTTCTCCATCTCAGTGCTGGGACCCCATGTGGCTTGAACTGGTGCAGGTCCTGCGTATCAGTCTGTGAGTTCATGTGTGGATTAATTCTGTTGTGTCTGGAAGACTCTTGCCTTGGTGTCATGTCCTCTGGCTTTCACAATCTTTCTACCTCCTCTTCCATATAAGCTTTCTTCCTCACGTCTCAACTTCTCGTATCTGTCTTCTACACTGATCACAGGATTGAAATCACACTTAACAAAATCTCTTTGTCACTAAACCAGCAAGCACTTTTAGTCATTATCTTATTTAGCCTCACAGTACCATTCGGACTTACCTACTCCTTGCTCGTTGCTGCAAAGTTGTTTTCCCTTGACTTTCACAATCTAAATTTGGCTCTGATCTTTCTCTGTTTACAGATAATCTTCACAAGTCAGTCTTTCTTCCTGCCTTATTCTGTCTTTCTCTAAAACTGTAATTAATTTGTGCATATTACAAGTATATGTGTATATAATGTATATGTATGCATATATGATATGCATATCATATATGTGTGTATATGATATATATCATACTTTTTTGTCATGCTAACCACTTATTAGCTTTATAGTTTTGTAATGTTAGGTATACTCACATTGTGCAACCATTGTCACCAGGCACCTTCTGAACTTTTCCCCTTGCTGGGCCAGTGAGATGGCTCAGCAGGTAAACACATTTGCCACCAAGACTGATGACCTGGGTTTGATCCTTGAAACCCAGATGGTAGAAGAGATCCAATACTCACAAGTTCTTCTCTGATTCCCACATGGTGCCATAGCAGGGCCCACACCACATAAATGTAAACATTTTTTAAATTAAAGAATATTCCTCTGTTGACCATGCAAATGAGTCCTTGACCTCTTCCTTGGTCAAGGACTCAGTCCTAGCTCACAGCCATTTCCTTTGCTCCAGGCAGCCACCATAGCTAGAGGCTCATTAACTTTCACTTGGATTTCCTGTCTATTCTTGTGTTGCTCCATGATCCAGTTTGTTACACAGATGCAGAGGGGCAGATCTGAGCTAGAGAGTGGGCTTCTTCACTTTCTGTGCCTGCTGCCTTCCCACCTCGGCCACGCTTCATGGTTCTCCTATTGTCTTCACAGACCCTCTAAACCAATGTTCTCTTTCTCCAAATGCCCTCCCCCACACCTGGACACCCCTCTTTTTTTTTTTTTTTTTTTTTTTTTTGGACTGAGGTTGGATGTCACTGAGCTTGGAAGCCTTGTTTGACCTTCCCAAATAAGCTGGGGCTTAGTCGCCTCTGCCAGGGGCACCCCAGCACTCAGCAGCTGGTAAATGGGACCATTTGTTTCATAATCATCTCCTCTAAGGCTCCACGGGGTCAGAGACTGACTAGTCCCCAAATGTTCTTCAGTCTCTGTGAGACGATTGAATTATAGTAAAAGGTCTATCACCACTTAATACATATTTCTTCAAAGATTGGCCTGGAAGATTTTAAATATCCTCACATAAAGGGGAAACTATGCAAGAATACACGTACATTCATACTCAACAGCTGTATTGAGAAATTGTTTACCACTTGGCCACACTGTCTTTATTTACTCATCCATCTTTCCAACGTTATTTGATAAACCATTTCAAAGTAAATCACAGAGAGTATTAATGAATTCCTCAGGCCTGCCAACAGGCTCACAAAACATGCACTCTGAACTACTGAGGAAAAAGAGAGCAAAGAACTGTGAACAGAAACTTCTCTTTATTTAAGCAAAATTAACTGACCCAGAAACAAGAACTTCAGAGTTCCAGAGAGTTCTATGCCTGTGTTCACCACTTATCACAAGGCAAACTCACTAACCAACAAAAGGGGCCCTCTGAAGATCGAGCAGATGTAGAAGGGAACAGGAGAGAAAATACTTCACAGGATCCATAACATATCTAGGAATGAGTTACTTCTAATTATGCTCTCCCCAAAGTCAGCGTGTATTATGCCTCTGTGTTGGAGATGGAGAGTGTGAGGCTTGGTCAAGAAGAGCCATTTTCCAGAGTCCTAGGCATAAGTAGCAAGTGTAAGAATGTCTCCCAATTTCCTTTCAGTTCTCAAAGCTCATCATTTGTTACTTTTTAAAGCAAGGAGATGCTGGTGCATGCCTTTAATTCCAGTATTTGGGAGGCAGAGGCAGGCAGATCTCTCTGAGTTTGAGAGTAGCCTGGTCTACAGAGCAAATTCCAGGACAACCAGGGTTACACAGAGAAATCCTGTCTTGAAAGACCAAAATAACAACAACAACAGCAAAAACACAAAACAAGGGAAAAAAACATGAAAAAATTTAAATAAAATGATTTGTGATTACATAAGATGTAGCATGCATCAATTACTTAGGTTTATTCTCCGTATACTTCTTATTAATTTACAAGTGAGGCAGAGAAAAGTTAAAGTAGTGAGCACAGAACAATGAGAATCCAATCAGCAGGCGCCAACCCTCAGACTCAAGGCAAGTCACTCAGCTCTCCTCCTCAATCCAGAACGCTGGTCTCAAAAAATGAGCAAGTTTGCCATTTGATTTGCCAAGTGAGATTTGTTTTTCTGCTGTATAAAACACAAAACACAAGAAACACTGCAATTCTTAGGCAGTTATCAGTTGATGAGGGCCATGATCCTAGATATTGCTGACCCTATGCCTACCTGTGCATTCTTACTAAGGATCTCACTGCTCAGGTCAGCTGACTCCAAAGGAGTGGCAGGAAGTCCGCATTCCAAAGAGCTCTCCCTCACCCAATACCACTTATCTTCTATAACACAAGCTAGCCTACTTCATATGCTTATAGGATCTGTGTGTGTGTGTGTGTGTGTGTGTGTGTGTGTGTGTGTGTGTGTGTGTAGGTTAGAGGACAGCCTTGGATGTCATTCTTGGGTGTTGTCCCAAACTGTTTGGGAATAAGGTATCTCACTGAGCTGAAACACCACAGGGTAGGTTGTCTGCTTGGTAAGCCCTAGAAATCCATTTGTCTTCACCTCTCCAGAAGGGATTTTAAGTGTGCACTACCACACCCACCTTTTTATGTGGGTGCCGGGGATCAAACCCATGTCCTCATGCTTACAAGGCAAGTATTTTACCAACAGAGCTATCTCCCCAACCCCAGAGTTTTGTTTGTTTCAGATTCTCTGCTCCACTAAAGAGCATGTGCTAAAGTTCTGTTGTTTATTTTCAATCCCCAGCTGTTAGCATAGAGCCTGGAAAACAGCTGGCATCCGTAGAGGTTTATGGAGGGCATAGGAAGTGGGAATCACCATCCCTGTGTATCTGAAACCAACTAGTTTTCATGGTTCAGTTCGGTTCACCCTTGTAACCTCTCAAATGTCCATAATCCTTCAACTGGGCTTCTCCTATTGCGAGTCTCATTTTATACATCTTATTTTAGTTGTTTATGTGTATATTTTTGTTAATGATTGAAACTCTATGTCATTTACTTTAGGTACATGATAAATGTGCAGTAAGGACATTGCTCACTCATAGGCAAATTTTATGTATGTCAAAACGGTATTACTAATGCATTATTTACTCTGATTGTGGGCTCTGATATCAGCCAGCCTGGCCACGGCCATGGCTTGAATACAGCTTGGTAGCTGGAAAGCTAGCAATTTAGAAAGACAAAAAGTGAAAGGCTTGGCTCCGGCCTTCTTTTGACCTGTAGATTGCCCAGGAAGAAGTTGCTGGCTCCAAAGCTGGAGAGATATGCAGGTGTGTGGATGAGGTGTGGTGTCCCCAGAAAAGGAATGTGAATAGAGAATTCCTGAGGGTGGAGGAGCATTTTCAGAGGGCATTCAGAGCTTGGGAGGAGAAGAAATAAACGCATGGTCATGCTGTGAGGACAAGAGGTCCTGAGCTGCCTTTGAACGATGATGGTGTAAAAGCCTGTTTCTTCCACGCACCTCCGAGAACACGCTTAGGGCAAAGCACCAGTTTCTATGTTGGGGCGATGGTCCCCAATATCTGATAAAATTGCCTTTTTGATTTCACATTTTAAAAATGTAAAAATAATAACCTCCCATTGTATGTTTGAAAACCATTCTTTGTGGTAAAAATTATGGTAAACTAGATTCAAAATTATAAAAATGGTCAGAGACTTGGGAATCCCAATACTAGAATTCTGTCCTTGGGAAACAAATTAAGCTGACAGATCAGACCCAACTATGAACCTCAAGATGTAAGCAAGGACTTACTTTCTGATTGGGATTCTGTTTGCTCAGGAAATAAGACTGAAAGTTGACCAATGGGACGTTGTGAAATTATAAAGTTTCTACACTACAGAAGAAGCCTTAATGGGGTGGAGACAGCTTACAGAGTGGGAGAAAATCCACACCAGCTACATAGACTTTTCATTTTCACTTCTGTGCGTGCTTCTGTGTGTACATATGTGCCTGTGTGTGTGCAACTGGAGGCCACAGGTCTACATCAAAGATCTTCCTCTATTCCTCTCCATCTAATTTTTGAGACACTCTCTCAATGAACATGGAGCTCCTCACTGATTGGCTAATCTGGCTGCCATTGAATCCTGGCACACTCCTGTCTCTGCTGACCAGCCCCAGATGACAGCCATGTACCATCATGTCAGCTGTTTTTTTTTTGTGTGTGTGTGTGTGTGGATACTGGACTTCTGAAGCCAGGTCCTCGTTGTGTGAGCAAGTACTTTGCCCACTGAGCCATCTTTCCAACGGCCCCCTCCCCTGCCAGCTGCTAGAACATCCAAAGAACCGAAAACTAAACCAGAAAGCAAATAGCAAATCAATAATGAACTAATAAAATAAGTAGACAGTTGCTAAAATATGAAATATAAATAGCCAATAAACATGTGAAAAACATTTTCAAATTACTAACCATCAGAGACATGTAAATGTCCATCTCGCCCCAGTCAGATGATCACTAACAGCACAGACAATAGATGCTGGTGTAATGTGGACAGCAGTGAACCCTTAGCACACTGCTGGTTGGGTTGTAAACGAGCACAGCTACTTTAGAAGCTAGTGGGATGCTTCTGAAAACTTAAATCTGCCGTACAACGGAGCTGTTTTTACTCTTGGGCATCTACCCGAAGGAGCCAGGTCCAGATTGTGGATTTACTGTGCTTCAGTGCTTATGACAGCAGAACCCACAACATCTAAGCTGTGGAGCCAAACCCATTCTTCACTAACGGGGGAACAGGTAAAGGAGATGTGGCTTATACACTAGCCATGAAGAAAGACAAAGTTGGACCTCACTACAGCTTCCATGACGAGATTTTTCTTAGTTTGACTTTTAAATTTTGTTTTGTGTGTGGGGGTGTGGGGGTGTTGCAAAGGCAGAGGGCAGAAGTGAGGGGCTGGGGAGATGAGTGGGATTGGAATGCATGATGTGAAGTCCACAAATAATTGATAAAAAGTTAAAAAAAAAAGGACAAAGCTATGCCATTTGCAGGAAAATGGATGTGCCTTGAAGTCATTGTATTAAGCAATTAGGTCTGCCTCACAAATGCTAATACCAGGTGTTTCTCCCATGGGTGTGTCTTATAAAGATACAGTAGATCATTTATGTTATATGACCTGAAAGCAGATGTGAAACTGTCTAAGGGAACAAAATAGCAACAAGAGGGGTGGAGAGGATGGGGGGGCAGGAGCGTGTGCATGTGTGTGCAGGTATCCCTGTGTGCGGCAGTTATAGGTCAACCTCAGATACTGTTGCTCAGAAGCTATTCGTCTTTGAGTCAGGGTCTCTCATTGGCCTAGAGCTTGTCAAGTAAACGAGGCCGACTGGCTAATGAGTCCCAGGGCTCTATCTCTTCCTGCCTCCTCAGTGCTGAGATGACACCTGTGGACCACTGCCCTTGGATATTTTTAAAGGGTGATGAGCTGGGTTTTTTTTTTTTAATTTTGAAAACATTTATTTACTTGATTTTGTGTATGGATATTTTGCCTGCATGTGTGTCTGTGCAATATATGTGTGCCTGGTGTCTGTGGTCAGAATGTGGCTTTGGATCCCTCTGAACTGGAGTTAGGGATGGTCATGAGCCACCATGTGAATGTTGGGAACCAACCCCAGATCCTCTGCAAGAACAAGTGCTCTTAAGTGCTGTCCATGTCTGTTTTTTTACTTGGGTTCTAGGATCAAAAATCAGGTCCTCAAGCTTGCATGGCAGCTACTTTCCTTACTGAGCTGTCCCACTTGTATGAAAATTAAAGTAAAACTTAAAAAAAAATTTGTCCCATAGCTCCAGAGGGAAGATTTATAAAGAAATATAGTCTAGATAACGGCTCACCTTTTTCTATTACTTCTTCAACGATACCAGCTGGAATGCAGAATAATGACAAAAATGGAGACATTTCTGAGGGCAGACAGGGGTACTAGTGGAATAATTAGGATTATCCCAGACATACCAGACAGATCCACCAGAGGGATCAGGACTTATTTAAGGCACCCTGTACCTCCCTAGGGCCTGCTTCTTAGGGGTAGGAATTTCAGGCAGACTCTCTTCTTGGTTCTTCCTTGTTCACGTTCTCTTTGCTGCCTTTCTATATATACCCTGACCCCACTTTGCTCTAAACTCAGAGTCCAGATGTCTACTTGACTACGGTGAAAGGGCTTGTTCATCCCCTCCGGTAACCCTTAATCATTCCAAACCAATACAAATGGTAGTTCTGGACATGCACAATTCTCTTGGTGTAATACCAAGGAGACTTCCTGATAAGTAACCTGGGTGTGTGTGCGGGGGGGGCAGAATTCAGGTTTCTTTTCTCAAAGGAGCCTCTTAATAAAGTCTGTCACCCCTATAGCATTTCTCACAGTGGGGTTTTGAAGGCCCAAGTGCCACACTCACAGATTTGAGCCTTGAATGCAGACTAATGCCTGTTGGAGAATTATTCACAGACTTGAGTCACATATACCAATGCTTTCTAGAAAGCCAGCTATTTGAGATAGGGTTTCTAATTTTAACATTCCAGAAGTTAAAATAACATGTACAATTCCACACACATCCTCTACATTTCTACACATTCTTTTTGATATTCTGAAGGAAAAAGAAACACTTCTGATGAAGTCTAGGTAGAACCTGGTGCTTCCGGAGCCCAGTCTCCACAGAAACAATTAAGGCACATGTACAGCTTTGAAATCTCTCCAAACGACTTTCCAAATATTGCCATCTGGTGGAATTTTAGTTAATTGTTCCTTTGGTCTAGGGAGCCCCTGGAGGCGAACTTTGAAGGCATTGTCAGGCAGAGGTTTAGGGTGCCCTTGGGATACAGCTGAAGCTCAAAATGACCCTGTCTTAAACAAATCAGAAACTGAAAACAAAAAGGGGACTTTGCCTTTGTCATGATATGTGCATTGATCCCATGACCCTCTTGCTCCTTCTCTCATCTCCCTCCCTTTTCCTTCTTCCTCTTCCTCTCTTTCCTTTCCTCCTTCCATCCCTGCCTTTCTTCTTTTACCATGCCCTCTCACCTCATAGAAGCTCACCTTATATTCTCAACAGTAACAAACACAACTATATTTATCTAAAAATAGCTAGAGGAGGCTGGAGAGATGGCTCAGACATTAAGAGCACTGACTGCTCTTCTAGAGGACCTGGATTCAATTCCCAGAACCCACATGGCAGCTCACAACTGTCTGTAACTCCAGCTCCAGGGTAGCTGACACCCTCACACAGACATACATGCAAGGCAAGACACCAATGCACATAAAATAAAACTAACTAAATAAATAAAGAGTGAAGTTCACTACTTTCCTCTATTAAAAATAACTAGAAACATCACAGGATTATTTTGACCATATCTTGATATGTCTCCCTCCAGTGGCCACTAATAAGGTCTCCCAAATTCAGCTTTCCCTGGCGTGACCACGCTTCAGAGGGCTTTGTGAATATATCACTTGCACCTTTGTGGGCACCTTTATTCAAACACTGCCTTCAACCACGCAGTGGAATTTTGATGCCGAGCTGGTCACCCAGGCAGTAGCATCAGTCACTTCAATTTAACCCACAGACAAGGAATCTACAAGATAGATCATCTTGAAACCTTACTTTGAACATCCAGGCGCTCTCCCTGGCTGTTGAAATGAATGGTTCCTCTGGGAAACGGGACCCTGGAAGAGAAAAAGAATGAGAAAGTAATGTCATAAAAAAAAAAAGAATTTAAAGAATTGCCGCCCCAAATCTAAAACTAACTGATTTTACTTTGAAAACTTGAAATTTTAGTATAATGGCAGATTTAGAAAAGATCTCCCAGGCTCCCTAGTGTGGTGTGATATAAGAAAAGTTCTACTCCACCAGATAACTCAGAAGCAGGGCCTCTACTGGGGTGTCATGTGCCAACATCAGTTAGAGTCTGGACTTGCTCAAACTTGGCTATTTTAAATCTAGTATCAATATGGGCTTAGCTAAAAACATTTCTGGCTAATTTGGACAACATAAACATTATAAACAATGCCAAGCTCTTTATAATGAAAAAATATACACAGCAGAAATCTATGTGCTTTCTAAGAGTTCACTACTCCCTCCAAAATACTATCAGGCTAAACCATACAGTTAATGAGGAATAGACCCAATTCTGGAGTCCAAGAGATGTGGGAGGTCCTGGCTTTGAGGCCCACCGTGGAGGCTATAGGGAGACTGCTAATGGTCCTACTAGATACTAAGTGACCCGCCATGCATGTGTGCACATCTTACCCGTCTTTCCTGTCATCAGCAACAAATGAGAGACGACCCCTCCCACCTTCCACCTGGATCTGCTATGTTTTCTATCTGTGACCAACTCAGGAATGCTTTTGGTCCCTCTCTCCTCCCTCACCCCAGAGACAGGGTTTCTCTGTGTAGCCCTGGCTGTCTTGGAACTCACTCTGTAGACCAGACTGGCCTTGAACTTAGAGATCTGCCTGCCTCTCAAGTGCTGGGAACAAATGCGTGCACCATCACTGCCTGGCTCTGCTTTTGGTCCTTATTTAGAACCAACCATGCACAAAATAACACACCTACAGCAATGGTGAGATTCATCTGGGACGAGGCTCTAAAGTGCTACTGTTGATTTTTAAAAGGGGAAACAGGGAAATTTTGCAGTGCTTATGTAAGGGTAGTGAAAAAGAAAAGAATAAAATGGCAAATGTTGAATGAATAAAAGCTTGGTGACAGTTGAATTGTTAAGGTTACAAAAGGGCACATCCCCCAGTCTAGGGGTCAGAAACCCCAGAGTCTCCAAAATCTAAACATCCTTGAATGGTTTCATGCTGACAGCTGTTGTATGAGGCTTCTTGTTTGTTCCCGGCTGCTCAGCCCCGAAATAATCACACTGAAACTGTATTAATTACAACACTGCTTGCTTGCCTATTAGCTTATGTATATATTTCTAGCTCACTCTTATCTCATAAATTAACCCATTTCTGTTATTTTATATTTTACCACAAGGCCAAGGTTCCAGCATGTCTGTCTCTGGACGTGGCTCCATGGCTTCTCACTGACTCCGCCTTCCTTCTCCCAGCATTCAGTTTAGTTTTCTCCAACTAGCTCTGTTCTGCCCTGCTATAGGCCCAAAGCAGTTTCTTTATTAACCAATAGTATTCACAGCTTACAAAGGGGAATCCCTCATCAGATGCACATTTAAAATATTATATAAAATGACCTCAGGAACACATACCCAAGGTGCATATGCAGCACACGAATTTTGTGTTAGATTTAGGCCCCATCCTCAAGAGAGCTCATTATGTATATGCAAATATTCAAATGTCAAAACAGTTCAAATCTCTTATCTGGGACCAAGCATTTCAGTTAAGAGAAACTCACCTATAGTGTTCAAAGTTCATACAAAAATTTACATTTTCTGACTTATGTAAAAGTTTGAATATTTCACATTAATGATTTCAAGAATAGAATTCAGATAAACTCACTATAATTATAAATATATATATAAAATTTTATAATGAACAGATAGAATGAATGTCCTTATTTGTTTTTTGTTTTAAAATTTACTTCTGTGGTGGTATTTCTTTTTTTTCTCTTTCTTTTTGGTTTTTCGAGACAGGGTTTCTCTGTGGCTTTGGAGCCTGCACTGGAACTAGCTCTTGTAGACCAGGCTGGTCTTGAACTCACAGAGATCCGCCTGCCTCTGCCTCCCGAGTGCTGGGATTGAAGGCATGTGCCACCACCGCCCAGCCTGTGGTGGTATTTCATATGTTTCTTTAATTTAATACTAGTTTATCAAACTAAAATTCAGATTAAAAAACTTAGGTCTTACCAATATTGACTCCCATTCTAAAGTCTTCCAATTTTTCAGAAATCTTAACTGCATCAGAATAAAATTTTCATTTTTCTTCTTTATGTAACTAGTCCCCAGTAGCTAAGTTACCAAACAAGAGGCTGGCTACCAAGCTCGGAGGCGGGAGCACAAGTGTATCCACAAAGCAGATGACTAGCCCTCATCTGTACACAAGCGACCTTTATTTATTCCAAACAGCCAGTTGTTAATTGCTTAGCAGCTGTGACAGATCAGCTTGGAGAATCGTGAGATCATCTATGGAACCCTGTATTGCTAGACAGTACACAGACTTTTGTCTAATTTGATTAGATAAAGCTTTAAACAAAACGGAGACTCAGAGGAATGTGGCAATCAGTCAGATGTGTTGCTAGCAGGGGACCATACCTTACAGACTTTATTTACCATCTGCTCTCTCTACTTCTCACGTCTTGAATCCTAAAAGCTAATCCTTTGGGGTTGGGGAGATGAGTCAGTGGTTAAGAGCATTGACTGCTTTTGCGGAGGACCCAAGTTCAGTTCCAAGCAGCCACATGGTAACACTAGGAGATCCAGCGCCCTCTTCTGGTCTCTGCAGACACACAGCACATACACACACACACACACAGGCAAAACACACATACATCTAGCCCTTTGATATATCTTAGAAAGAGCTGGGGAAAAAAGAGTCATAAGCAAACAAGGAGATCCAGGATCCAGGGCCTAAGATTCTTAGTCTTGATGTCAAACTTACAGTCCAAAAGAAAATGGATAAATTGGTAGTTTTTTTTTTTAAAAAAAAATAAAAACAAAACTTTTGCTCATATGAAGTAGATATAAATGCGAAGTATGAACCAATAAGCATCTCAACAGCAAGAAAAAAACAACTGGAAATGGGCAAGAAACAAGCAGGAACACTTAACTGAGGAAGGAGGGCAGAGAGCAAAGGAAGCATGAGAAATGATACTCGATACTGGGTAGCAAGATACTGAAGATTAAATGATAACTATGAGAATCATAAGCTAGCTGCAATGAAAGCTAGTAATAATAATAACAACAACAACAACAACAACAACAATAATAATAATAATATACGAGTGAGGGCAGGGAGTCAGACTGGATCCCTTGTGTGACATTTGTGAGACTCAGCATAAGAAGGCCCAGCTTTTCAGAGTGCAGCCTGGGCAAACCTACCGGCACTTCCTTGAAAGAATAATTTAAAATTTTCTCTGGTGTAATCCCACTCCTGCCTAATTTACCTTTCCAACTTCCTATTTTACTTTTTTTTGGTTTTTCGAGACAGGGTTTCTCTGTAGCTTTGGAGCCTGCGCTGGAACTAGCTTTTGTAGACCAAGCTGGTCTCGAACTCACAAAGATCCGCCTGCCTCTGCCTCCCCAGTGCTGGGATTAAAGGCGTGCGCCACCACCGCCCGGCCCTATTTTACTTTTATTATTTTCTTTTATGTGTTTGAGTGTTTTGCCTAGGTGTGTGTCTGTGCCGCACATGAGCGTCTGGTTCCCATGAAGATCAGAAAAAAGCAATGGAGCTCCCAGAACTGGAGTTACAGAGAGTAGTGGGCCACTCTGAGGATGCTGGGAACCTGACTTAGGTCCTCTGCAAGAGCAGCAAGTGCTCTCAGCCTCTGAGCCAGCTCTCTCTCTAGTCTCCCACCTGTGTGATTCTTAAGTGAAAGTTGAAACATTAATACAGATCCTCACAGTGAGAGCTACCAGTGAGTTCTACACATCAGTCTGATACTTCATATGCATTAATGAATCTAAATTTTCTGATGTCCTCACCAAGAAGGGATTCCTCTGAATTCTACATCTAGCTGCATAGGAATAGAATTTTATTCTTTGTTGGATTTTGTGGCAAGGCAGGTGGTGTGTTTCTAAACTGGACACAACATGACTCTCATTTTCTCAGATCACACAGACTTTCGGTCTTCTGTGATACCGAGTACCAGCCAATTCTTGAGAAATGAGCAGGATTGGACCAAGTACATTCTCTACTTTACCAGAAGTATACCCTCTAGAAGTTTCTAATCCTTTTTTTTTTTTTTAACAAACTAAGAATTCTAGTATCTCATATCCAAGATATGCCAGCAGAATATCTGTTTTATTTAGGAAGATTTTCCCTCCCGTGAGCCCAAATTACTGTTGTCTTTATGCCTGACCATAAAATCTCATAAGAGGTATATCAAGATAGAAACATGGATGCAAAAGTATTTCTAATCATGCATGCCATTGGCTAATTTATTGTTCTTTTATTGCTTTGTAGCTGGACAATATAGCTTCCAATCTACACAAGGTCAAACCATTCCCTTCTTAGAGACATCAGGCCTCCCCAGCTGCTCCTGGTTTTTTCAAGAAGGTGGTACAGCTGGGGCCTGAGTCTGGGTTTCCGCTCAGGGTTTGACTTGGCTGACCCAGGTCTTCAGAAAGAACTGTATCTGACTTCTAAACTCCCTACTGCGCTCTGAGATGCTGACCGGCTCCAGCTGTAGATCATAGTCTATCATGCGGGAGGTCCACAGCTTTCTAGGAACAGGACATCTTATAAACATTAGCAGAGAGGCACATGCTATTAATCCTGAGACTGAGCTTGCTTGATACCAACTTCCAGCAAACACCACATCAATTAGTGGTCTTGGGCTGGGATTGTGGCCTCTCCAGGGGAAGCCTGGAGCTGCCAGGGGCTCACTGCTGGGAATCACAGGGCTCAGCACGCACCAGAGAAACCAAACACCAGTGGGGGAGGGTATGTGCTGGCAATGAAGGTCAGGTTCCACAGGATCTTGGATATTAAGTCTAGTATGACTCATTCTCCTTAAGAAAGACAAATTACCAAATGATCCGTGCTATGTATTTAAGGACTTTAAAAAAATTGCTCTATGATAAAGGGATTTGGGCGGTATATACTGAGGGTGGTAATGGTGGTATAAACTTCTCAGGGTTGCAGGATTTGGTTTCCATACACGGAAAGGACAATCCCAAATGATAGCTACAAATTTGGCTTCTTTTCCTTCAAGCACAGCAGAATGCTCTTCCTAGAATCCGCATTGATCCATCTGTTGCTTCCCACGTGAACCAGGACAAAAATAATTTTCAAGATTGCCCTTTCTATTTTAGAATTTATTTTTTAAAGAGTGATGCTGTGAAGGAAAAATTCTTTAAAAGGACCAGGCAAACTGCACCCATAAGAAAGGCTGCATGGACTGTAACTCCACAAAATGTAAAATTCTTTAAAAAGGACCAGGCAAACTGCATCCAGAAGAAATGCTGCATGCACTTTAACCCCACAAAATGCTTCTATAATTGCACCATTGAAACCAAATCTTTTATCTATTTTTAATCATCTGTCATTGGGAACATGGTAGGTATAGAATAGCCCTTGTTCTGTGTGTGATTGATCCCAAAATACAGCAAAGCAGGAAAGCTGTCCTGACAGCTTCAGCTTCACGTCTGACATCACAGCTTATAACATGGTGTTTGGGACATGGCCGGAACTAAAGACATGTTTTCCATGTGTCCCGTCTTTGTCGGAAAGCAGCATGCTAAAGGTGTTACGGGGTAACACTCCATAGGCTTTGTCAGGTCAACAGATGTCAGGACACTGGTGTTCAGGGCGTCATAATCTCCCTTGAAACATGAGTGGCCTTCACCTTTTGCACTATGCTTTGGGAAAATCTTGTAAAACTCTCATTTTTTCTTACTTTTTTCAACAAAGTATGTAAAATATGTTAGTGAATGGACTGTGGAAATGTTGGCATAGCCTCTGGACGCGAGTTTCCTGCCTAAGCTTCTGTGAAGAGCCTTGGTTGCTCTTGGTGCCTCTGGTGTGGACATTTCCTCGTAGAGGAACCTACTACCAAAAGTTTGGGAGTTGTACCAGTAACTCGATTCCTTGAGTGGGAGATGTCCTGAGCTCCATCTAACTAGGAAATGGTCTAGGATGTGCCGGAGGTGAAGCTCCAGTTACACTTGAGGGAGAAGGGGTTTACGGAGGAAGTCCAACCAAAACGTCCAGTGTGAAAATATTTGCCTGTGTGTATATGTTCACCTGTGGGCACATGTGTTTGTTCACATATGGAACCTAGAGGTCAACATGAAATACTGTCATGCCTCCAGAGCCATCTCTCTTATTTCTTGAGATGGGGGTCTCCTTTTAGCTTGAGTAGGCTAAGATAGCCTATCAACAAATCCCAGGAATTCTCCTGACTCTGCCTCCCAACACCAGGATTTAAAAAAAAATCCATAAATAAATTCAATAAAAAAATAAAAATCCCATATGCAAAAAAAAATTTATGAAAGGTATAGAAGTGAAGCTGTCTGGCAGAACATCATTGGAAGTAGACAACAGAAAGAAGGGCTCACAGAGGCAAGGCAGGGACCATGGGAAGC